>OY986065.1:4851317-5328820 GCA_963920205.1 Stenodema calcarata
TTCATTAACTTCCCCCACTCTCATTAACTCTTATTAACTCACTCTCATTAACTTTCATTAACTCACTCTCATACTTTTCACTACCCATCTAATCACCCCTCACCACATCTCACTCTCTACACACACACCCCCCCTTCTCTTCTTCCCCTCTGCTCACGCGCTCTCTTCTCAAACCATCCCAACCCACCTCTAACCATCTCTATCTAACCATCCCTAACCATCTCTATCTAACCACCTCTAACCATCTCTATCTAACCATCCCTAACCACCTCTAACCATCCCTAACCATCTCTAACCATCTCTACCAAACCACCTCAAACCATCCCTAACCATCTCTATCTAACCATCCCTAACCACCTCTAACCATCTCTAACCATCTCTAACCATCCCTAACCACCTCTAACCATCCCTAACCATCTCTAACCATCTCTACCAAACCACCTCTAACCATCCCTAACCATCTCTATCTAACCATCCCTAACCACCTCTAACCATCTCTATCTAACCATCTCTAACCATCTCTACCAAACCACCTCTAACCATCCCTAACCATCTCTATCTAACCATCCCTAACCACCTCTAACCATCTCTATCTAACCATCCCTAACCATCTCTATCTAACCATCCCTAACCACCTCTAACCATCTCTAACCATCCCTAACCACCTCTAACCATCTCTAACCATCCCTAACCATCTCTATCTAACCATCCCTAACCACCTCTAACCACCTCTAACCATCCCTAACCATCTCTATCTAACCATCCCTAACCACCTCTAACCATCTCTATCTAACCATCCCTAACCACCTCTAACCATCCCTAACCATCTCTAACCATCCCTAACCACCTCTAACCATCTCTAACCATCCCTAACCATCTCTATCTAACCACCTCTAACCATCTCTATCTAACCATCCCTAACCACCTCTAACCACCTCTAACCATCCCTAACCATCTCTATCTAACCATCCCTAACCACCTCTAACCATCTCTAACCATCCCTAACCATCTCTATCTAACCACCTCTAACCATCTCTATCTAACCATCCCTAACCACCTCTAACCACCTCTAACCATCCCTAACCATCTCTATCTAACCATCCCTAACCACCTCTAACCACCTCTAACCATCTTTATCTAACCACCTCTAACCATCCCTAACCACCTCTAACCATCCCTAACCACCTCTAACCATCTCTAACCATCCCTAACCATCTCTATCTAACCATCCCTAACCACCTCTAACCATCTCTAACCATCCCTAACCACTTCTAACCATCTCTATCTAACCACCTCTAACCATCCCTAACCATCTCTAACCATCCCTAACCACCTCTAACCATCTCTATCTAACCATCCCTAACCACCTCTAACCATCTCTAACCATCCCTAACCATCTCTATCTAACCACCTCTAACCATCCCTAACCATCTCTATCTAACCATCCCTAACCACCTCTAACCATCCCTAACCATCTCTATCTAACCATCCCTAACCACCTCTAACCACCTCTAACCATCCCTAAACATCTCTATCTAACCACCTCTAACCATCCCTAACCACCTCTAACCATCCCTAACCATCTCTATCTAACCATCCCTAACCACCTCTAACCATCCCTAGCCATCTCTATCTAACCACCTCTAACCATCTCTAACCATCTCTATCTAACCACCTCCAACCATCCCTAACCATCTCTAACCATCTCTATCTAACCATCCCTAACCACCTCTAACCATCCCTAACCATCTCTATCTAACCATCCCTAACCACCTCTAACCATCCCTAGCCATCTCTATCTAACCACCTCTAACCATCCCTAACCACCTCTAACCATCTCTAACCATCCCTAACCATCTCTAACCATCCCTAACCACCTCTAACCATCCCTAACCATCTCTATCTAACCATCCCTAACCACCTCTAACCATCCCTAGCCATCTCTATCTAACCACCTCTAACCATCTCTATCTAACCACCTCCAACCATCCCTAACCATCTCTAACCATCTCTATCTAACCATCCCTAACCACCTCTAACCATCCCTAACCATCTCTATCTAACCATCCCTAACCACCTCTAACCACCTCTAACCATCCCTAACCATCTCTATCTAACCACCTCTAACCATCCCTAACCACCTCTAACCATCTCTATCTAACCATCTCTAACCATCTCTAACCATCCCCAACAATCTTTATCTAACCATCCCTAAAGGCTTGCAAAGCTGTTTTTAGGCGCGCTCTAGCGGCGAAACGGTTAGTCCTACTAAAAAACATTACGTATAAGAAATGTAGGAAATTTCATGTACTTTAATTTTGTATAGAGTGTGTTTGTCGAAAAAACGCACTCTTTCTTAAATATAGGCCAAAAACTGAAAATAAGTGCCAAAATTTGATAGAAAAGTGCCAGAAAACAAAGTTCTGGCCAAATGTTTGCCTGTAAAATTCAAATTTGTGTTCAGCGACCCAGAAAGAATTAAAGTGTAAAAAAAATTTTTAGAGGGGTAATATTCCCCATAAATTCCAAACATGAAACGGTCTGTCAAGTGGAGATATTTTCCATTAAAAAAACTATTTCTTCGAAAATTCGCTCGTATAGCCATGCTGCATGACTGGGGATTTTTTCCATGAGCTAACCTCAACAGTGTATTTTTCAACAAAATTTTACTCAACGTGATGACAATTGATAATTAATATGAATTCACTTGATTAAAAAACGCATTGTCATACAATTACGAGTAATACGAATTTCGCAATATATCATTCGATATTGGCAATATCGATATTTTGTGGCGATAATATCGCTGTATCGTTACCCATATCAAATATCGGAAGATCCTCGATATCCAAAAAACCCTAGTTGTCCCCAGCCTGACAGTCACTAAGGGCGGAGTCAATCAAACTGTCCAATATTCTAGTAAGTGAACGATCTTCAGTTTGTCAATTTGGACATCATTTGTAAAATTATTTAATAATTTCTCGGTAGAACGACGATTTTGGCAGATCATTTCATGTCATCAAACGATGTCCACGTTCAAACTGAAGATCGTTCACTCACTTGAATATTGGACATTGTGACGAAACGTTTGTTGGTTCCACGTCCGACATCACAAACTGCTGTGACGTACGTGCGTGTGTGAAGTGGACGACTGTAACCCTTTTGTAACCTCCTCCCAGAGGTTTTGTTCACGTCACGAGACTTCCGATACATCGGAGATATCCGCATCGATACTATTCGGAAGAAATATTGGAAGTATCGACACTTTTCAGCCAAACACGCCTCGACATTTCCATTTAAAGGAAATAAAAATTCAGAAACAATATTCCTAGGTAGGTGAGAAAAACGTTAGAATAAAACCTTCAGCAGCCTATGGCAAAAAAAAAAAAAAAAAATGAAACATCGATGTATCGATGTGCCAATGCATCGAAACCCAGACATCGATGTTCCAAAAACATCGACACAGAAAACCTCGATGGAAAAACATCGGTGTTTCCCGCAAAACATCGATGTATTATTGCCATCCCTACCTCTCCGAGGTTTTGTTCAACTGGATAAATATTTTCACAGAAAACATCGATGTTTCCGGCAAAACATCGATGTTTCAAAAACATCGATGTAACTCTCAGAGGTTTTTTTCACTTTAGGGATGCAACTGGATAAATATTTTCACAGGAGGAGAAAAAGGAAGGATAGAAACACTTAATATATACAATTGTAAAGCTTACTGAAATTTTCACGTTATAAATATATAATATATATATAATATTATTATTCATATACATATAGTTTTTGGTGTCTTTTGGCAGTGGATTCAGGACGGTCTGAAACGGATTTTGGTGTGAAAATGTTTCGAAAATTCGAGTTTTGAAAATTTAGGACCGAGAACAACAGCTAAATTTTCTTCAAAAATTCGCTATAATGTGAAAGATCGAACATCGACAGACTCCCATTGACGTTTCGATCGTATCGAAGAACTCACCATCGATGGATCGATAGTATCGGAGAGGAACCATCGATGTAAAAACCGAAGCCGAAGGACATCCCTCGTTCACTTGACTTTGTTAACGAAGAAGTGAAACCGCGTTTTGGGTGCAACTCGTCGGATCACATCATAAAACAGTCGTTGATTTCAAAAGATCCTCAACTTTCAATCAAGTGGTCAGTGTCACAAGTGCTCAGTGAAATTCTCATCAAGTTTTGAGGTCGTTTTTGTCTTCAAGTCGGTTCTTTGTTTCGTCGACTGTTTCGCGCTCCAAGTGAAGACTTCGCGTTCCAAATGGCTCAAGGCGCGGGTTCATCTCACGGACGAATCTCCTCCGTCATTTCATTCGCAGGCCCAACAGGTTTTCAAGGTGAACGTCTCGTAGGTCGATCAACGCATGTTCGATCAATCGCAATGTCGACATCCGAAAATGTACGAAATTACACGAGTTTCGAGTTGTTCGTACGTCAAATGTAAAAAAAAAAAAAAAAAACACTGTACGTTACGTCGAAATCAGAAGGCGGTTAACCTTCAGTAGGTCGGGTGAGTCCAAAAGGTGTTGAACTCGATTCAGAAAGTCGAATTTAAAGGAAAAACTCTGCAAATTCTTGACACAACGGCTCATTATCTTCCTCGTGCAGATCACCCTTCTGTCTAGATCACTGCTCCGTGTAGATCACTGAAGGGAAAAACAGGGCAAATCACGAATTTGACGCTTGTAGTCACTGAAAGCTCCTTTTTGCTCAATTCTTCATTCTGATTCCTTCACAAAACTCTCAAAATCTTCTGCAGTTTATTATCTTCTTCGTGCAGATCACCCTTCTGTCTAGATCACTGCTCCGTGTAGATCACTGAAGGGAAAAACAGGGCAAATCACGAATTTGACGCTTGTAGTCACTGAAAGCTCTTTTTTGCTCAACTCTTCATTCTGATTCCTTCACAAAACTCTCAAAATCTGCTGCAGTTTATTATCTTCTTTGTGCAGATCACCCTTCTGTCTAGATCACTGCTCCGTGTAGATCACTGAAGAGAAAAACAGGGCAAATCACGAATTTGACGCTTGTAGTCACTGAAAGCTCCTTTTTGCTCAATTCTTCATTCTGATTCCTTCACAAAACCCTCAAAATCTGCTGTAGTTTATTATCTTCCTTGTGCAGATCACCCTTCTGTCTAGATCACTGCTCCGTGTAGATCACTGAAGTGAAAAACAGGGCAAATCACGAATTTGACGCTTGTAGTCACTGAAAGCTCCTTTTTGCTCAATTCTTCATTCTGATTCCTTCACAAAACTCTCAAAATCTGCTGCAGTTTATTATCTTCTTTGTACAGATCACCCTTCTGTCTAGATCACTGCTCCGTGTAGATCACTGAAGGGAAAAACAGGGCAAATCACGAATTTGACGCTTGTAGTCACTGAAAGCTCCTTTTTGCTCAATTCTTCATTCTGATTCCTTCACAAAACCCTCAAAATCTGCTGTAGTTTATTATCTTCCTTGTGCAGATCACCCTTCTGTCTAGATCACTGCTCCGTGTAGATCACTGAAGTGAAAAACAGGGCAAATCACGAATTTGACGCTTGTAGTCACTGAAAGCTCCTTTTTGCTCAATTCTTCATTCTGATTCCTTCACAAAACTCTCAAAATCTGCTGCAGTTTATTATCTTCTTTGTGCAGATCACCCTTCTGTCTAGATCACTGCTCCGTGTAGATCACTGAAGGGAAAAACAGGGCAAATCACGAATTTGACGCTTGTAGTCACTGAAAGCTCCTTTTTGCTCAATTCTTCATTCTGATTCCTTCACAAAACTCTCAAAATCTGCTGTAGTTTATTATCTTCTTTGTGCAGATCACCCTTCTGTCTAGATCACTGCTCCGTGTAGATCACTGAAGAGAAAAACAGGGCAAATCACGAATTTGACGCTGGAGTCACTGAAAGCTCCTTTTTGCTCAATTCTTCATTCTGATTCCTTCACAAAACCCTCAAAATCTGCTGCAGTTTATTATCTTCTTTGTGCAGATCACCCTTCTGTCTAGATCACTGCTCCGTGTAGATCACTGAAGGGAAAAACAGGGCGAATCACGAATTTGACGCTTGTAGTCACTGAAAGCTCCTTTTTGCTCAATTCTTCATTCTGATTCCTTCACAAAACTGTCAAAATCTGCTGCAGTTTATTATCTTCTTTGTACAGATCACCCTTCTGACTAGATCACTGCTCCGTGTAGATCACAGATCATGAGATCACTGAAGGGAAAAACAGGGCAAATCACGAATTTGACGCTTGTAGTCACTGAAAGCTCCTTTTTGCTCAATTCTTCATTCTGATTCCTTCACAAAACTGTCAAAATCTGCTGCAGTTTATTATCTTCCTTGTGCAGATCACCCTTCTGTCTAGATCACTGCTCCGTGTAGATCACAGATCATTCTGATTCCTTCACAAAACTCTGCAAATTCTTTCCACAACGGTTCATTATCTTCCTTGTGCAGATCACCCTTCTGTCTAGATCACTGCTCCGTGTAAATCACAGATCATGAGATCACTGAAGGGAAAAACAGGGCAAATCACGAATTTGACGCTTGTAGTCACTGAAAGCTCCTTTTTGCTCAATTCTTCATTCTGATTCCTTCACAAAACTGTCAAAATCTTCTGCAGTTTATTATCTTCTTCGTGCAGATCACCCTTCTGTCTAGATCACTGCTCCGTGTAGACCACTGAAGGGAAAAACAGGGCAAATCACGAATTTGACGCTTGTAGTCACTGAAAGCTCTTTTTTGCTCAACTCTTCATTCTGATTCCTTCACAAAACTGTCAAAATCTGCTGCAGTTTATTATCTTCTTTGTGCAGATCACCCTTCTGTCTAGATCACTGCTCCGTGTAGATCACTGAAGGGAAAAACAGGGCGAATCACGAATTTGACGCTTGTAGTCACTGAAAGCTCCTTTTTGCTCAATTCTTCATTCTGATTCCTTCACAAAACTGTCAAAATCTGCTGCAGTTTATTATCTTCTTTGTACAGATCACCCTTCTGACTAGATCACTGCTCCGTGTAGATCACAGATCATGAGATCACTGAAGGGAAAAACAGGGCAAATCACGAATTTGACGCTTGTAGTCACTGAAAGCTCCTTTTTGCTCAATTCTTCATTCTGATTCCTTCACAAAACTGTCAAAATCTGCTGCAGTTTATTATCTTCCTTGTGCAGATCACCCTTCTGTCTAGATCACTGCTCCGTGTAGATCACAGATCATTCTGATTCCTTCACAAAACTCTGCAAATTCTTTCCACAACGGTTCATTATCTTCCTTGTGCAGATCACCCTTCTGTCTATACCATGTCATCGGCACCATACCATGTTCTCACCGTACTCATACCACACCATACGAATTTCTTTTCTGTCTTATCATACTGTACTAAATCATACATACAATAATATACCATACCATACCATACTCATACCATGTCATACAAACCGAGTGAATATTGAAATGTCATCCAGTTCTGACCTACATTTAAAATTTCAAGTCTCCAGCTCATCATCAAAATTTAATTTGTTTAAACAAATAGGTATTATTTAAACCATTTCACAGACAAGAAACCGAGTGAATATTGCAATGTGGTCAATCCCCGACTCACGGTTAAAATGTCCAGTCTGTTAGTTCACTGGGAAGAAGAAAACAAAGTAGTTTCAATGTTGGGCGGTTTGGGGGGTGGACCGGCTTAACGACCGTTTTGTGACGCGAAGTTTAGTGTTTCTCCTCAACCTTTGCGCGCTCACTGTGAACGAACGGCTGGTCGCACGAAAATCCAATTGGTCTTAAAAAATTCGTAATTTTTCAGGACATTCAAAAGTGAACTAAAAATTGGACCGTTTCATGTGATTTTTTCGAGATATGACATTGTCGACATTTTTAATTACGTTTTGAACCCCTTCCCCTTGACCTAGGGTTATGAAAAGTTTCGAGGATCATTGTGGGGCTGGTCCAAACCCAGAAACCAAATTTCGCCATTTTAGCTCAACGCTAACTGGGCAAAACGGCGTACCATGGACGGACGGATTTTTTTCATTCAGTTTTCTGAATCTGCGTACCTTGAAACGTAGGGTGATCTGTACAAAGAAGCTAATGAACCGTTGTGTCAAGAATTTGCAGAGTTTTTCTGATACTATTGATAGTTTTTGGGAAAACCATCGATACTACCGGAAACCGAAACGATCGATAGTTCAACACCACTACCAGATGGTCATATCACGAAGGTCACAGTATCGGTCTGGAAAAAACGATTTCGCCGTTATTCCCCAAATTGAAGTAAAATGTCGTTTCAAAGCCGTTTCCAGGTGATAAATCAACAAACTGCGCCATATTCACTCAAAACATCATTAAATTTCTCAAAAAATGTCACTTGCTCACTTTTACCAATCACCCCCACGAAATTGGTATGAAAATTATTTAATAGTTTTCAGTTTGTTTCGGTAGCGACAAGTTCTTATGTTTCAACCATCAAAACTCAAATTAGGCTGCAACACTATTCACTACAACTTTTTCTCTTGTGCAAATATGTTAACAACTTGGATTTTCTTCGTAGGAAAAATACGTTAACAATCTAATTGGCTATACAAATATGGAGTAAGTATACTCTTACTCAGCGCAAAATTTGATTTTTATTAATCATTATTCATAATTATTATTTATTTATTATTATTATTATTATCGATTGGTATCGATTTAAATGATCTTAAATGATCATCAAAATCAACTTGGGGTTTTTTGTCTGAATATTTGAATCTGATGCGAATCATCAAAATCGATTATGGATGAAATCGGCGAGTCAATTCACACATCGGTCTTGTTACAGAAGGTGGAGCTCGTTCCGACCTTTGGACTCCTGAACTGCTGGGTACCGGTCAAGTCAAAGAGGAACGCGATTTCGAAGAAGAACCGGTTATTAAGACTGAACCTTCTCCTGCCGTTGGTAAGAACTGGTTTTGGTTACTGTTTTTAGTACATTCTGACCTCTCCGATATTTGATATCGATATTATCGCCACAAAATTTCGATATCGGCACTATCGAATGATGTATTGCGAAATTTGTATGATTACTCATAATTTTATGACAATTTCAATCAAGTGAATTTATCACTACAATCCAAGACTGATATCGTCTTTATATTGCAGATAATTCATATTAATTTTCACCGTGTGGAATAAAATTTGGTTAAAAATACACTTTTGACTGGTTGGCTCATACAAAAAAAACTTGAGTGTCAGCTAATTTTTGGCAAAAACGGTCACACAATGGATTTTCAGTACCAAAACAGAAATAATCATTTGTGCTGCGTGGTTCTTGTTAATTGTTAGCGAATTTTCAAAGAAAATGTTGTTCTCGGTCCAAAATTGTTAAAACTCGAATTTTCGAAACATTTTCACACCCAAATCCGTTTCAGACCATCTGAATCCACTACCGAAAGACACCAAAAATTATATATATATACAGGGTGTCTTATGATCCGGAAATTTTTTACCACGTGTTCTACAACCAATTTCCAACAAAAAGTGTCCCTGAAAGTTTTTTTTTTTAACCACTAAAACCTGAGTTTTTTCAATGTTAAGATTTTTTTTCGTGTTTTCGACCTTTGGTCACTGAAAAGGCCACAACTCCCTTAATATGAAGAGTAAAACCAAATCTAAGTCAACCGTTGGAAAGGGCGTTAAATTTTCCGTCTTTTCAGCCTCTAATAATCATTTTCTGAAGGGAACTTGAGAGTGAAAAATGAGCCCAAAAAGTTAATTTCGTCAATTCTTGAAAACTGCCTGTTTTTCAAACGATTACCAGTCCTCCGTAATTCTGGTGATTGGTCATAGCCCGTAAGCCTAAAAAATGCGCGAAAGCCTCAGCTTTCCAACGGTATAGTCAGTTTTTATTTTTTAGAGGGAACTTTTTTGAGAAAATTGAGTTTTTATGCGGAAAAACGTGTGTTTTGGGGTTTGAGGGTTTTTTCTTGGGGAAAAAAGTACTTTGCTCCCGATAGAATTGAAATAAAAAGTTCAAATTTGCACAAAAAGTCTGTCTTGGCAATCGATAGGCTGAGTTCGTAGGTGGGCAGAATCGGGCCACTCTAAGGGGGGTTTTGGGGAGTTTTAGGGGGTGGGGGGGGATTCTTCATAAATTCCCAAAATGAAAGTCTGTCAAGTGACACCTCATTTTAAAGGGTTTTACACGCTGAACACGATGGTGAAGTCAGAATTGCGATATCTCATTCCGTTCTCAAACTGGAGCACTTTGAAGATGAAGAAACGTGGTTGTTACTTGAAATGATCTTCATGGTTATTCTGCTCTAATCTGATGACGGAATGAGATATCACAATTCTGACTTCACCGTCGTGTTCAGCGTTGACAATTCCACAAGCTGAGGGGGTTTTTGGGGAGTTTTTTCTGTGGTGGGGGGGGGGGGGGTTCCACCCAAAAAATTAAAGTCTGTCAAGTGACACCTCATTTTAAATGTTTTTACTCGCTGAATAAGATGGTGAAGTCTGAATAGCGATATCTCATTCCACTCTCACACTGGAGCACTTTGAAGATGAAGAAACGTGGATGATTGACCAATTATTTCTTCAAAAATTCGCTCTTACAACCATGCTTCATCACTGTTGTTATTTAATTTCTCTAACTCCAATTACTAAATGTGATTTTTGGAATAATTGAAACACAAACATTTTCATTCAAGGATAAAATATATTGGAATTCAGGTACGAGTAGATTAATAATTACCACTTGACTGAAAAATTGCAAAAATAAAATTTAAAAACAAATAATATTTTTAATAGGAAATACACGTAATTTATATGGGGCCTAATAAGATAGAAGATCATAAGAATATCGTGATTATCGAGATCAAAAACCGTATTTTTGTAAAAATACTTAACTTATCAAAAGCATAACCAAAATCTTTCGATATCACGATACTCACGCATATGATATCGGAAATATCGATACCTAAATATCGATATTCATTGATATCGATAATATCGGAACATCCTCCAGTTCAAACTAGCGTTTCATATCGAAACCTACAATATCGATGATATCGAGACTATCGCAAGGAGCCGATATTAGATATCGATATATTGATCAAAAATTTCGATATATCGGTCGGATATCGACCATATTTAGAACATTTTCTCAGTACTGTATGTGGATCGTTTTAACTGTTATGAAATTGGGAAAATAAGGGATAAGTAACGCTGAAATGGTAAAAATAATTCAAAACTTTATTTCAGGACTTTAATTACAATCAAAATCATTCCAACTTCAGACTGGAGAGGAGAGCAAACGTTGAAAATAATGCAAAACTTTACTTTAGGACTTTAGTTCACCATAAAAATACAATTAAACTGCTTTAGAATCGAGAGCACTCCACACTTTTGTGCTGAGTCTCGTCAGGAACGCCCGTTGGCCTCAGTTCTGACTCAGCAGCAGCGCAGCAGACACCAATAACAGTGCCTCGGAATATTTTGCAACACAGTATTCCTTTAATTTTCGCGTGCTAAAGGGTGATTCAACAGCACGATATATCGGCTAAAAATATCGATAATCGAAAATATCGGAAGATGCGATATCGATACGATAATATCGAAATATCGTCAGCAATTATCGATATTTCGATATATCGATATCATATCGGGCATCGCTAGTTCAAACGTCAACAAAGAGGTGCTGAGGCGTAGGTATGACACATAATACGCCCCTGTTCCCATCGAGTTGTAAATTATCATCGATATTCGGATTTGAACCACGAACCAACGTTGAATATTCGTACAGATTGTTCCACTGTATCATAAATTGATCCAAGTTGTTCTGTTTGTGAACGTCAGAAGAGGAGGCGAGTACCACTGACCGGCGAGATGACTTGACTGCGAGGGGATTTGATGAAGAGGAAGCTGTAGAAGGTGAAGAAGAAATTGTCGAGGTATCGAACTTTGGCAGTTGTGCTGAATCTGACGTCAGGCCTTTGGAGGACAATAATGACGGTAGGTATCGATAATCAAAAGTGTAGAGCATCAAATTTTCTTTCAAATGAGCTCATAAAATTGAAATTTTGATCGCACCTAATCGATACAGCTCCGAAACCGTGGTAGACGTTCCATGGTAGAATAACTGTGTACCTTTGAGCCGAAATCATAATTTACAGTCCATTTTCGAGGGTTTGCAGGAAAATTTCTGCAATCTGACTCGATTCGAGAGCCAAGCAGTGTTGCCAGACCACTTGAGAAGACGTTGGATTCCGGCCTGCTGTGCCACTCCACTAGCGCTACCTCGCGGCCTGGAGGTCGACTTGTACCAACTCCTTCGTAAAATGCCCAATGGTGATCACACTTCTTCGGTGTGACCGACGGTGCATTATACGCCCAGTGAACTCGATTATCGAGATAATCGAATGTTGCGATTATATATAGATTTCACTTGTTTCTCCCAAACTGACATAATATTATTTTCATTTTTACAATGCAATATGTATAAACCTATGACTTTAGATTGATCTATATGGTACTAATCAGTTGTTTGGGGGATGTTTTTATTCTAGATTAGTTGGACACGTAGATCAAGTGGACGGGGTTGCGGAATAAAAACATCCCCCAAACAACTGATAAGTACACAACTGTTACCATCGAATGTTGACATCATCGATATATAATCGACTTCATCATCGATATATAATCGAGGTTGAATTGCACGGTTTGAAACGAACCCGTGAAGAAAGGAGTTGGTACAAGTTGACCTCCAGGCCGCGAGGTAGCGCTAGTGGAGTGGCACAACAGGCCGGAATCCAACGTCTTCTGACAACTCGCCTCGAAATTCCCTACGGACCGTTTCCAAAATCCCTACTTTTCCCTACAAATTCCCTACCGTGTTAAAAAAATTCCCTACGCGTAAAATTTCGATTGCTGAAAATTTAAAAGAACACAAGATCACTTCCCTCGTAGTCATCTACAAAACGACAAGATCACTGCGTTCACTGCTGCTGGTTTGGTGTGAGGATTGAAATAACCACTGAACCACTGAGTTGCACAGTGTAATTTTTATTGCTGTCTCAATAATAGTTGGATTAGGTCCAGTCATTTTTTTGTCAGAACAAGAATTGTTAGGTACTTGAGAAATACCACTGAGATGAATATATAAATATAATAAGGCTTATTACTAAGGCTCAAGAATGGTAGCACTGGTCACATCAGCCTTGGAATACCTATTTAAAAAAATCTTAATGTCGACGACCAGGAATGACTACGAGGAGAAAATATAATTAAAATGGTAAAACAGTAATAGTAAAACAAGTAACAGAAAAATTTGGGATTGAAAATAGAAAGAAGAGCTAATAAAATCTTAGGGTAATCTCAAGAGGTTATCAAAAATAAATCAAAAACTATTCATCAAAGAGACCATCAAAAACCAATCAAATCGTCTGTCACTACCGAGGGATCGCTCGCTTTTATTAGAAGCGTATAAGCTCTGTGACGCAAGCAACTTCATCATATTTGGTGTGATGGGGTGGTTGTAACAGTAATTGTTACAATTATTACATAATAGTTACAATTATGACATAATAGTTACAATTATTGGTAACTTTCTCCTTCACGTCTTCAACGAGGCAGAGTGACAGATGACAGTTGATACAACAACATGGAATCATGGAACAGCTTGGAACATTGAGGAACACAAAGAGTTGACAACAGTCAAGTGAAATTGGTCATTTCCAATTGCGTGGATACTACTAATCATACTGTTTACTTACCCATGGTAGGATGGACAAGTGGAACGTTTCTGTAGATAAATAAATCATACTCTTTACCGATTTCTTGAAGATTGTTGAAGACAGTAAAATATTCCCTTCCCCCAGGAATCCAAATTCAAAACGTTTTTTTTTTTTTTTGCAGGAGAAAGACCATACTCATGCAAACTGTGCGACTACAAGGCTACTCAGCGCAATCATCTTATGATGCACATGAGAACCCACACAGGTACCTGCAGGTTTAGTTACTAAAACTATAATTCATGTAGCTACTGTATATTTACCCCCCCCCCCCTCGGTGCATCATAAATTCAATACAGTTTGGTGTGTTTTTTTTGTTTTTTATTTTTTTCAGGAGAAAAACCATACTCCTGCCACCTATGTGACTACAAGGCTGCTCAACGTCAAGCTCTTCAATGTCACATAAGCACGCACACAGGTACCTGCAGGTTTAGTTACTAAAACTATAATTCCATATATTTACTCTAGTGCTGATGAGTGCTTGTGATTTGCGTCATTGATGAAGTAACCCATCCTTTCATTCTTCCAAGTAAACGGGGGATTTTTTAAAATTATAAATGTAGATGAGATTTACCTCATCTTGAAGTAAACTTTGATTTGAAGCATATGTAGGCAATGCCCCATCATGAATTGAAGGTAAAACCACTTACATTTCAGGTACCTACTCATGTTTGTATCATCAACTATCAGGGCTGCAGTTTTGGTCTAAATCTGGAAATGATATACTTACTGAATTTTACTTCCTATCTCACCAAAGAGCTTCCTATCATTACCGATTTCTTGGAGATTGCAGACTGTAGAATATTTATCCCCCCCCCCCCCCCTTAGATTCAAACCCCTAACTGTTTGGTTTTATTTTGGTTTTGCAGGAGAAAAACGATTCTCCTGCAATCTATGTGACTACAAAAGTGCTGACCAGGGAAATCTTTCAGTGCACATGAGAACCCACACAGGTACCTGCAGGTTTAGTTACTAAAACTATAATTCCATGTATTTACTCTTCTGCCACTGAGTGCTTGTAATTTGCATCACTGATGAAGTAAAGCATCCTTTCATTCCCCCAAATAAGTAGGTGATTTTTGTCTCATAAATGTGGATGAGATTTACCTCATCTTGAAGTAAACTTTGCTTTGAAGAATATGTAGGCAATGCCCCATTTTGAATGGTAGGTACCCGTTAAATTCACAGTCACACCACCTAAATTTTAGGTACCTACTCATGTTTGTATCATCAACTATCAGGGCTGAATTTGAGTCCCTATTTCATCAAAGAGCTTCCTCTCATCACCGATTTCTTGAAGATTGCAGACTGGAAATCCAGAGAATCCAAATTGAAAACTGTTTGATTTCACTTTTTTCCAGGGGAAAAACCATACCATTGCAAGCTATGCAACTACAAGGCTGCTCAGAACTACCATCTTAAACTACACATGTATAGCCACACAGGTACCTGCAGGTTTAGTTACTAAAACTATAAGTCCATATATTTACTCTACTGCCACTGAGTACTTGTATTTTTGATCATTGATGAAGTAACCATCCTTTCATTCTTCCAAGTGCATGGTGATTTTTCTCTCGTAAATGTAGATGAGATTTACCTCCTTGAAGTTTACGTCCAGTTTAAAAATATGTAGGCAAAGCCCCATTATGAATGGTGTGTACCCCTTAAATGGACAGTCACACTACTTACATAGGGATGCCTTTTTGGAGTAAAATTGGAAATCAAACCCTGAATTTTACTTCCAATCTCATTGAAGGACTTCCTATCTTTACCGATTTCTTGAAGATTGCAGACTGTAGAATATTTATCCCCCCCCCCCCCCCCTAGATTCAAACCCCTAACTGTTTGGTTTTATTTTGGTTTGGCAGGGGAGAAACCATACTCATGCAAGCTATGCAACTACAAGGCTGCTGGCTCTTCATCTATTTCAGTGCACATGAGAACCCACACAGGTACCTGCAGGTTTAGTTACTAAAACTATAATTCCATAATATGGAATTATAGTTTTAGTAGAGTAAATATATTATATTTATCAGCAGTAGAGTAAATATATTATATTTACTCTACTGCTGATGACGGCTTGTGATTTTGTATAATTGATAAAGTAAGTAAGTAACTGCATGAAGTAACAAATCCTTAAGAATGTAAGCAAAACTTTTTTTCTGGTTTGGCAGGGGAGAAACCATTCTCATGCAATCTGTGCGACTACAAGGCTTCTCACAGCAGTCATATTTCAAGGCACATGAGAACGCACACAGGTACCTGCAGGTTTAGTTACTACAACTATAATTCCATATACTTACTCTAGTGCTGGTGAGTACTTGTATTTTGTATCATTGATGAAGTAACCATCAATTCAGCTTTTGATGGGATCAGATGAGATCTCTTGTACTACAAACTCCACAGTCTTGGCATCAGTCACGGGTTCATAAGGGTCATCAGGGCAATGTATGGTGGGGGGGGGGGGATTGCTTCCTTGTATGGTCAGGGTGGCGTCTCCCAGCCTTTTGGTGTGGTGACAGGGGTCTGCCAGGGATGTTTCCTCAGCCCAATGCTAATTTTCTCTGTATGTCAACAACCTTGTGGGTTGTCTGCCTTGTGGCGTCAGTGTGCAGTGGTGGGTCATCAACGTGCTGATGTATGCTGATGACGTGGTTGTGATGGCTCAGACGCCTGAGGATCTTCAGAGGACAGAGAGTCTCAAAGGATGCTGTACACGATGGGGGCTGCATGTAAATCTTGACAAGTCAAAAATCATGAGGGGGGGGGGGGGGTGTTGTCTTGGAGCAGGCGAGGGCCTGGACCTTTGGAGGAAACCTGGTGGCTGCAGTCAGCTCCTGCAGGTACCTTAGCCTGAGGATTACTCCTATGCTCTCGTATGCTGTGCATGTTTCAGACAGGGCTGCTGTGGAAGTTGGGCATGAACAGCCTCTACCGCAGTTTTTTCTGCAGGACTGAAGTGCCACTTGATGCCAAGTACCAGGTTTTTCATACCATTTCCAGGACAGTTTTATGGTTTTTTAAAATGATACTTGGCCTCCCTAAGAATATGCCAAACTATTTCATCTACCTGAAGACTGGAGCCAATTCCTCGTTTGTCCACACACTGGCGCTGCATTGCAATTACCTGGAACACGTTGCACAACTGCTGGAGAGCTGTTATCCATGGACGGTGGCTGAGGAGGTCATGGCTCGGTGGTTGTTGTGGGCCTTGGAAATTTAGAGGGTTGCTGCATGGGAGGGCATACCCTTTGAGGGCCTGCCGAGAGACCAGACTTCCTGGAGAGCCCAGACAGATGCGTTACTGGATGGTCTTTGGTCGTCATGGCGAGGGGAAATGGAGATGAGGGCCTTGGAGTGGATGAGCCAGATTTACAGGGAGCTCGGTTTCTCAGTGGGGCCTGCTGACGTTGCCTGTGTTTGCAGGCGACTCCCTGTGTGGGTCTTAAGGTGGGTACTGAGGTTCAGAGGGGCTTTAATAGCCCTGAACTGCATGCCCTACGATTGGGATGAAGACCCAAGAGCAGTGTGCACCCTATGCAACGTGGGGGTACCAGAGGATCTCCCCCATTTCTCGGGTACCTGCCCCATGCTGGCGGAATTCAGGCTGCGTCCAATCCAAATTCTAAACTGTTTGGTTTTTTTAATTTGTTTGTATTTTGTTTTGTTTTGTTTAGGAGAAAACCGATCAGATGCATACTCATGCCAAGTATGCGACTACAAGGCTACTCAGAGCAATCATCTTATGATGCACATGAGAACGCACACAGGTACCTGCAGGTTTAGTTACTAAAACTATAATTCCATATGAAGGGTTCAGGGGAAAAACCGCCCCTGTCAACTTTTTCTAGATTCTGAGCTGATGATGCCATCTTGTGGCATTCAAAGAGTACTATTGATTGATGTAAAGCTTTGGGTGCTAAAACAGCCTTAGTCCTGTTAGAATGGCGACTTTAAAATGGAGGAACTCCCAGTTTCCAGGCGACTTGTAAATTTAAATTCAGTTTTTTTCAAAATCACAAGTTGGGGACAGTTTTGGAGTCAAATTAGAAACCAAATCCTGAATTTAACTTCCTTTCTCACCAAAGAGAACTTTACTGATTTCTTGAAGATTGTAGACTGTATAATATTTATTAATTCCCCCCCACCAGTAATGCCAATTCTAAACCGTTAGTTTGTTTTTTTATTTATTATTACCTATTATTTATTTTTTTTGGCAGGAGAAAAACCATACGAATGCAAGCTATGCGACTACAAGGCTTCTCAACGTTATGGTCTTCAAAGTCACATGAGAACCCACACAGGTACCTGCAGGTTTAGTTACTAAAACTATAAGTCCATATATTTACTCTACTGCTGATGAGGGCTTGTGATTTGCGTCATTGATGAAGTCAGCATCCTTTCATTCTTCCAAGTAAATAGGGTATTTTTTAAAATTATAAATGTAGATGAGATTTACCTCCTTGAAGTAAACTTTGATTTGAGAAATATGTAGGCAATGCCCCATCATGAATTGAAGGTAAAACCACTTACATTTCAGGTACCTACTCATGTTTGTATCATCAGCTATCAGGGCTGCAGTTTTGGACTAAATCTGGAAATGATATACTTACTGAATTACACTTCCTATCTCACTAATGCCCAAGTCCAAATTCAAAACTGTTTTACAGATCCAAATTCAAAATGCTTATAGAGACTTCTGGTGTTCACTAAATGGTAGTGTAAAGGCCATGTTATTTAGCATAGGCGTTTTGTGTGACCAAGTCAAGTTGTGCAAGGAGATGAAATAACTATGACAGTCTTGTACAGATTGGAATATTACACTTTTTGTGAGATGCCTCAGCAAGGAGCCGTCCCCACCACCTGAGTGAGCTCAATAGTTTCTCTATGGAAAACTACTTTGTTTGGTTACCAGGCAACATCCATGTAATGGGTTTTGAAACATTTTTTTTTGGCAGGAGAAAGACCATACTCCTGCCACCTATGTGACTACAAGGCTTCTCAACGTCATGCTCTTCAATATCACATGAGAACGCACACAGGTACCTGCAGGTTTAGTTACTAAAACTATAATTCCATATATTTACTCTACTGCCACTGAGTGCTATAATTCTATATATATATATCCAAGAAATTCCCCCTAACATAAATTCAATAATCAGCCAAACCATCCCTAACCATCCAGACAGAAGGGTTATCTGTACAAAGAAGATGATAAATATTGGAAAGGTTTCCAATTTGGACTTATGAGGGCTTAAGAGGAGACCATTGTTGTGGTCCTATCATCAACTATCAGGGCTGCAGTTTTGGATCAAATCTCAAAACCAAATCCTGAATTTCACTTCCTAATCCTAATGTTCCAAACTGATGTGTTTTTTTTTTCTTTTTCAGGAGAAGAACCTTACCATTGCAAGCTGTGCGACTACAAGGCTGCACGAGGAGGAGCTCTTGCAAGGCACATGAGAACGCACACAGGTACCTGCAGGTTTAGTTACTTAAAAAAAAAAAAAAAAAAAAAAAAAAAAATACGGTGCGAGCTATCGAAAAATTGAACTGGACCTTTTTCATAGTATTTTAACTCAGCTTCACGATGCCGGAGTCCGATTTTTATTTTTCCATGTTTTAGGGTCTCAAATCATTGATTGAAACTTACGGTTTCCTCTTGACCCCCCTTTTTTATTGCTTTTTTCGATTCTAGGTTGAATTTGGAACAGAAAATGCCTCTTTGAAATTTTTGTTTTTGGGGCTTCGTTTCTGAGTTATTTCACTTTTTGCGAAATACAGAAAATCGCCGATTCCTTTTAGACGTTACCAACACTTTCTTACTATTTTTATCTTCGATTTTTTTCACCACACTTTTGAAATCAGCATTAAACTACCTGTCATTCAGTGTGGTGAACATCTCAAAAATTGAAGAAAAAATAGTAAGAAAGTGTTGGTAACGTCTAAAAGGAAAGGCGATTTTCTGTATTTCGCAAAAAGTGAAATAACTCAGAAACGAAGCCCCAAAAACAAAAATTTCAAAGAGGCATTTTCTGTTCCAAATTCAACCTAGAATCGAAAAAAGCAATAAAAAAGGGGGGTCAAGAAGAAACCGTAAGTTTCAATCAATGATTTGAGACCCTAAAACATGGAAAAATAAAAATCGGACTTCGGCACCGTGAAGCTGAGTTAAAATACTATGAAAAAGGTCCAGTTCAATTTTTCGATAGCTTGCACTGCAAGGCTGTAATTTCCCGATGGGCCGGTTTATATGGGACACCCTGTATGTGTATATATCCCGGAACTTCCCTCAAACATAAATTCTCAGGAATTATCTCACACCTGAATTTACCTCATCTTGAAGTATACTTTGATTTGAGCCCCATTTTGAATGGTAGTTACCTGTTAAATTGACAGTCACACTACTTGTATGGTAGGTACCTACTCATGTACCTATCATCAACTATAAGGGCTGTATGCTCACCCCAGAATCCAAATTCAATACTTCTTTTTTTTGCAGGAGAAAGACCATACCCTTGCAAACTATGTGACTACAAGGCTACTCAAACCGCAAGCCTTACAAGGCACATGAGAATCCACACAGGTACCTGCAGGTTTAGTTACTATATAATTACCCCCCCCCCCCCCCACCATGAATCCAAATTCAATACAGTTCGTTTTTTTTTTCTTTTTTTTTTTTTTTTTTTTGGTACAGGAGAAAAACCATACGCATGCAAGCTGTGTGACTACAAGGCTAATCAGTCAGCAAGTCTTAAAGGACACATGTTAACCCACACAGGTACCTGCAGGTTTAGTTACTAAAACTCTAATTCCATGTACAGAGTGGTCCACCCTTACCACCCTTTACGTACCACCCTTTCAATTTCGTTAGTTGCGGAGAAATCAAAAAACTTGTCGAAGTAACCTCCCCGTATTTTTTTGTGGGAAGAAATCAAAAATTGCAGTTTGAAGCGTCGCCCCAAGAGCAAAATGAGTTGTGATACAATGAACTGAGGTCGTTGCCACAGAGGGTTAACTGTATAAGTGCAGTGCCAGGAGACAACTAGGGAAGCAGATTAGGTACAACTAAACAGATGTAGGGAATACTCAGGGTCAATAACCTGGAGGTGGTTGAACCAGGCAGTGAATAGGAGATTTTACAATTTTATCTGGAAGCGTATTTGATTTATTTATTTTTTCGCGGTGAGAGGCTGCAGCCAACCAATGACCAACAATAAATATTAATAATTTACACTACTTAATAATAATTATTAATAGTTAATAATAATAATAATAATATTTTTTTTTTTTTTTTGGTTTGGCAGGAGAAAGACCACACCAGTGCACGCTATGTGACTACAAGGCTGCTCAACGTGGATCTCTTTCAGCGCACATGAAAATCCACACAGGTACCTGCAGGTTTAGTTACTAAAACTATAATTCCATGTATTTACTCTAGCGCCACTGAATCACTGATGAAGTGAACCGCCCTTTCATTCTTCTAAGTGATTGGGTGATTTTTGTCTCATAATCGTGGTATTTTTCATCAACTATCAGTGCTGCAGTTTTGGACTAAATCTGGAAATCAAATCCTGAATTTACTCCAATATATATTTATTCCTTCTTCAAATTATTGTTATTCATTGCAGGCGAGAAAGAGCAGCCGTCGCAGTTCCAAATGAGTCTGCGCTCTAAGAGACACCGCCCAGCAGATTCAGAGTCGATTTCCTCTGATACAGAGTTAGACGATGAATCGTAGTGCACAATCGATATTGACTCCGATACAAATATTATTGACGATTGGATACAGCCCAAATCTACGTCATCCGGACGACGGATCAAAACTCAGAAAATAATTTATTTGTAAATTTAAAAAAAAAATAATAGCTTTGATATTCTAAGTAAATGTAAGTAAATTCTAAGTAAATAACATTTAATGCGACTTTTATAAGTAAATGTGACTTTCATGTAAAACACTCGTTGACGTTGGTTGCTCCTCTTTAACCCTCTTTACGTGACATCGTCGTTTTGTGACACGAGTCACATTTGAGTTTATTAGGGCCAGTTGTGGCAGATCCACGTTAACGCAGCGTTAGGGAACGCGAGATTAAACTAGGGTTAAGGCTGGTTAGCGAAAGCGGGTGAAGTCGTTGTGGCCAGTGTTGCCAGGTGAAATATCTCAAAATCCCTAAAATAGTATACAAAAAAAAAATAATTTCTCCCTTACTGGGAAAAACCTCTGATCATGGGTATGTCTCTTAGCTTTAAGGGCCCTTAAGCGGATCCTGGGCCTGTAATTCCTAAGGAGGCTACATACCAAATGACAGCTGCATAGAGTGAATAGCGTAGAAATTAGCTTGAGGAGCCACTCAGCTGATCCAGGGCCTGGGCAGCCTTAAGTTAAAGCTCTGAGGAGGCTACATACCAAATGACAGCTGCATAGAGTGAATAGCACAGAAATTAGCTTTAGGAGCCACTCAGCTGATCCAAGGCCTGGGCAGCCTTAAGTTAAAGCTCTGAGGAGGCTACATACCAAATGACAGCTGCATAGAGTGAATAGCGTAGAAATTAGCTTGAGGAGCCACTCAGCTGATCCAAGGCCCATATTCAGCTTTAAGTGTAAATCCTCAGGAGGCTACATGCTAATTTTCCAGTCTGTGCCACTACAGGAATTGCGCCAAAACCACCCAAAACCGTAACGAAAAAAAAAATGCTTATGATTTTCACGTACAACCAAATCATAAGTGTAGGGAAATGGAACTTCCCTAGTGTTCATCGCACAGAAATCTTTCACCAATTTTTGGAATCGTCTGCTTTTTTAGAAAACTTTCATGACACTCGCTACCCTCTCCAACCACCGGAAGTGTCCCAAAAAACGTTACAATGTTTTTTTTAATTTAAAATTAAATTTGTTTTGATGACGGAAATTTTTGACTGACCCCCAGACAATAGACATATCCATGTCAATACAAAAATACTAACACCATTTTCAAACGACTTAGATATTTATTTATGAAAACTTTGAGATCAATAGAAACAGAACAACGAAATCACTTACAGGTTGACAATTCAAGTAGGTAGGTAACACATTTTTATCGTAATATCAACCATAATCATCGTGCAAACATTAAAAATACACTGCCAAGGTGATGGCACAGGAGCTTCCTCGTCACAATCAGAGTGACCCATTATAAAATAGAACAGACCTCGGAAGCAAAATAAAGAAATCTTCACATGAAAAAGGCATTTTACAGACTGAAGAAGGTAGGTACCGTAGAATGCCCGGAATAGGGACTGGATCCTGAAAAGGGACACTGTTGGTAGAACGAGATACAACTAGCGACCGTAAGGATTCCATTAGAGCAATTCCATGCTTTTTGCATGGAAACGTTCCGTCGGAATGTCTTGTCAGTGATCCTCAATGAAGAAGATGAAGCGTTTGGATCCTTTTGGCGCCTGATAACGTTTATCAGTTGAAATTGTTGTTTTGGCTACCTCCAAAAACTCTATTAGGAGTTCGGGTACGGCTTATTTTTGGTAAGTTTCTGCACTTATTATTGGGTTACCAGGCATCTCACGATACAAACACCGTTTCCAGGTTTAAAAACTCTGCAAATTCTTGACACAAAGGTTCATTATCTTCTTTGTACAGATCACCCTTCTGTCTAGATCACTAGGTCTAAATGCCTAGATCCTAAATGTTAGATTAATTATTATTATCAATTATCACTAATAATTACCTAGTGATAATTGTTAATAATTATTATTAACAATTGTATCAAGTACCTACTGAAAATTATTATAATTTATTGTTAGGTATTAATAATTCGTATTTATTATTAATAATTATTATTATTAATTATGATTAATTAATACGATATAATTCTGGGGTTTTTAATACTACGTCGGTAATAATTTTTCTATAAAAGAAGTATCTACCAACAAACATTCGAAATTACCTTCATTTCCGTAGCACGAAACGCACCTCAGAACAACAAACTCGACATCACTTAAGCCATATGATGTTCCAAAGAGCTTGTTAGTATGAAAATGGACCTGTATTTCAACAGTTTGAGTCACGATCGTGTTGTGAGGCACAATCTTTGAGCCGTCATTGTGAACGAACGGCTGGTCGTACACAGCTGCGGATGGTCTTAAAAAATTCTACGGAACAAACTCTATCAAAATATGAAATAAAAAACATACCGTTTGATGGGAATTTTTCGAGATATGGAATTTTCAAAATTTCAAAATTCGTTTTGAACCCCTTCCCCTTGACCTAGGGTTCTGAAAAGTTTCGAGGACCATTGTGGGGTTGGTCGAAACCCATAAAAAAAAATTTCGTAATTTTAACTCAACGCTAACTGGGCAAAGTGGCGCGGACGGCGTACGGCGGACGGACGGATTTTTGGTTTATTATCTTCGATAATGAACCATTGGAATCGCCCAAAGAAAAAAAAATTTTAACCCCCCCTCAAAATTTGTTGGTTTACGTTTCAAGATACGTAGATTCAGAAAATCGAATAAAAAAAAATCCGTCCGTCCGCCGTACGCCGTCCGCCGTCCGCGCCACTTTGCCCAGTTAGCGTTGAGTTAAAATTACGAAATTTGGTTTCTGGGTTTGGACCAGCCCCACAATGATCCTCGAAACTTTTCATAACCCTAGGTCAAGGGGAAGGGGTTCAAAACGAATTTTGAAATTTTGAAAATTCCATATCTCGAAAAATTCCTATCAAACGGTATGTTTTTTATTTCATATTTAGATAGAGTTTGTTCCGTAGAATTTTTTAAGACCATCCGCAGCTTCGTACGACCAGCCGTTCGTTCACAATGACGGCTCAAAGATTGTGCCTCACAACGCGATCGTGGATCAAACTGTTGAAATACAGGTCCATTTTCATACTAACAAGCTCTTTGGAACATCATATGGCTTAAGTGATGTCGAGTTTGTTGTTCTGAGGTGCGTTTCGTGCTACGGAAATGAAGGTAATTTCGAATGTTTGTTGGTAGGTACTTCTTTTATAGAAAAATAATTTTTCTAATAATAATTAATAATTATTATTACCGACGTAGTATTAAAAACCCCCGAATTATATCGTATTAATTAATCATAATTAATAATAATTATTATTAATAATAAATACGAATTATTAATACCTAACAATAAATTATAATAATTTTCACTAGGTACTTGATAAAATTGTTAATAATTAGTGATAATTGATAATAATAATAATTATTATCAATAATTATAATGATGTCTAGATCCTAAATATTAGATTAATTATTAATCTAACATTTAGAATCTAGACATTTAGACCTAGTGATCTAGACAGAAGGGTGATCTGTACAAAGAAGATAATGAACCGTTGTGTCAAGAATTTGCAGAGTTTTTGGTTTATTATCTTCGATAATGAACCATTGGAATCGCCCAAAGAAAAAATTTTTTTAACCCCCCCTCAAAATTTGTTGGTTTACGTTTCAAGATACGAAGATTCAGAAAATCGAATAAAAAAAAATCCGTCCGTCCGCCGTACGCCGTCCCCCGTCCGCCGTCCGCCGTCCGCGCCACTTTGCCCAGTTAGCGTTGAGTTAAAATTACGAAATTTTTTTTATGAGTTCCGACCAACCCCACAATGGTCCTCGAAACTTTTCATAACCCTAGGTCAAGGGGAAGGGGTTCAAAATGAAATTTAAAATTTCGACAATGTCATATCTCTTAATATCTAACTGAACCGTGCAATGTTTAGTTCACTTTTGAATGACCTGAAAAATTACGAATCTTTTAAGACCAATTGGATTTTTGTGCAACCAGCCGTTCGTTCACAGTGAGCGCGCAAAGGTTTAGGAAAAACACTAAACTTCGCGTCGAAAACGCCCGTAAGGTGGGTGAACCCCCAGACGCCCAGAATAAAACTACCTATTTTCTTCTTCCCGGTAAACTACAGTCTAGAAATTTTAACCGTGAGTCGGGGGTAGACCACATTGCAATATTCACTCGGTTTCTCATCTGTAAAATTGTTTAAATAATACCTTTTTGTAATAATACAAATTAAATTTTGATGATGAGCTATTGACTTGAAATTTTAAAAATAGGTCAGAACTTGATGACATTTCAATATTCACTCGGTTTGTATGACATGGTATGGTATGGTATAATATTGTATGTTTGATTTGGTATAGTACAGTATGGTATATCATACATGATAGGAAAGAAATTCGTATGGTATGGTATGAGTACGGTGAGAATATGGTATGGTGCCGATTTGCAACACAGTCTGGTATAGACAGAAGGGTGATCTGCACAAGGAAGATAATAAACCGTTGTGTCAAGAATTTGCAGAGTTTTTTATTCGATTTTCTGAATCTACGTATCTTGAAACGTAAACCAACAAATTTTGAGGGGGGGTTAAAATTTTTTTTTCTTTGGGCGATTCCAATGGTTCATTATCGAAGATAATAAACCAAAAATGTTGTTCGTATAACTTTCAATGTCGATTTTTCGTCAGAAAGTCATTTTTTCGCTGTTGAGAGCCTCAATAGGGACAGTCAAGTATTCATGATCTTCTCATTTTCCATGTCACCTAAAAAAATGGATCAGAGGCCTTTTGAATAGGCACAGAAGGAAAATCCCCCAAAGACTCTGCCAAAATGTGAAGCTTGCATGTGCTTCTGTTTCAAGAGAGAACCTCGCAGCTTTTTTTGGAAATTTGAAAGCCACTTTGGATGGAGTGCCACCAAGCCACATTTTCGATTACGACAAAACTAATTTGAGCGATGATCCTGGGCGCAAAAAGGCAATCGTCAAAAGAGGGCAAAAATACCCTGATAGAATCCTGAACACCACGAAGTCGTCAACTAGCTTGATGTTTGCCTGCTCTGGCGAGGGAGAGCTTCTGCCCCCGTATGTTGTTTACCGTTCGAAGCACCTGTATGAAAATTGGACCGAAGGAGGCCCAGAAGGTGCCGGGTACAATCTAAGTTCGTCAGGATGGTTCGATTTCACCTGCATTGATGACTGGCTTCGCCGAGTCCTGATTCCTCATGCAAGGCGAACTGAGGGTACAAAATTCCTGGTGGGGGATAATTTGTTCACCCACTTGTCAGTTGAGGCTGTGGAACGTTTTTTAAGAAGAAAAACCTTGTCCCTATTGACAACATAGGTGATATAAATGGGTTTTTGAAGAAAAACAAGGTGTGTCCCTATTCCGGAACCTATGCCCCTCAATCGAGACACTTTTTGAAAATAAAAAAAAATAGGAAGGAAAATCGTTTTTAACGATTTTCCAACGCCATTAAGTCCGCATCACCCTGCAGAATGCAAATTGGGAATTCAAGGTTAGAAAAATCAAGTTTTTCAATAGGATAATTGTCGAAAACCTCTAAAACCTGTCCCTATTCCGGGCATTCTACGGTACTTGTTGATTTGACGAAAGTCGTTAAAAACATCGAGTTAAGATGGTCACAAACTTCTCATCTCTCTAACTTCATTAATCGAAATAAGTCTTGGTTTCTCGGTTGAACACGATATTTGACGTTCCAACATTGGTCGAAGAGGCTTCGGCAAGAACTCGTCAAGGTGGCCGACCAAAAAACTGTTTGAAGAATGCGGGAAGAAATCAAAAATATGCCAAATCAATGGGTCACTCCATTGAGGAACTCTCTCTTGCCATTGATAGGGATGGCAACGATATATCGATATTTTAAATATATCGATATATTTCCAAAATATATCGATATATTTATACTAGTTTGTCGGTGCCGATATATCGATAGAAGTATCGATATATTTTTAAAATATCGGTAGAAAAATTAATTATACAAATAAGCGGACACCAATGAAAATGCTGTTAACACATTTCTACAATAACTAAAGGAAACAAACACACACACAACCCGAACCCAGTGTTGCCAGATGTAGGGATTTTCAAACCAAAATAGGGCGTAGGGGGGGGATTGTTATTTTATAGGCGTTTTGTAGGGATTTTTGAATTTTTTTTTAATAAGGGAAAATATTGGTCCTTTTTCCCAGTGTAAAAGGAACTGTAGGTCAAGACAATGAGTGAACAACAGTACCAACCTTAGATCTCAAATGAACAACAGCTACTCTCCTTGAGTGGAAAAGTGAAACTACAACAAACACTTTTTGTAACCAACCATCGCAAGGAGGACTGAAAAATTGGGAATCCCACCACACCACCATTAGAGATGTCAAACTTGTGATAAGGTGATCATAGTACCTAGGGATGGCAAAAAAACAGAAAACATCGATGTATCGATGCATCGACAGGGCGGCATCGATGCTCCAAAAACATCGGACCCCAAAAACATCGATGGGAAAAAACATCGATGTTTTTGAAAACAACATCGATGTATCGATGGTTTTCAATCAATTTTTTATTTTATAAATAAAATTTCTATTTTTTTTCATGCAAGACGGAAAGAAAAAATGAAAAGCTCTGAAAAAGAACAATAATTTTATTTCCAGTATTATTTTATTTGTTACCATTATAATTCAGTTTCAAGAAAAAAATCGTATACCTAACGTGAACGTACGGGGTAGGAAACGGAATCAACTTTCAAAGCCAGAAACGAGAAGGAGAAGCGAAAGCGAAACCATGTGATGCCTTGACAATAAAAGTAGAATTTTCCACTTTTTAAAGAAGATGTGATGGGAAGGGAAGGGAAGGCTACAGCGTCTGGACAAGAAAAGAGAAGAGAAGAAGAAGGTTATTTAAGGGACGTCACGAGACTTCCGATACATCGGAGATATCCGTATCGATACTATTCGGAAGAAATATTGGAAGTATCGATACTTTTCAGCCAACACGCCTCGACATTTTCATTTAAAGGAAAATTTCCTTTTATGTATTTAATAAAAATTCAGAAATAATATTCCTAGGTATGTGAGAAAAACGTTAGAACATTCAGCAGCCTATGGCAAAAAATTAAAACATCGATGTATCGATGTGCCGATGCATCGAAACCCCGACATCGATGTTCCAAAAACATCGACACAGGAAACATCGATGGAAAAACATCGATGTTTCCCGCAAAAACATCGATGTTTCAAAAACATCGATGTATGATTACCATCCCTAAGGCCTGGTGCACACGAGCGGCAATTATCGTGCGGCAACGCGCGTCCACCGCGTCCTCCGGTGCACACGTGGGCGTCAGAAAAGCCGCAGTCTGTGTCCAGATGTCAACGGAGATGGAGCTCTACCGGAGAAAAAAGGCTATATTTTCGTACTTGGTTTACAAACAATTTGCAATGGAGGTGAATCGGCAATGGATGGTTAGTTATTTTGAGTCAGATATTGGGAGCGTCCCATGGCAACGAGACTACATGTAATCATTATTTTGGAGTGTTTCATGAATTTATATATCTTCTTTTACTTTTTGCTCCACATTCAACTATAAATATTAAATACGACAGCCACACTGCAAAAGCCTGTAAGTACTATTTTTTCAAAAAAATAAGGTTTTGAGCTTCACTGACAAATTTGGGCCTTGTGCACATGCAACTAGGAACAGAATTGAGCTACAGCGCTTCATTTCTCTTCAATGGATGTTTGAAGTAACCTGTTTCATGGTTACAGTTACTGTTAGAAAACAGTTTTTGTCGTTTCCTCAACATTTTTTATTTTTGTACTTACAGGCTTTTGCAGTGTGGCTGTGTAAAATTTTTACACATTATTACTGTTATATTTACAACACTTTTCTTAGTATCTACCGTGCATGAAATGAATTTTCACTTATAATCAACTTTATAAAAAATTATTGTTAGATTTTCACTTACTTATCGTGTTCTTCTCTCTTTCCCCTTTTCCTGCAAAATCTTCACAAAACACACTGCACACTTGAATCCACGCAGATCTTTTTTTTGTTCTGTCATGGTAGGAATCATGACGAATATCCCAAATTTCGGGATATTTTTTTACTTGTTCAATGAATCCTTCGAGATCACTCTCTATACGAGCAAGCACGTCCGCAACTGCGCCCATGTGGGAGAGTGTGCATCGACTGATTGCCACACAGGTACTAGGGGACCGCAGAAGCGGCATGTTGACGTAGCGGTACCGCTCACAATCCCTTCCAAAAATCGGCCGCCAGGTATCGCGCGGTGCCGCGCGTTGACCTCAGGCATGTGTGCATCGGCTCATTGACTTGTGGGTTTTTCACTACCGCAACTGCGGCGGCGGAGCGTTGCCGCGCAATAATTGCCGCTCGTGTGCACCAGGCCTAATAGTACCGGTAAAGCTTGGGTCTGGCCGTTTGTTTTTGTTTACTGATGACGAAGTGTTCAGTTCAATGGGCCAACAAACCAAATGTTTCGGAAATTTTTTAACGAACCTGGATATCTGGGAAGATTACAAATCGGTATAATATATATATCGGATATTATCCAAATCTATACAAGATAGCCAAAAGGTCATTCTGTATCCCGGCGACCTCAGTGCCTTGAGAGGTTATTTTCAAAGGCAGGAAGTACTCTCACTCAAGCGAGGAATCAACTGTCCCCAAAACTCATTTCCAAGCTTTTATTTCTATCTTCTATGCCCCCACAATTTTGGTAAAAATCATAACCATTTAAATGTTTTGTAACCATTTTAAATATTTACCTATTTTTCATTATTTACATTTTACATTCTGGTAAAAATCATAACCATTTAAATTTTTGTAACCATTTTAAATATTTACATTTTACATTCTGGTAAAAATCTTTACAATTTCACATTTTTACCAATTTACATTATTTACATTTTACATTTTTACCAATTTATAATTTTTACATTTTGTAATAAACTATTAATGACGTAACCCCTGTTTATTTGTGTTTATACTATTGGTTGAATTTTTCCAATCACTATAAGGAAATCAATCATCGAGTATACCGATGTATCGATATATTTCGGGCGATATATCGGTCCATTCGATACATGAGCCGCGATATATCGATATATTTCGAAAAACTGCCATCCCTAGCTATTGAACAAAAGCTGCATGCGACTGGCAACCGTTCCGCTTTTTTACTTTTTTATTGAGAGCTCTGTAAATTATTGTTTTTTCATTTTTTAAGGTGACATTATTTGTTACCGCTAGTCACGAAGCGGTAATTAATTTATTTTTAATCTAGCCCTGTTAATAAAGTTTTCTATTGACCCTTGGTTTTTACCTACTTATTTAGAAACCTAAAAAAAATCATCAAGGTGATACCAGAGTTTCTTCGAATATCTCACATTCCCATCCTCGTCGCCAATTTGCTCTATAGTGCTGATTTTAAGACACTATTGTTAGAATAAAGGGGAACTCCGATGAACTTGAAAACGTGTTGAGAATTGAGAAGAAATATATTTCTTGGGAGGTTACAACTGGTTATACATGGAAAAATGAATAGAAACTTCTTCTTTGCACAACTCGGCAACCACAACACTGTGACAATTTTTGACACAAAAACGAGTATAATTCATGAACTGTTAACTTTATCAACTGGAGAGTAGTCTAAATCGACTCAGCACATGAAAATACATTGAAAAGGGGATTTTTAACCAATACGTTACTTATTTTGAGTTTTTTTCCACCTAATTATGCGATCTAGCCCACTGTGCGGCGTCCGGATGACGTAGATTTGGGTTGTATCCAATCGTCAATGATATTTGTATCAGAGTCAATATCGATTGTGCACTACGATTCATCGTCTAACTCTGTATCAGAGGAAATCGACTCTGAATCTGCTGGGCGGTGTCTCTTAGAGCGCAGACTCATTCGGAACTGCGGCGGCTGCTCTTTCTCGCCTGCAATGAATAACAATAATTTGAAGAAGGAATAAATATATATTGGAGTAAATTCAGGATTTGATTTCCAGATTTAGTCCAAAACTGCAGCACTGATAGTTGATGAAAAATACCACGATTATGAGACAAAAATCACCCATTCACTTGGAAGAATGAAAGGATGGTTCACTTCATCAGTGATTCAGTGGCGCTAGAGTAAATACATGGAATTATAGTTGTAGTAACTAAACCTGCAGGTACCTGTGTGGATTTTCATGTGCGCTGATAGAGATCCACGCTGAGCAGCCTTGTAGTCACATAGCGTGCACTGGTGTGGTCTTTCTCCTGCCAAACCAAAAAAAAAAAAAAAACTCTGCAAATTCTTGACACAACGGTTTATCATCTTTGTACAGATCACCCTTCTGTGTAGATCACTGAATGCTAGATTAATTATTATTACGAATTATCATTAACTATTAATAATTATTATTAACCTTCATCCGCTCGCGTGGGCGGCAGATTGGCCGCCTTTTTTCGAATTTTTCCGGCGTATGCTCGCTCAAAGTATCGTGATAGCCCCAAGAGCGCCATGTATTCTCTAGTTCAGTGGTTCCCAACCCGTGGTCCGCGGACCACTTGGGGTCCGCGCCGAGTTTACGTGTGGTCCGCGGGCTGTTTCAGAGTACGTCTTATAATTCACGGTTTTCTTCATCAATACGAGTATAACAATGTTTTTACTGGCTATATAATGAGACATTCATCCTCGGAGATACGTTTGTTATGAAAGTATGCCACATGAGTAATGCTGTTAGCGAATTTTCGAAGAAAAGGAAGCTATTGTTCTCGGTCCAAAATTTTTAAAACTCGAAATTCCGCAAAATTTTTATACCAAAATCCGTTTCAGACCATCCTGAATTCACTGCCAAAAGACACAAAAAATCATATGTATATATTTATGTATTTATGTATGTGTCATTCCAGATGATAACTCTCGATAGAATTGAGATAAAAAGTTCAAATTTGCACACAAAATCTGTCTTTGCAATCGACAGGCTGAGTTCGTAGATGGGCAGAATCGGGCCACTCTAAGGGGGGTGTAGGGGAGTTTTAAGGGGGGAAAATTACCCATGAAGTCCAAATTTGAAAGTCTGACATGTGACACCTCATTTTAATGGTTTTTTCATGCTGAACACGATGGTGAAATCAGAATTGCGATATCTCATTTCATTTCCAAACTGGAGCATTTTGGAGATGAAGAAACGTGGTTTTACTCTAAATGATCTACGTGGTTATTCTGCTCTAATCTGATGACGGAATGTGATATCTCAATTCTGACTTCATCATCGTGTTCAGCGTTGAAATGTACAAAAGCTGAGGGGGGTTTTGGGGATGTTGGGGGGGGGGAGGTTCACCGATAAATTTCAAAAATGAAACGGTCTGACAAGTGACACCTCATTTTTAAGGTTTTTACACGCTGAACACGATGGGGGTGTCAGAATTTCGATATCTTATTCCGCTCTCAAATTGGAGCACTTTGAAGATGAAGAAACGTGGTTGTTACTTGAGATGTTCTTCATGGCAATCATGTTCTTTAATGAAGATGTTTTACATAAAACTAATTACTCCTTCGAAAATTCGCTCTTAGTCATGCTGCATGACTGGGGATATTTTTCTTGTCGTACTCTGCTGTATTTTGAACTGAAACACGAATGTTTTGCATCTCGATTGAGAAAATGTAAGTAGGTAAATGTTTATTCTTTCTTCCGCGTGTATTTCTCGACAGCACTACTTTCGGAGGACTCTAGATTATGCGTTGGACTTTCAATACGCGTTTCTTATCTTATTTGGCAATATTTCAAACTGAAAGCTAATGAATTGTTCATATTTTTCAGGGATCGAGTGTATTCCCAATGTCCTGGCCCAGTTAGAGATGGAAAACCTCCTTTCAATAGAAGAAGTTGCGAACTGCAGAATATTATTTTAGTGCAGAAAAAAGGTTTCTTCAAAGACCAAAAAATGTGATTTTGATAGTATCAAAAACACATTTTCGGTCTACGTGACGTTCAACAACCTGGAGGTGGTTGAACCAGGCAGTGAATGGAGATTTTACAATTTTATCTGGAAGCGTATTGATTTATTTATTTTTTCGCGGTGAGAGGCTGCAGCCGAACAATGACCAACGATAAATATTAATAATTTAACCTATATTAATATTATATTATATATTAGTATTAATATTAATAACCTTCACCCGCTCGCCTCTCTTGAAGTCACACTTCTGATCGCGTGGGCAAATTGGCCGCCCTTGATTTTTCATAATTTTCACTACTTTTCTTCGTTTAACTTGCGTGTTTAAAATTAGTTTTTAATATTATATATCGTCACTTAAGGGGCATCATGACATATCTCATTTTTTTTCCCAACTTTTCAGGAGACCATAAAAAACCGTTTCCCTATAAACAAAAAACATGTACGTGGTCGTTGAGATAGAAAACTTTTTAGGGTCATTTCTCATCCCAGTGACCCAGTTCAATAGTTATTTTTCCTCGGAATTAATTTATGAATAAAAAAAAAACGGTTTGTTTTTTGGTCTCCTGGGAAGTTGGGAAAAATATGTCATGATGCCCCTTAAACGACGATATCTACGTTCTTATTGTGATTGCCATTATCTGAATAAAGAATTTATGATAAAAATGTGCTTGTAATGTTGTGCTGGAGTTCCCTGGTCAAAACTAATTAGAAGAATGAAAGGATGGTTCACTTCATCAGTGATTCAGTGGCGCTAGAGTAAATACATGGAATTATAGTTGTAGTAACTAAACCTGCAGGTACCTGTGTGCGTTCTCATGTGTCCTTTAAGACTTGCTGACTGATTAGCCTTGTAGTCACATAGGTTGCATGCGTATGGTTTTTCTCCTGTACCAAAACAAAACCAAACTGTATTGAATTTGGATTCATGATAGGGGGGGGGGGGGGGTAATTATATAGTAACTAAACCTGCAGGTACCTGTGTGGATTCTCATGTGCCTTGTAAGGCTTGCGGGCTGAGTAGCCTTGTAGTCACATAGTTTGCAAGGGTATGGTCTTTCTCCTGCAAAAAAAAAAAAAAAAATGTATTGAATTTGGATTTTGGGGTGGGGGGGTGAGCATAAATATTGTGCAGGTTGTAATCTTTAAGAAATTGGTAAAGAGAAGGGAAGCTCTTGGGTGTGATAGGAAGTAAAATTCAGGATTCAGTCCAAAACTGCAGCCCTGATAGTTGATGATACAAACATAAGTAGGTACCTACCATACAAGTAGTGTGACTGTCAATTTAACAGGTACCTACCGTTCAAAATGGGGCTCAAATCAAAGTATACTTCAAGATGAGGTAAATTCAGGTGTGAGATAATTCCTGAGGATTTATGTTTGAAGGAATTTCCGGGATATATACCTATATAATTATAGTTTTAGTAACTAAACCTGCAGGTACCTGTGTGGGTTAACATGTGCCTTGCAAGACCGGCACCTTGAGCAGTCTTGTAGTCGCACAGCTTGCAATGGAAAGGTTCTTCTCCTGAAAAAGAAAAAAAAAAAACACATCAGTTTGGAACATTAGGATTAGGAAGTGAAATTCAGGATTTGGTTTTAAGATTTGATCCAAAACTGCAGCCCTGATAGTTGATGATAGGACCACAACAATGGTCTCCTCTTAAGCCCTCATAAGTCCAAATTGGAAACTTTTCCAATATTTATTATCTTCTTTGTACAGTTTTAGTAACTAAACCTGCAGGTACCTGTGTGCGTTCTCATGTGACTTTGAAGAGCTCCTCCTCGAGCAGCCTTGTAGTCACACAGCGTGCATGCGAATGGTTTTTCTCCTGCAAAAACAAAAAAAATGTTTCAAAACCCATTACATGGATGTTGCCTGGTAACCAAACAAAGTAGTTTTCCATAGAGAAACTATTGAGCTCATTCAGGTGGTGAGGATGGCTCCTTGCTGAGGCATCTCACAAAAAGTGTAATATTCCAATCTGTACAAGACTGTCATAGTTATTTCATCTCCTTGCACAACTTGACTTGGTCACACAAAACGCCTATGCTAAATAACATGGCCTTTACACTACCATTTAGTGAAAACCAGAAGTCTCTATAAGCGGTTTGAATTTGGATCTTTAAAACAGTTTTGAATTTGGACTTGGGCATTAGTGAGATAGGAAGTGTAATTCAGTAAGTATATCATTTCCAGATTTAGTCCAAAACTGCAGCCCTGATAGCTGATGATACAAACATGAGTAGGTACCTGAAATGTAAGTGGTTTTACCTTTAATTCATGATGGGGCATTGCCTACATATTCTTCAAGATGAGGTAAATCTCATCTACATTTATAATTTTAAAAACTCCCCTGTTTACTTGGAAGAATGAAAGGATGCTTTACTTCATCAATGACGCAAATCACAAGCACTCAGTGGCAGTAGAGTAAATATATGGAATTATAGTTTTATTAACTAAACCGGCAGGTACCTGTGTGGGTTCTAATGTGACATTGAAGAGCTGGACGTTGAGAAGCCTTGTAGTCACATAGGTGGCAGGAGTATGGTTTTTCTCCTGTCAAAATAAATAAATAATAGGTAATAAAAAAAAAAAAAAAAAAAAAAACAAACTAACGGTTTAGAATTGGCATTACTGGTGGGGGGGGGGGGGGTGAAGGGGGGAATAAATAAATATTATACAGTCTACAATCTTTAAGAAATCAGTAAAGTTCTCTTTGGTGAGAAAGGAAGTTAAATTCAGGATTTGGTTTCTAATTTGACTCCAAAACTGCATCCCTTACAGATTGTTTTGAAAATCATCTTTATTGTTACAACTGCATAATATTATTATACATCTAGTAACTTCACTCTGTTAGTTAATTTTAGCGTATCTTGGTTCATGGATCACTACCACTATCAGTACCAACACCAGTAGGTTCCTAAAATGTAAAAACCAGAAAAACCGTCCAACTTGTGATTTTGAAAAAAACTTAATTTAAATTTACAAGTCGCCTGGAAACTGGGAGTTCCTCCGTTCTAAAGTCGCCATTCTAACAGGACTAAGGCTGTTTTAGCACCCAAAGCTTTACATCAATCAATAGTACTCTTTGAATGCCACAAGATGGCATCATCAGCTCAGAATCTGGAAAAAGTTGACTGGGGCGGTTTTTCCCCTGAACCCTTCATATGGAATAATAGTTTTAGTAACTAGACCTGCAGGTACCTGTGTGGGTTCTCATGTGCATCATAAGATGATGGCGCTGAGTAGCCTTGTAGTCGCATACTTGGCAGGAGTATGCATCTGATCGGTTTCCTCCTAAACAAAACAAAACAAAATACAAACAAATTAAAAAAACCAAACAGTTTAGAATTCGGATTGGACGCAGCTTGAATTCCGCCAGCATGGGGCAGGTACCCGAGAAATGGGGGAGATCCTCTGGTACCCCCACGTTGCATAGGGTGCACACTGCTCTTAGGTCTTCATCCCAATCGTAGGACATGCAGTTCAGGGCTATTAAAGCCCCTCTGAACCTCAGTACCCACCTTAAGACCCAGACAGGGAGTCGCCTGCAAACACAGGCAACGTCAGCAGGCCCCACTGAGAAACTGAGCTCCCTGTAAATCTGGCTCATCCACTCCAAGGCCCTCATCTCCATTTCCCCTCGCCATGACGACCAAAGACCATCCAGCATCTGTCTGGGCTCTCCAGGAAGTCTGGTCTCTCGGCAGGCCCTCAAAGGGTATGCCCTCCCATGCAGCAACCCTCCAAATTTCCAAGGCCCACAACAACCACCGAGCCATGACCTCCTCAGCCACCGTCCGTGGATAACAGCTCTCCAGCAGTTGTGCAACGGGTTCCAGGTAATTGCAATGCAGCGCCAGTGTGTGGACAAACGAGGAATTGGCTCCAGTCTCCAAGTAGATGAAATAGTTTGGCATATTCTTTGGGAGGCCAAGTATCATTTTAAAAAAGAAACCATAAAACTGTCCTGGAAATGGTATGAAAAACCTGGTACTTGGCATCAAGTGGCACTTCAGTCCTGCAGAAAAAACTGCGGTAGAGGCTGTTCATGCCGAACTTCCACAGCAGCCCTGTCTGAAACATGCACAGCGTAAGAGAGCATAGGAGTAATCCTCAGGCTAAGGTACCTGCAGGAGCTGACTGCAGCCACCAGGTTTCCTCCAAAGGTCCAGGCCCCAGGCCCTCGCCTGCTCCAAGACAACACCCCCCCCCCCTCCTCATGATTTTTGACTTGTCCAGATTTACATGCAGCCCCCATCTTGTACAGCATCCTTTGAGACTCTCTGTCTTCTGAAGATCCTCAGGCGTCTCAGCCATCACAACCACGTCATCAGCATACATCAGCACGTTGATGACCCACCACTGCACGCTGACGCCACAAGGCAGACAACCCACAAGGTTGTTGACATACAGAGAAAATTAGCATTGGGCAGAGCAAACATCCCTGGCAGACCCCTGTCACCACACCAAAAGGCTCGGAGACGCCACCCTGACCATACAAGGCAGCAATCCCCCCCCTTCCCCCACCATACATTGCCCTGATGACCCTTATGAACCCATGACTGATGCCAAGACTGTGGAGTTTGTAGTACAAGAGATCTCTTCTGATCCCATCAAAAGCTGACTTGATGCTTACTTCATCCATGATACAAAATACAAGTACTCATCAGCACTATGCTAAATATATGGAATTATAGTTTTAGTAACTAAACCTGCAGGTACCTGTGTGGGTTCCCATGTGCCTTGAAATACGACCGCGGTGAGAAGCCTTGTAGTCGCACAGATTGCATGAGTATGGTTTCTCCCCTGCCAAACCAGAAAAAAAGTTTTGCTTACATTCTTAAGGATTTGTTACTTCATGCAGTTACTTACTTTATCAATTATGCAAAATCACAAGCCCTCATCAGCAGTAGAGTAAATATAATATATTTACTCTACTGCTGATGAGGGCTTGTGATTATAGTTTTAGTAAGTAAACCTGCAAGTACCTGTGTGGATTCTCATGTGCTTTGAAATAGATCCTGAGCAAGTAGCCCTGTAGTTGCATAGCATGCATGAGTATGGTTTTTCTCCTGTCAAAACAAAATAAAACCAAACAGTTAGGGGTTTGAATCTAATCTTGTGGCTGTCCATTTAAGGGGTACACACCATTCATAATGGGGCTTTGCCTATATATTTATAAACTGGATGTAAACTTCAAGATGAGGTAAATCTCATTCACATTTGTGAGAAAAAAAGCACCATGCACTTGGAAGAATGAAAGGATGGTTACTTCATCAATGACACAAAATACAAGTACTCAGTGGCAGTAGAGTAAATATATAGTTTTATATAGTTTTAGAATTATAGTTTATATAGAGTTTATATAGAATTATAGTTTTAGTAACTAAACCTGCAGGTACCTGTGTGGGTATACATGTGTACTTTAAGATGGTAGTTCTGAGCAGCCTTGTAGTCACATAGATTGCATGAGTATGGTTTTTCCCCTGGAAAAAAGTGAAATCAAACAGTTTTCAATTTGGATTCTTTGGATTTCCAGTGTGCAATCTTCAAGAAATCGGTGATGAGAGGAAGCTCTTTGATGAAATAGGGACTCAAATTCAGGATTTTGTTTACACATTTAGACCAAAACTGCAGCCCTGATAGTTGATGATACAAACATGAGTAGGTACCTGAAATGTAGGTGGTGTGACTGTCAATTCAACGGGTACCTACCATTCAAAATGGGGCATTGCCTACATATTTTTCAAAGCAAAGTTTACTTCAAGATGAGGTAAATCTCATCCACATTTATGAGACTAAAATCACCTAGTCATTTGGGGGAATGAAAGGATGCTTTAATTCATCAGTGATGCAAATCACAAGCACTCATCAGCACTAGGGTAAATATATATATATATTTTTTTAAATGCATTTATTGACAAAAACAAAAATAGGTATTTACACGCTTTGAAAATAAATCATAAATGCTACAACCCCTCTAAGAAAACTTGTGTAGGGGTTGGAGTAGAGTAACAGAAAATAAATATTCATAACTTGTAGAAAAATAAATAAATTATTACCTACATTACAAAATCCAAGACAACTTTTTGGAGTAAACATGATTTCTATTGTTACCATTGATAAAACGATTATCAAGTTTATTAGTTGATCCCTATTCCACTCTCACTTTTCTTTTTAATGTAGCTTTAAACCTCTGCAAACTCATTTGTGGGACCTGGTCTGCAAATCCTTGACTATTAAACTTGGTTGCGCCCCAATAGTCAAAACTTCTCTGACCTGCTGTATTCAACCGTCTAGGAATCTCAACTTGTATTTTATCCGTCGCTCTGGTAATACTTTTATTTCTTTTAAGTTTTCCTGTTTGTATTAGTTTATAGATAATGGCTAGGGTAGTTTTTTCTAATAGGTTTTTGAATGTTAATATTTTAGATTCCTTGAATAATTGATTTGATGGGTATCTGTGCGGTTTGTTGAATAAAATTTTTATTAATAATTTTTGTGTGGTAAGTAAATTTTTTATTTGATTTGAGTAAGCATTCCCCCACGCAACTATTCCATAATTTAACTGTGATTGCACCAGAGCATTGTAGATCATTAATTTAGTTTTATTGTTCATTATGTTTCTAATTTCAAAAAAGGTAGGTATTAGTTTTCTTATTTTTTTATTTACTATTTCGGCTTGGAGTTCCCATGAAATAGTTTGGTCAATTTGAACTCCCAGGGATCTAATGCTGTTGGTTTGATGGATCTTTGGACAATTACAATTTAGGTTACAATTCTCGTTGTTATGACATATCAATTTGTTAATTGTTGGGATATCTTTTTTTTCTGAGGGACAAAAGCAATGTATTTGGTTTTTTCATGGTTCAATATTAGATTTAGTTTGTTGTAATTTAGATTTAGATGCTTGAGGTCATCTTCTGTTTTATTTTTGGCTTCCTCCCAGGAGTCACCGGTCGTTATCAAGGCGGTATCATCAGCATATGACACTAATTCTCCACGTATTTTGACATTTAAAATGTCATTTGCGTAAATTAGAAACAACACTGGGCTGATAATTGTTCCCTGTGGAACGCCACACGTCAGCTGACAGTTATTACTTAAAACTTCTGTAACTCTAACCTGTTGTTCTCTGCCATCTAGGTAACTTTGTATCCATTTGACGAAAGTGGCGTGAAATTTATGCTTTTTTAATGTGTCTATTAGTATTTTGTGTGAGACCGTATCAAATGCCTTCGAAAAATCCTTGAAAACGACCAGCACTTTTCTAACTCTATCCAAATTACTCACTATTTTTCATACAGATGGAGGATTGCATCCAATGTACTTTTACCCCCTTGGAAACCATACTGATTATTATGAATGAAGCTATGCTGCGCCAAGTATTTGGTCATAGGTATGGAATTATAGTTTTAGTAACTAAACCTGCACGTACCTGTGTGGGTTCTCATGTGCGCTGAAAGATTTCCCTGCTCAGCACTTTTGTAGTCGCATAGCTTGCAGGAGAATCGTTTTTCTAGTGCAAAAAAAAAAAGTTTGAATTTGGGTTCATGCTCCATACCTAGGTATGTGTACAGACCGCAATCTTACAGAAATCGGTAATGATAGGAAGCTCTTTGGTGAGATAGGAAGTGTAATTCAGTATATCATTTCTAGATTTAGTCCAAAACTGCAGCCCTCATAGCTGATGATACAAACATGAGTAGGTACCTAAAATGTAAGTGGTTTTACCTTCAATTCAAAGGGTACACACCATTCATGATGGGGCATTGCCTACCGTCAGACGGGTCAACTACACTGGAGACCAAAAAAACCGGCGCAGTTGAATTGTTGTCGAAGAGTCAAGTTTAAATCGATAACAGTTGGGTTTGAGTCAATAGTAAGGTCAATAACAAGGTTAAGATTAGAGATAAGGTCTCCTCTGGGGCTTGTTTCGTGAGGCTTCACGGCGTTTTGGTAAGTGAAAATCTGGTAACACGTTTCCTTAGCAACAAATCAAGCTTTCCAGCGCCTCAAAATATCGTTTGGTTTGGGAGCTGCGTGGATGTAAACAAAAACTCGGAACTTTGTAGGGCAACTATGTGCCACTCGCTTAGGCTAAATTTTCGCCTTAAACGTGCCTTGTAAGTTCACTTACTTGTTTTAATGGTTACCTACATATTCTTCAAAGCAAAGTTTACTTCAAGATGAGGTAAATCTCATCAACATTTATAATTTTAAAAAATACCCTATTTACTTGGAAGAATGAAAGGATGGTTTACTTCATCAATGACGCAAATCACAAGCACTCATCAGCACTAGAGTAAATATATGGAATTATAGTTTTAGTAACTAAACCTGCAGGTACCTGTGTGGGTTAACATGTGATTTTGAAGATCTGTACTTTGAGCAGCCTTGTAGTCACACAGCTTGCACGAGTATGGTGTTTCTCCTGCTAAAAAAAAAAACACCAAACTGTATTGAATTTGGATTCATGATGCACCGGGGGGGGGGGGGGGGGGGATAAATATATAGTAGCTACATGAATTATAATTTTAGTAACTAAACCTGCAGGTACCTGTGTGGGCATGGGTATACATGTGTAGTTTAAGATGGTAGTTCTGAGAAGCCTTGTAGTCACACAGCTTGCATGAGTATGGGTTTCCTCCTGCAAAAAAAAAAAAGTTTTTGAATTTGGATTTCAGGGGGAAGGGAATATTTTACTGTCTTCAACAATCTTCAAGAAATCGGTTCAAGAGAGGAAGCCCTTTATTTATCTACAGAAACGTTCCACTTGTCCATCCTACCATGGGTAAGTAAACAGTATGATTAGTAGTATCCACGCAATTGGACATGACCAATTTCACTTGACTTTTGTCAACTCTTTGTGTTCCTCAATGTTCCAAGCTGTTCCATGCTTCCACGTTGTGGTCTTCGTTCAGTAATCTATCTCGGTATCAACTGTCATCTGTCACTCTGTCTAGTTGAAGTCATGAAGGAGAAAGGTACCAATAATTGTAACAATAATGTAATTTTCGAGAGCCAAGCAGCAACTAAGCACGAACCTACTGGAACGTCTACCACGGTTTCGGAGCTGTATTGCTTCGGTGCGATCAAAATTTGAATTTTATGAGCTCATTTGAAAGAAAATTTGATCCTCTACACTTTTGATTATCGATACCTACCGTCATTACTGTCCTCCAAAGGCCTGTCGTCAGATTCAGCACAACTGCCAAAGTTCGATACCTCGACAATTTCTTCTTCATCTTCTACAGCTTCCTCTTCATCAAATCCCCTCACAGTCAAGTCATCTCGCCGGTCAGTGGTACTCGCCTCCTCTTCTGACGTTCACAAACAGAACAACTTGGATCAATTCATGATACAGTGGAACAATCTGTACGAATATTCAACGTTGGTTCGTGGTTCAAATGCGAATATCGATGATATTTTACAACTCGATGGGAACAGGGGCGTATTATCTGTCATACCTACACCTCAGCGCCTCTTTGTTGACGTTTGAACTGGAGGATGTTCCGATATTATCGATATCAATGAATATCGATATTTAGGTATCGATATTCCCGATATCATAATATGATAGCATATTATGCGATAGTATCGTGATATCGAAAGATTTTGGTGAAGCTTTTGATAAGTTAAGTATTTTTACAAAAATACGGTTTTTGATCTCGATAATCACGATATTCTTATGATCTTCTATCTTATTAGGCCCCATATAAACATTACCTGTATTTCCTATTAAAAATATTATTCGTTTTTAATTTTTTTTTGCAATTTTTCAGTCGTGGTAATTATTAATCTACTCGTATTCCTGTATTCCAATATATTTTATCTTTGAATGAAAATGTTTGTGTTTCAATTATTCCAAAAATCACATTTAGTAATTGAAGTTAGAGAAATTAAAAAATCCGCAGTCATGCAGCATGGTATAAGAGCGAATTTTTGAAGAAATAATTGGTCAATCATCCACGTTTCTTCATCTTCAAAGTGCTTCAGTTTGAGAACGGAATGAGATATCGCAATTCAGACTTCACCATCTTATTCAGCGAGTAAAAACATTTAAAATGAGGTGTCACTTGTCAGACTTTCATTTTGGGAATTTATGAAGAATCCCTCCCCCCACCCCCTAAAACTCCCCAAAACCCCCCCTTAGAGTGGCCCGATTCTGCCCACCTACGAACTCAGCCTGTCGATTGGGAAGACGGATTTTTTGTGCAAATTTGAACTTTTTATCTCAATTCTATCGGGAGCAAAGTACTTTTTTCCCCCAAGAAAAAACCCTCGAACCCAAAAACACGGTTTTCCGCATAAAAACTCAATTTTCTCAAAAAAGTTCCCTCTAAAAAATAAAAACTGACGATACCGTTGGAAAGCTGAGGCTTTCGCGCATTTTTTAGGCTTACGGGCTATGACCAATCACCAGAATTACGGAGGACTGGTGATCGTTTGAAAAACAGGCAGTTTTCAAGAATTGACGAAATTAACGTTTCGGGCTCATTTTTCACTCTCAAGTTCCCTTCAGAAAATGATTATTAGAGACCGAAAAGACGGAAAATTTAACGCTCTTTCCAACGGTTGACTTAGATTTGGTTTTACTCTTCATATTGAGGGAGTTGTGGCCTTTTCAGTGACCAAAGGTCGAAAACACGAAAAAAAATCTTAACATTGAAAAAACTCAGGTTTTAGTGGTTAAAAAAAAAACTTTCAGGGACACTTTTTGTTGGAAATTGGTTGTAGAACACGTGGTAAAAAATTTCCGGATCATCAGTGAGACACCCTGTATATATATATAATTTTTGGTGTCTTTTGACAGTGGATTCAGATGGTTTGAAACGGATTTTGGTGTGAAAATTTTTAGAAAATTCGAGTTTTAACAATTTTGGACCGAGAACAACATTTTCTTTGAAAATTCGCTAACAATTAACAAGAACCACGCAGCACACATGATTATTTCTGTTTTGGTACTGAAAATCCATCGTGTGACCGTTTTTGTCAAAAATTAGCTGACACTCAAGTTTTTTTTCTATGAGCCAACCAGTCAAAAGTGTATTTTTTAACCAAATTTTATGCCACACGGTGAAAATTAATATGAATTATCTGCAATATAAAGACGAAATCAGTCTTGGATTGTAGTGATAAATTCACTTGATTGAAGAACGCATTGTCATACAATTATGAGTAATCATACAAATTTCGCAATACATCATTCGATATTGCTGATATCGATATTTTTTGGCGATAATATCGATATCAAATATCGGAACAACCCTACGGAGAGGTCAGAATGTACTAAAAACCGTAACCATAAAACAGTTCTTACCAACGGCAGGAGAAGGTTCAGTCTTAATAATAATTTCTTCGAAATCGCGTTCCTCTTTGACTTGACCGGTACCCAGCAGTTCAGGAGTCCAAAGGTCGGAACGAGCTCCATCTTCTGTAACAAGACCGATGTGTGAATTGAGTCGCCGATTTCATCCATAATCGATTTTGATGATTCGCATCAGATTCAAAGATTCAGACAAAAAATCCCAAGTTGATTTTGGTTTATTGTCTTCGATATTGAACCGTTGGAATCGACCAAAGAAAAAAATCGTTCAACCCCCCCTCAAAATTTGTTGGTTTACGTTTCAAAATACGTAGATTCAGAAAATCGAATAAAAAAAACTGCAAATTCTTGACAAAACGGTTTATTATCTTCATTGTACAGATCACCCTTCTGTCTATATCACAAAATGACAGATTAATTATTATTATGAATTTTCATTAATTATTAATAATTATTATCAAGCAGTGTAAATTATTAATATTTATTGTTGGTTATTAATAATTTTTAGGCTTCATTATTAATAATTATTATTATTAATTATCTCGATATTTGAAAACCATGTGATGTTTGAATCAGTTGGGCCAGTTTTTGGGGCTTCGTTTCTGAGTTATTTCACTTTTTGCGAAATACAGAAAATCGCCGATTCCTTTTAGACGTTACCAACACTTTCTTACTATTTTTATCTTCGATTTTTTTCACCGCACTTTTGAAATCAGCATGAAACTACCTGTCATTCAGTGTGGTGAACATCTCAAAAATTGAAGAAAAAATAGTAAGAAAGTGTTGGTAACGTCTAAAAGGAACGGCGATTTTCTGTATTTCGCAAAAAGTGAAATAACTCAGAAACGAAGCCCCAAAAACAAAAATTTCAAAGAGGCATTTTCTGTTCCAAATTCAACCTAGAATCGAAAAAAGCAATAAAAAAGGGGGGTCAAGAGGAAACCGTAAGTTTCAATCAATGATTTGAGACCCTAAAACATGGAAAAATAAAAATCGGACTTCGGCACCGTGAAGATGAGTTAAAATACTATGAAAAAGGTCCAGTTTAATTTTTCGATAGCTCGCACCGTACAGCTGTAATTTCCCGATGGGCCCGTTTAGATGGGACACCCTGTATAATGCCTAACGTCACCCATCCCGCGTAACGTTTTCGGGCAGTTAGGTCAAGGCTAAAGCATGTCCCATGCTAAAATACACCGTTCAGTTAAATATTAGGAGATATGACATTGTCGACATTTTTAATTACGTTTTGAACCCCTTCCCCTTGACCTAGGGTTATGAAAAGTTTCGAGGATCATTGTGGGGCTCGTCCAAACCCAGAAACCAAATTTCGTAATTTTAACTCGACGTTAACAGGGCCAAACGGCGTACGGTGGACGGACGGATTTTGATTTTATCATCGATAATGAACCATTAGAATCGACCAAAGAAAATAATTGTTTAACCCCCCCCTCAAAATTTGTTGGTTTACGTTTCAAGATACGTAGATTCGAAAAATCGAAACTTTTCATAACCCACGGTCAAGGGGAAGGGGTTCAACACGAATTTTGAAAATTTCATTGATCGAACATGCGTTGATCGACCTGCGAGACGTTCACCTTGAAAACCCGTTGGGCCTGCGAATGAAATGACGGAGGAGATTCGTCCGTGAGATGAACCCGCGCCTTGAGCCATTTGGAACGCGAAGTCTTCACTTGGAGCGCGAAACAGTCGACGAAACAAAGAACCGACTTAAAGACAAAAACGACCTCAAAACTTGATGAGAATTTCACTGAGCACTTGTGACACTGACCACTTGATCGAATGTTGAGGATCTTTTGAAATCAACGACTGTTTTATGATGTGATCCGACGAGTTGCACCCAAAACGCGGTTTCACTTCTTCGTTAACAAAAACGCACTGAAACGAACCTCTGAGAGGAGGTTACAAAAGGGTTACAGTCGTCCACTTCACACACGCACGTACGTCACGGCGGTTTGTGATGTCGGACGTGGAACCAACAAACGTTTCGTCAGAATGTCCAATATTCAAGTGAAATTTATTTATTTATTTATTTATTATACGGGCAAGCCCAATTACATTCTTTGAATTACACAATTACACAAAAAGTAAAGAAAAATGAAAAAAAAAAATCCCCAGTCATGCAGCATGACTATAAGAGCGAATTTTCGAAGGAATAATTGGTTCAATATTCAAGTGAGTGAACGATCTTCAGTTTGAACGTGGACATCGTTTGATGACATGAAATGATCTGCCAAAATCGTCGTTCTACCGAGAAATTATTAAATAATTTTACAAACGACGTCCAAATTGACAAACTGAAGATCGTTCACTTACTTGAATATTGAACAGTTTGATTGACTCCGCCCTCAGTGACTGTCAGGCTGGGGACAACTAGGGTTTTTGGATATCGAGGATCTTCCGATATTTGGTATCGGTAACGATACAGCGATAATATCGCCACAAAATATCGATATTGCCAATATCGAATGATATATTGCGAAATTTGTATGATTACTCGTAATTGTATGACAATGCGTTTTTTAATCAAGTGAATTTATTTCGTCTTTATATTGCAGATAATTTATATTAATTTTTAATTGTCATCACGTTGAGTAAAAGTTTGTTGAAAAATACACTGTTGAGGTTAGCTCATGGAAAAAATCACCAGTCATGCAGCATGGCTATAAGAGCGAATTTTTGAAGGAATAACTGGTTCAATATTCAAGTGAGTGTATGATCTTCAGTTTGAACGTGGACATCGTTTGATGACATGAAATGATCTGCCAAAATCGTCGTTCTACCGAGAAATTATTAAATAATTTTACAAACGACGTCCAAATTGACAAACTGAAGATCGTTCACTTACTTGAATATTGGACAGTTTGATTGACTCCGCCCTTATGCTACGTGTTTTTTTTTTTCTGGGAACATGTGGGTTTTCAGTTGGTTCAGACAGTAGTACCATAACCAGTGCTGCCAGACGGAGGGAATTTTCCCACTAATCGGGAATTTTCGGCACAATTCAAGAGAAAAGGGAAAAACGGGATGAATTCTGAAAAAGAGGGAAAAAACGGGAATTTTCTGTCATTTGGATACATGTTCCTAGATTTTAACTGATATTTCACTATATTCATCAATTTTATGTTGTTATTCGGAGGGAACAGTTGTCTGCCCTGTTTGCCGTTGGGCTAGTTCAGTTTGCAGCAAGTGCGACGGTGGCGCCATCGCGTGGCGAACGCTGTCTTTTCAATAGCGGTTGGTCGAGAATAGGGATGTTGTTGGTGTGGTAGGTAAGTCCAGGCTGATTGCGGTTATCCATTATTGTGGGTTTTTTTTTTTTTTGTAAGGAAAACTTTGGCTGCTACAAGGTGGTTTTATTAAAAACACAACCCACAATAATAGAGAATAGGGATGGCCGACGGAGACAAAATAATCGATTATGGAATTATCGATAGTTTTACAGACTCGATTAATCGGTAGTCGCCGGCCCGGCAAGTGAGGCAAACATTAGCGCTCTTTTTTTTGCACAAGTTTTTTGCATTTTTTAGTTTTACCTCCGATACCGATTTAAATCGGTTTCAAACAATCGAATCTGTAATAATCGTTTTTAAAATTAATCGATTCGATTAAGGCGGTGTATCGGTAGCAAATAATCGATCTTTCGATTAATCGCGATCGGTATCGGCCATCCCTAGTGGAGAAGGCCTGTAGGCAGGCAAGTTTTCAATTTTATTTAAGCGTACAGCGCTCTCTTTTCAAATGTAGGCGCTGCAAGTGCCGTTAACACCAACCTATACAAGTAAAAACATTATTATCTTCTCAACTGTGTTTTATGTTCACGCTCATAAAATATTTCAATCGCGGTTGTCTTCTAAAAGTAATTTATACCGTCATATTTGATATATTTTTGATTTTTTAAATTAAAATGGGCGTTTTTAGGACTTAAGGGAGAAAACGGGAATTTTGGGCTAAAAGCGGGAAAATTGGCAGCGCCGGGTGGGATGTAGCATTGTTCGAAGGTTCTTGAATCACTTCTTTAAAGACATAAAATGTCCCAATGTGTTGCAGACTCGTATGCAAGCATTTAATTCTCGACTGTATCAACAACAGGATGGAGTTGACATTCTTTTGACATTTTCATGTCTTTGCTTTGGCACATAAACTGAAACGGGAAAAATTTGTTTCCTTGATTCACCCTTTCCCTCAGATCACGTCAGAACACAAGCGACAGGCGGGCCACTACGTCAGACGCACCTATGACGCACGAGCGTATGACGTCAGACGGCTGGCCGGAGGACAACTAGTACGTCAGAGCCTATGACGCACGAGCGTATGACGTCAGACGGCTGGCCGAAGGACAACTAGTACGTCAGACGCACCTATGACGCACGAGCGTATGACGTCAGACGGCTGGCCGAAGGACAACTAGTACGTCAGAGCTATGACGCACGAGCGTATGACGTCAGACGGCTGGCCGGAGGACAACTAGTACGTCAGAGCCTATGACGCACGAGCGTATGACGTCAGACGGCTGGCTGGCTAGGTGGTCGGGTTTTAATAAGCCTCTGGAATTCCGCGCCTTCATTTTAATTCCACCTACCTACGTCAGCATTAATCTTTCTACGAGTAAGTATAAAAGAAGTACCAACCAACAAACATTCGAAATTACCTTCATTTCCGTAGCACGAAAAGTTCCTCAGAACAAAAATATCTACATCACAACAATTTTTCGTGGTGCCGAAGTGATTTTCAGGAAGTGCCTTCCAAGTTTTATTATTTGTGGTTTACTTTCAATATTTTATCATGGAAGAGTACAATAATATAACAAGTAGAGGAAAACTGATCTTACAACTGACCAAAGCACGAAGCGGATCTTCCTTATACGAGGTTCACGCATCAGAGCCAGGAACGGCTTTTTCTGTAGGGTATTCAGGTTTTCATCCGCACTATGACGTTGCAAGTACTTCTACAGGTCAATCGTGCCATTCTTCAGTTCATGAAAACAATAATTTCATCAATAATGAGAATGAAGGAGAAAGGCTCCCAGAGCCCACAGAAGACGAATATTTTTTCGAAGAAGATGTGGATTTTGAGTGAAAATTGTTTTGACTGAAAACTGATTTTATTGATTTCATTGATTTTATTATTACCATGAACCATTAAAATGAATTTTTCTTGAAAAATATTTTATGTAGGATAGAAATATTTCTTGTGTAGAATCCGAATCTGAAGTCAAATTTATCGTATCACCGTTTGTTTTTTCTCAAACCTCGAAAAACTATGAAAAACTGGTATTTTTTGACATTAAATGTCAATAAAATTAAATAAAATTTGTATGTCTTTACTTTGCGACATAAACTCGAAAATGTGTAACGCGGGACATGTAACGGAGTTTCTGATGATTTTCGCTTACAACCGATTCGTTGCTACGGAACTTTATCTGCGCCAGTTATCATCGTACAAAAATCGTTCACCACTCGTTGGATAGCTCTCGATTTACTTAACCATATTACGTGAACCACTGGGGAGTGCGTGGCCGACAAGCTGAGGTATGAGCGTGATTGTTTAAATAATTGTTTACACACAGGTGATCATTCTCAATAATTTATATTGTCACCACGAATGCAAGCTTATATATAAGTTTCTGATGGGAGGGGGCGCAAAGACATAAAATGTCCCTCGTAAAACATGTATAACTTCCAAAACATGGAGAACATAACGTAACAAGTAGACTTCATATCGAATTTCCACCTCTTCGATTTGTCCATGATTTCTAAACTCAAATATCTGTGTTTTAGCGAATTTTCGAAGAAAAGGAAGCTATTGTTCTCGGTCCAAAATTTTTAAAACTCGAAATTCCGCAAAATTTGTATACGAAAATCCGTTTCAGACCATCCTGAATTCACTGCCAAAAGACACAAGAAATCATATGTATATATTTATGTATGTGTCATTCCAGACGATAACTCTAGATAGAATTGAGATAAAAAGTTCAAATTTGCACACAAAATCTGTCTTGGCAATCGACAGGCTAAGTTCGAAGATGGGCAGAATCGGGCCTCTCTAAGGGGGGTGTAGGGGAGTTTTAAGGGGGGGGGGGGATTACCCATGAAGTCCAAATTTGAAACAGTCTGACATGTGACACCTCATTTTAAAGGTTTTTCATGCTGAACACGATGGTGAAGTCAGAATTGCGATATCTCATTTCATTTCCAAACTGGAGCATTTTGAAGATGAAGAAACGTGGTTTTACTTGAGATGCTTTTCGCGGTTCATCTGCTCTAATCTGATACCGGAAAGAGATATCGCAATTCTGACTTCATCATCGTGTTCAGTTTTGAAAAAGTTCCAGTCATGCAGCATGGCTATAAGAGCGAATTTTCTAAGAAATCACCGCTTTTATGTAAAATGTGATGTTTGGAACATCTCATTCAAATATAGGCAATCTTGAACTTATTTTATTTTGTAATTATAGGTATTTGAGTATGAAGCTATTCGGTTAATTCGGTATCCATCAGGTGTGGTGCTCTCTGAATAAAGATCGGTAGGTACTTACAATAGTCTTCTTAATAGTTACTTGTCATCTTCCAGTTCCCTCAATGTCTTTTGTGTTAATTATAAAATCTTATTACCACTATAATCATGAAACATATGCCAATTTCGTCTAACTTACTGATTGATGGAGGTTGTGACTGACTGAGGGAGTGGATTGATTCATGCGAGGAAATGGTAAAGCACTAGTAGGATCAATGCTACTCCAGACTTTTGCATATCTAGGATTTTGATCAGGAGGCGCAAGCAAGATGGGTTTGGCGTGGTGAATGTACCTCTGGAAAAAAAGCTCAATCAATTGAAGGCATAAAAGTAGTGTACCTCCAAAGTTGTTCACCCTGAAGGTACACTACTTTCCACTCCACGGTATGGCTGAGGATGGGAACCAAAGCAAAGCAAATAAGTTCAAGATTGCCTATATTTGAATGAGATGTTCCAAACATCACATTTTACATAAAAGCGGTTATTTCTTAGAAAATTCGCTCTTATAGCCATGCTGCATGACTGGAACTTGAATGAATGAATGAAATGTTTTATTGTATAAATCCGGGGATATTACAAGAGTTGGACAATATGCATTTTAAACACAAAGTTCGGAAGGATGCTTACAGATTGTAGTAGGAAACAGAACATTTTCTCAACTTATTATTATTAAAATTATTATTAACTTTTACCTTATACATTCGGCAAAAAAAGAATACTATATGGTCAGTAGAGAAATCCTTCATTGACTATAAATGCTCTAATCCTAATGGTGGTATATAAAAACGAATATAGCCTCTTCCAGTCGCGTTCCAATTTGACATCGAACCAGTAAAGGGCCTGTTCATAGCTCAAGGTTTTTTCATTAAGCCACCGCTTTCTCTCTGTTTCAAAAACTGCGCACTGTTGAAAGAAGTGGCAAAAGCTATCTGGTGCTCCTGGCATGTTGCAAACTTCACACGGCCGCTCACTGTCAAAAGAGACACGCACCTTCCCGAGCATCAAGGATGATTTTTCACACCAGAGAACTCTGATCCGAGCAACAATCCTTTTCGTGGTTAAAGATGCCTTCGAGTACAGAAAAGAGGTCTCATCGAAGGTCAAGTGTTTAAAGTAATTGTTGAACCTTGACGTGGCGACCTGTTCTTCAACTCTGGCGAGCAACTGCCGACGAATAATCTCCAACTTGGCGGGCAGTCTCTGATCGATAAGCGAAGCGTCCTCCAACAGGTCCTCAAAACAGTACTCTGTAGCCAATTTGCGCAACTGACTGAGCCAATCATTCTTGAGAGTGCTAAGGGGGGCGTTTCCGAGTTCTTCCAAGCGAGTAATGCACCGTTTTGGGTATCGGTTTCTTTCCATGGTTGTCAGCTTTTGATACCAGCTTAGTGCTCTCCTCAGTAAATTCACCTTCATATCAGTTGTGCCAATTTCCTGCTTTACGTATGAGTCCGGTGTATTCCTGGGGAGGTGGAGGATGTTCTTATAGAAGCGCGTTTGAAGTTTCTCCAAGCTATCAATGTAGAACATTGCCCATATTTCGGCGCCATAGAGAGCAGTAGATGCACTCAAAGCCTGCAGTAGCTGGTTCCAAACCTTTGGGGAGTTTGAGCGGGAGCGGTTGATAATTTGCAGTGTACCACCAGCTGCAGTCATACCCTTCCTGAGAGCGGCTTCTGCCTGCAACCTGAAACATCCGGAGCTGCTGAAAGTTATCCCCAAGTAGTTGAAACTGCTCACAACCATCAATTCCCGACCCGCACAGTGGAATTTATATGAAGCTGGGGGTTTTCCTCCTCTTCTAAAGATAACCATCTTGGATTTATCCGAGTTTATTTTTAATTTGTAAGTTTCGCAGTATTCATCTAGATAACGCAGAATTTTCTTCATACCAGAGCAAGAATCATTGAGTAGGACTAGATCATCCGCATAGAAAAGGCATACGACGTCGTCCTCATCGTCAAGGTGGGCACCAGTTGTCTGTTTACTCCTTAGGAAAGCTTCAAAGTCGGCTGTAAACAACGTGAAGAGGACCGGCGACAGAACGTCGCCCTGCAAGATACCCTCATGTATATTGAATTTCTTTGTACAAAGCTTCCCCGACTGAACTGAAAAGTGAGCACTGTCATACATCGACCTTATGACATTGACAAATCGAGCACTAACCCCCATGTTCAGCAGCTTTTCCCAGAGGATATCGTGCGGGATTGTGTCAAAGCAACGTGAAAAGTCCACAAAGGCTGAAAAAAGGCGTCGGCCCTTCAGTCTCGTGTTTAAACTGATCAGGCAGTGTAGGGTAAAAATGTGATCCATACATCCTCGCTTTTTCCGAAACCCCGCTTGGTTCTCTGGAATGACTGGAACTTTTTAATTTATGAACAAACTCCGAACAATATATGCAGTTACACTGTAATGCATAATTTTCATTCTTGTATCAAAATGAAACCAAATTGTATTATGTCGAATACGCCCGTTTATAAAATGCCTTCAAAGGTACTAAGGTGTCTGATGAACATGCGAGTAAACGATCATAAACACTAGCAGTTTTGTGTTTGGGATGTTTTTCGAGATTATCTCGCCAAAATCGACTGGGGTCCCCTTATTACGAGTACAGATTCGGATTCCACGTCGACAAATACGTCAGAAAAAGAACAGACCGCTTTTTCACTAGGGAAACGCCAACTTGGAGCAAATTTGTCACGAGTTCGAGGTTGCACAAGTCAAATCGATGTGAATATGTTCGAAATTCGTCTGCGAATTCCAAGAATCGTCATTTTCACGCTCAATCCTAGAATTGTAATTTAGGTTTGATTACAAACACTTGGGTATCGAAAATCTGTGTGGTTGACATCCAAGAAATGTAAATGTGACATAATAAACTCAAATGTGACTCGTGTCCCAAAACGACGATGTCACGTAACGAGGGTTAAAGAGGAGCAACCAACGTCAACGAGTGTTTTACATGAAAGTCACATTTACTTATAAAAGAGTATCAAAGCTATTATTTATTTATTTATTTACAAATAAATTATTTTCTGAGTTTCGATCTGGATGACGTAGATTTGGGTTGTATCTAATCGTCAATAATATTTGTATCGGAGTCAATATCGATTGTGCACTACGATTCATCGTCTAACTCTGTATCAGAGGAAATCGACTCTGAATCTGCGGGGCGGTGTCTCTTAGAGCGCAGACTCATTCGGAACTGCGGCGGCTGCTCTTTCTCGCCTGCAATGAATAACAATAATTTGAAGAAGGAATAAATATATATTGGAGTAAATTCAGGATTTGATTTCCAGATTTAGTCCAAAACTGCAGCACTGATAGTTGATGAAAATACCACAATTATGAGACAAAAATCACCCATGCACTTAGAAGAATGAAAGGATGGTTCACTTCATCAGTGATTCAGTGGCAGTAGAGTAAATATATGGAATTATAGTTTTAGTAACTAAACCTGCAGGTACCTGTGTGGGTTCTCATGTGCGCTGAAAGAGATCCACGCTGAGCAGCCTTGTAGTCACATAGCGTGCATTGGTGTGGTTTTTCTCCTGGAAAAAAAAAAAAACAAAATGTATTGTATTGAACAGTCCTGCACAAAAAACTGCGGTAGAGGCTGTTCATGCCGAACTTCCACAGCAGCCCTGTCTGAAACATGCACAGCGTAAGAGAGCATAGGAGTAATCCTCAGGCCAAGGTACCTGCAGGAGCTGACTGCAGCCACCAGGTTTCCTCCAAAGGTCCAGGCCCTCGCCTGCTCCAAGACAACACCCTCCCCCCCCCCTCCTCATGATTTTTGACTTGTCCAGATTTTCATGTAGCCCCCATCTTGTACAGCATCCTTTGAGACTCTCTGTCCTCTGAAGATCCTCAGGCGTCTCAGCCATCACAACCACGTCATCAGCATACATCAGCACGTTGATGACCCACCACTGCACACTGACGCCACAAGGCAGACAACCCACAAGGTCGTTGACATACAGAGAAAATTAGCATTGGGCAGAGCAAACATCCCTGGCAGACCCCTGTCACCACACCAAAAGGCTGGGAGACGCCACCCTGACCATACAAGGAAGCAATCCCCCCCCCCCCACTATACATTGCCCTGATGACCCTTATGACCCTGTGACTGATGCCAAGACTGTGGAGTTTGTAGTACAAGAGATCTCTTCTGATCCCATCAAAAGCTGACTTGATGGTTACTTCATCAATGATACAAAATACAAGTACTCATCAGCACTAGAGTAAATATATGGAATTATAGTTTTAGTAACTAAACCTGCAGGTACCTGTGTGGGTTCTCATGTGCTTTGAAATATGACAGCGGTTAGAAGCCTTGTAGTCGCACAGATTGCATGAGAATGGTTTCTCCCCTGCCAAACCAGAAAAAAAGTTTTGCTTACATTCTTAAGGATTTGTTACTTCATGCAGTTACTTACTTTATCAATTATGCAAAATCACAAGCCCTCAGTGGCAGTAGAGTAAATATATGGAATTATAGTTGTAGTAACTAAACCTGCAGGTACCTGTGTGGGTTCTCATGTGCGCTGAAAGAGATCCACGCTGAGCAGCCTTGTAGTCACATAGCGTGCATTGGTGTGGTTTTTCTCCTGGAAAAAAAAAAACCAAAATGTATTGTATTGAACAGTCCTGCACAAAAAACTGCGGTAGAGGCTGTTCATGCCGAACTTCCACAGCAGCCCTGTCTGAAACATGCACAGCGTAAGAGAGCAAAGGAGTAATCCTCAGGCCAAGGTACCTGCAGGAGCTGACTGCAGCCACCAGGTTTCCTCCAGAGGTCCAGGCCCTCGCCTGCTCCAAGACAACACCCCCCCCCCCCTCCTCATGATTTTTGACTTGTCCAGATTTTCATGTAGCCCCCATCTTGTACAGCATCCTTTGAGACTCTCTGTCCTCTGAAGATCCTCAGGCGTCTCAGCCATCACAACCACGTCATCAGCATACATCAGCACGTTGATGACCCACCACTGCACACTGACGCCACAAGGCAGACAACCCACAAGGTCGTTGACATACAGAGAAAATTAGCATTGGGCAGAGCAAACATCCCTGGCAGACCCCTGTCACCACACCAAAAGGCTGGGAGACGCCACCCTGACCATACAAGGAAGCAATCCCCCCCCCCCCCACCACCATACATTGCCCTGATGACCCTTATGACCCTGTGACTGATGCCAAGACTGTGGAGTTTGTAGTACAAGAGATCTCTTCTGATCCCATCAAAAGCTGACTTGATGGTTACTTCATCAATGATACAAAATACAAGTACTCATCAGCACTAGAGTAAATATATGGAATTATAGTTTTAGTAACTAAACCTGCAGGTACCTGTGTGGGTTCTCATGTGCTTTGAAATATGACAGCGGTTAGAAGCCTTGTAGTCGCACAGATTGCATGAGAATGGTTTCTCCCCTGCCAAACCAGAAAAAAAGTTTTGCTTACATTCTTAAGGATTTGTTACTTCATGCAGTTACTTACTTTATCAATTATGCAAAATCACAAGCCCTCAGTGGCAGTAGAGTAAATATATGGAATTATAGTTTTAGTAACTAAACCTGCAGGTACCTGTGTGGATTCTCATGTGCTTTGAAATAGATCCTGAGCAAGTAGCCCTGTAGTCACATAGCATGCATGAGTATGGTTTTTCTCCTGCCAAAATAAAACCAAACAGTTAGGGGTTTGAATCTGGGGGGGGGGGGATAAATATTCTACAGTCTGCAATCTTCAAGAAATCGGTAAAGATAGGAAGCCCTTTGATGAGATTGGAAGTAAAATTCAGGGTTTGATTTCCAATTTTAGTCCAAAAAGGCATCCCTATGTAAGTAGTGTGACTGTCCATTTAAGGGGTACTCACCATTCATAATGGGGCTTTGCTTATATATTTTTAAACTGGATGTAAACTTCAAGGAGGTAAATCTCATCAACATGTATAATTTTAAAAAATCCCCTATTTACTTGGATGAATGAAAGGGTGGTTTACCTACTTCATCAATGACGCAAATTACAAGCACTCAGTGGCAGTAGAGTAAATATATGGAATTATAGTTTTAGTAACTAAACCTGCAGGTACCTGTGTGGGTTCTCATGTGACTTGAAAGAGTTGCAGCCAGAGCGGCCTTGTAGTCACATACCTTGCAGGCGTATGGTTTTTCTCCTGAAAAAAAAGTTTTGAAAATGGATTTCTGATAGCAGTGGTGGGGGGGGGGGGGTTAATATTCTACAAGATAATAAAGTGTAGTGTCAAGAATTTTGAGAGTTTTTTCAAACCAAAGTAATATTATTGTAATATTGTAATATTAGCAAAACACAAAGTGGGCAAAGTGCCAAGTAAGGCGGACCTAAGGATGTTGATTTTAATTCAACTTTTCTGAATCTATGTATCTTGAAATATAAACCAACACTTTTGAAGTAACCCCACTTCAAAATATGTTGATTTATATTTAAGTTCATCGATTTCGAAAATTGAATTTGAAAAAAAAATCCATTGGTCAGATTTTTTTTCTGTAGTTGATTCCAATGGTTCATTATTGAATATAATAAACCATAATCACTTCAGAAGAATGAAAGGATGGTTTACTTCATCAATGACGCAAAATCACAAGCACTCAGTGGCAGTAGAGTAAATATATGGAATTATAGTTTTAGTAACTAAACCTGCAGGTACCTGTGTGGGTTCTCATGTGCACTGAAATAAATGCTGAGCGAGTAGACTTGTAGTTGCATAGCTTGCATGAGTATGGTTTCTCCCCTGCCAAACCAAAATAAAACCAAACAGTTAGGGGTTTGAATCTAAGGGGGGGGGAGGGGGGATAAATATTCTACAGTCTGCAATCTTCAAGAAATCAGTAAAGATAGGGAGTCCTTTGATGAGATTGGAAGTTAAAATTCAGGGTTTGATTTCCAATTTTAGTCCAACAAGGCATCCCTATGTAAGGAGTGTGACTGTCCATTTAAGGGGGACACACCATTCATAATGGGGCTTTGCCTATATATTTATAAACTGGATGTAAACTTCAAGAGGAGGTAAATCTCATTCACATTTGCGAGAAAAAAATCACCATGCACTTGGAAGAATGAAAGGATGCTGACTTCATCAATGACGCAAATCACAAGCCCTCATCAGCAGTAGAGTAAATATATGGAATTATAGTTGTAGTAACTAAACCTGCCGGTACCTGTGTGGGTTCTCATGTGCGCTGAAAGATTTCCCTGGTCAGCACTTTTGTAGTCACATAGGTTGCAGGAGTATCGTTTTTCTCCTGAAAAAAAAAAAAAAAAAAGTTTGAATTTTGGTTCGTGCTCCATACCTGTGTAAGGGGGTGTAAATATTCTACAATCTTACAGAAATGTGTAATGATAGGAAGCTCTTTGGTGAGATAGGAAGTGTAATTCAGTATATCATTTCCAGATTTAGTCCAAAACTGCAGCATTGATAGTTGATGATACAAACATGAGTAGGTACCTGAAATGTAAGTGGTTTTACCTTCAATTCAAAGGGTACACACCATTCATGATGGGGCATTGCCTACATATTCTTCAAAGCAAAGTTTACTTCAAGATGAGGTAAATCTCATCTACATTTATAATTTTAATAAATCCCCTATTTACTAGGAAGAATGAAAAGATGCTTTACTTCATCAATGACGTAAAATCACAAGCACTCATCAGCACTAGAGTAAATATATGGAATTATAGTTGTAGTTACTAAAGCTGCACGTACCTGTGTGGGTTCTCATGTGCACTGAAAGAGCTGCAGCCTGAGCAGCCTTGTAGTCACATAGCTTGCATGAGTATGGTTTTTCTCCTGCAAAAAAAAAAGTTTTGAAAATGAATTTCTGATAGCAGTGGGGGGGAGGGGGGGTTAATATTCTACAAGATAATAAAGTGTAGTGTCAAGAATTTTGAGAGTTTTTTCAAATCAAAGTAATATTATTGTAATATTAGCAAAACACAAAGTGGGCAAAGTGCCAAGTATGTTAAGGATGTTAAGACCTAAGGATGTTATTTTAATTCAACTTTTCTGAATCCATGTATCTTGAAATATAAACCAACATATTATGTTGATTTATATTGAAGGGGGGTTAATCAAAATATGTTGGTTTATCAACATATTATGTTGATTAATATTTCAAGATACATAGATTTGAAAATTTAATTAAAAAAAAATCCATTGGTCAGATTCTTTTCTTTAGTTGATTCCAATGGTTCATTATTGAATATAATGAACCATAATCACTTATTCACCCAGAAGAATGAAAGGATGCTGACTTCATCAATGACGCAAATCACAAGCACTCAGTGGCAGTAGAGTAAATATATGGAATTATAGTTTTAGTAACTAAACCTGCACGTACCTGTGTGGGTTCGCATGTGCCTTGAAAGAGATTGACGTTGAGTAGCCTTGTAGTCACATAGCGTGCATTGGTGTGGTCTTTCGCCTGCCAAACCAAAATACAACCAAACAGTTAGGGGCTGGAATCTAGGGGGCGGGGGGGGGGGATAAATATTCTACAGTCTGCAATCTTCAAGAAATCGGTAAAGATAGGAAGTCCTTTGATGAGATTGGAAGTTAAAATTCAGGGTTTGATTTCCAATTTTAGTCCAAAAAGGCATCCCTATGTAAGGAGTGTGACTGTCCATTTAAGGGGGACACACCATTCATAATGGGGCTTTGCCTATATATTTATAAACTGGATGTAAACTTCAAGATGAGGTAAATCTCATTCACATTTGTGAGAAAAAAATCACTGTGCACTTGGAAGAATGAAAGGATGGTTTGTTAGGCCCCGCCAATACAGGCTTCAGCGACCCACGCCCTCGCCTGTTTCAAAGGCCCCTCCAGTGACAGTCACCACGCCTGGTTCCAATTGCTTGTTCATTTGTTTGTTCTTTTTTTCTTCATACAACTGTTCTATTTTCCATTATTAATTCATTCGTTCTATCTTTCTACTTGTCCTAAAGAAGGCCTTTCAATTTCGGAATTATATTTTACATATTTCTCCAGAATTTGTGTCCTCATTTACAAACTAAACATGGTTACTTCATCAATGATCAAAAATACAAGCAGTGGCAGTAGAGTAAATATATGGAATTATAGTTTTAGTAACTAAACCTGCAGGTACCTGTGTGGGTTCTCATGTGCCTTGAAAGAGTTACAGCCTGAGCAGCCTTGTAGTCACATAGCTTGCAGGCGTATGGTTTTTCTCCTGCAAAAAAAAAAAATCGTAATTTTTCAGGTCATTCAAAAGTGAACTAAAAATTACACGGTTCAGTTAAATATTTTGAGATATGACATTGTCGAAATTTTAAATTACGTTTTGAACCCCTTCCCCTTGGGTTATGACAAGTTTCGAGGACCATTGTGGGGCTGGTCGGAACCCATAAAAAAGTCAAACCTTCTAAACTTCATCAAAAAATTGTTATAATCATTAAAGTAAATGAAGAGTTTCCGCAATTCGAGTCGAAAACGACAAAAAACACAAAAGGTGGGTACAGGTTTCGTACAAGTACGCAACCACGAGGGACATGTTATGTCTTTGCACCCCCTCCCATCAGAAACTTATATGAAGCTTGCATTCGTGGTGACAATATAAATTATTGAGAATGATCACCCGTGTGTAAACAATCACGCTCATACTGCAGATGGTCGGCCACGCACTCCGCAGTGGTTAACGTAATATGGTTAAGTAAATCGAGAGCTATCCAACGAGTGGTGAACAATTTTTGTAGGATGATAACTGGCGCAGATAAAGTTCCGTAGCAACAAATCAAAAATGATTATGATCAAAAATACAAGCACTCAGTGGCAGTAGCGTAAATATATGGAATTATAGTTTTAGTAACTAAACATGCAGGTACCTGTGTGGGTTCGCATGTGCCTTGCAAGAGAAAAACGTTGAGCAGTCTTGTAGTCACATAGCTTGCATGAGTATGGTTTGTCTCCTGCAAAAAAAAAAAAAAAAAACCAAACTGCATTGTATTGAACAGGGCGGTGAAGTCAGAACTGCGGTATCTCATTCCGCTGTCAGATTAGAGCAGACTTACCATGAAGAACGTATTTTTCATCTTCAAAGTACTCAAGTTTGAGAACGAAATAAGGTATCGCTATTTGGACTTCACCATCTCATTCAGAGTGTAAAAACCTTTAAAATGAGGGGTCACTTGTCAGACTTTCATTTTTTGGGTGACCCCCCCTCCTCCACAACACCCCTAAAGCTTCTGGACATTTCAACGCTGAACACGATGGTGAAGCCAGGATTGCGATATCGCATTCCGTCAGCTGATTAGAGCAGACTAACCATGAAGATTGTATCAAGTAACAACCACGTTTCTTCATCTTCAAAGTGCTCCAGTTTGAGAACGGAATGAGATATTGCAATTCTGATTTCACCATCGTGTTCAGCATTCAAAATCCTTTATTTTTCTTTTTGAAGAAGGGTTGTTCTGGGAAAATTCCGGAACTGTTCCGACGGCTCCAGTTCTAGGACTGGAACGGTTCCACTGTTCCGGAATGTTCTTGTTCTTGGTGGACAGAACCGTCAGAACAATCAGAATAGTTCGGGAACCTTCAGAATCGGAACCACGGATAGTATTTAATAGGTCCCAAAGGTTCTGGGACGTTCTTCTTCTTTGACTTCTTATCGTGAAAAGCTCCGTCGAAACCATGGATACACTAAATAATATCCATGGTTTTGAAGGTTCCTGAACGTTCTTTTACTTCCTGAACAGCTCCAGTATAATATCCAAGGTTCTGGTATAATATCAATCTGTTTGCAGTTCAGGAACCTTGTATATTATACAGGAGCTGTTCACGAAGAAGAAGAAGAACGTACCAGAACCTTTCCCACCGTTGGGACCATGGATCTACTAAAAAGTATCCATGGTTCGCGAACCTGTAGTAGATCCATTGTTCAGACGGTGGGAAAGGTTCAGGTACGTTCTTCTTCTTCTTCGTGAACCGCTCTGGTATAATATCCAAGGTTCCTGAACTGTGAACAGAATCACAGCCGTTCCGGGCCGTAACGGATTATTTGCACAAGTTGTCACTGTTCCGTTCCGGGGGTGGAGCAGGTTCCACGGAACGGTTCCAGTCGGAACGACACCTTTCTAATGGGTACCTACCGTCACTATTGTCCTCGTCGTCAGATTCAGCACAACTGCCAAAGTTCGATACCTCGACAACTTCTTCTTCACCTTCTACAGCCTCCTCTTCATCAACTCCCCTCACAGTCAAGTCATCTCGCCGGTCAGTGGTACTCGCCTCCTCTTCTGACGTTCACAAACAGAACAACTTGGATCAATTTATGATACAGTGGAACAATCTGTACGAATATTCAACGTTGGTTCGTGGTTCAAATCCGAATATCGATGATATTTTACAACTTGATGGGAACAGGGGCGTATGATGTGTCGATATCAATGAATATCGATATTTAGGTATCGATATTTCCGATATCATATGCGATAGTATCGTGATATCGAAAGATTTTGGTGAAGCTTTTGATAAGTTAAGTATTTTTACAAAAATACGGTTTTTGATCCCGATAATCACGATATTCTTATGATCTTCTATCTTATTAGACCCCATATAAATTACCTGTATTTCCTATTAAAAATATTATTTGTTTTTAATTTTTTTTTTGCAATTTTTCAGTCAAGTGGTAATTATTAATCTACTCGTACCTGAATTCCAATATATTTTATCCTTGAATGAAAATGTTTGTGTTTCAATTATTCCGAAAATCACATTTAGTAATTGGAGTTAGAGAAATTGAATAAACCACAGTCATGCAGCATGGTATAAGAGCAAATTTTTGAAGAAATAATTGGTCAATCATCCACGTTTCTTCATCTTCAAAGTGCTCCAGTTTGAGAGCGGAATAAGATATCGCAATGCAGACTTTACCATCGTGTCCACCGTCTAAATACCTTTAAAATGAGGTGTCACATGTCAGACTGTTTCAAATTTGGACTTCATGGGTAATTTCCCCCACCCCCTAAAACTCCCCAAAACCCCCCCTTAGAGTGGCCCGATGCTGCCCACCTACGAACTCAGCCTTTCGATTGTCAGGAAGAATTTTGTGTGCAAATTTGAACTTTTCATCTCAATCCTATCGAGAGTTATCGTCTGGAATGACACATACATAAATATATATATAATACATATACATATAATTTTTGGTGTCTTTCGGCAGTGGATTCAGGATGGTCTGAAACGGATTTTGGTGAGAAAATTTTTCGAAAATTCGAGTTTTAATAATTTTTGACCGAGAACAACATTTTCTTTGAAAATTCGCTAACAATTAACAAGAACCACGCAGCACAAATGATTATTTCTGTTTTGGTACTGAAAATCCATTGTGACCGTTTTTGTCAAAAATTAGCTGACACTCAAGTTTTTTTTCTATGAGCCAACCAGTCAAAAGTGTATTTTTTAACCAAATTTTATTCCACACGGTGAAAATTAATATGAATTATCTGCAATATAAAGGCGATATCAGTCTTGGAATGTAGTAATATCGATATCAAATATCGGAACAACCCTACGGAGAGGTCAGAATGTACTAAAAACAGTAACCATAAAACAGTTCTTACCAACGGCAGGAGAAGGTTCAGTCTTAATAACCGGTTCTTCTTCGAAATCGCGTTCCTCTTTGACTTGACCGGTACCCAGCAGTTCAGGAGTCCAAAGGTCGGAACGAGCTCCACCTTCTGTAACAAGACCGATGTGTGAATTGGGTCGCCAATTTCATCCATAATCGATTTTGATGATTCAAATATTCAGACAAAAAACCCCAAGTTAATTTTGGTTTATTATCTTTGACAATGAACCATTGGAATCGACCAAAGAAAAAAAATTGTTTAACACCCCTCAAAATTTGTTGGTTTACGTTTCAAAATACGTAGATTCAGAAAATCGAAACTTTTCATAACCCACGGTCAAGGGGAAGGGGTTCAACACAAATTTAAACATTTTGAAAATTTCATATAACTCGGAAAATTTGACTGAACGGTCCAATTTTTAGTTCACTTTTGAATGACCTGAAAAATTACGAATTTTTTAAGACCAATTGGATTTTCGTGCGACCAGCCGTTCGTTCACAGTGAGCGCGCAAAGGTTGAGGAGAAACACTAAACTTCGCGTCACAAAACGGCCGTTAAGTCGGTCAACCCCCCAAACCGCCCAACATTGAAACTACTTCGTTTTCTTCTTCCCAGTGAACTAACAGACTGGACATTTTAACCGTGAGTCGGGGATTGACCACAATGCAATATTCACTCGGTTTCTTGTCTGTAAAATTGTTTAAATAATACCTATTTGTTTAAACAAATTATATTTTGATGATGAGCTAGAGACCTGAAATTTTAAATGTAGGTCAGAACTGGATGACATTTCAATATTCACTCGGTTTGTACGACATGGTATGAGTATGGTATGGTATATTATTTGGGTCAAACATATCATACACGTTAATATGCGCAAATTGGCGCAAGAGAAAAAGTTGTAGTGAATAGTGTTGCAGCCTTATTTGAGTTTTGATGGTTGAAACATAAGAACTTATCGCTACCGAAACAAACTGAAAACTATGAAATAATTTTCATACCAATTTCGTGGGGGTGATTGGTAAAAGTGAGCAAGTGTCATTTTTTGAGAAATTTAATGATATTTTGAGTGAATATGGCGCAGAGTTTGTTGATTTATCACCTGGAAACGGCTTTGAAACGATATTTTACTTCAATTTGGGGAATAACGGCGAAATCATTTTTTCCAGACCGATACTGTGACCTTCCTGATATGACCATCAGGTAGTGGTGTTGAACTATCGATCGTTTCGGTTTCCGGTAGTATCGATGGTTTTCCCAAAAACTATCAATAGTATCAGAAAAACTCTGCAAATTCTTGACACACCGATTTATTATTTTCTTTGTACAGATCACCCTTATGTGTAGATCACTGAATGATATCAATTATAATTACGAATTATCATTAATTATTAGATTCAACATACGAATATTGCTTATAAGTTTACTTGTATATACTTGGCGCAATAAAATAAATTAAAGAGAAAAAAAAATTAATTATTAGTAATTACTATCAAGTAGTGTAAATTATCAAAATTGTGAGTAATCATACAAATTTTGCAATATATCATTCGATAGTGCCGATAATATCGATATCAAATATCGGAGAGGTCAGAATGTACTAAAAACAGTAACCATAAAACAGTTCTTACCAACGGCAGGAGAAGGTTCAGTCTTAATAACCGGTTCTTCTTCGAAATCGCGTTCCTCTTTGACTTGACCGGTACCCAGCAGTTCAGGAGTCCAAAGGTCGGAACGAGCTCCATCTTCTGTAACAAGACCGATGTGTGAATTGAGTCGCCAATTTCATCCATAATCGATTTTGATGATTCGCATCAGATTCAAAAACACCAAGGAAATTTTGGTTTATTATCTTCGATAATGAACCATTGGAATCGACCAAAGAATAAACATTTTTAACCCCCCCTCAAAATTTGTTGGTTTACGTTTCAAGATATCTGTACAGATATCTATACAAAGAAGATAATAACCTGCAGCAGATTTTGAGAGTTTTGTGAAGGAATCAGAATGAAGAATTGAGCAAAAAGGAGCTTTCAGTGACTACAAGCGTCAAATTCGTGATTTGGCCTGTTTTTCCCTTCAGTGATCTACACGGAGCAGTGATCTAGACAGAAGGGAGATCTGCACAAGGAAGATAATAAACTGCAGCAGATTTTGAGAGTTTTGTGAAGGAATCAGAATGAACAATTGAGCAAAAAGGAGCTTTCAGTGACTACAAGCGTCAAATTCGTGATTTGCCCTGTTTTTCCCTTCAGTGATCTACACGGAGCAGTGATCTAGACAGAAGGGTGATCTGCACAAGGAAGATAATAAACTGCAGCAGATTTTGAGAGTTTTGTGAAGGAATCAGAATGAAGAATTGAGCAAAAAGGAGCTTTCAGTGACTACAAGCGTCAAATTCGTGATTTGCCCTGTTTTTCCCTTCAGTGATCTCATGATCTGTGATCTACACGGAGCAGTGATCTAGACAAAAGGGTGATCTGCACAAGGAAGATAATAAACTGCAGCAGATTTTGAGAGTTTTGTGAAGGAATCAGAATGAAGAATTGAGCAAAAAGGAGCTTTCAGTGACTACAAGCGTCAAATTCGTGATTTGCCCTGTTTTTCCCTTCAGTGATCTCATGATCGGTGATCTACACGGAGCAGTGATCTAGACAGAAGGGTGATCTGCACAAGGAAGATAATAAACTGCAGCAGATTTTGAGAGTTTTGTGAAGGAATCAGAATGAAGAATTGAGCAAAAAGGAGCTTTCAGTGACTACAAGCGTCAAATTCGTGATTTGCCCTGTTTTTCCCTTCAGTGATCTCATGATCTGTGATCTACACGGAGCAGTGATCTAGACAAAAGGGTGATCTGCACAAGGAAGATAATAAACTGCAGCAGATTTTGAGAGTTTTGTGAAGGAATCAGAATGAAGAATTGAGCAAAAAGGAGCTTTCAGTGACTACAAGCGTCAAATTCGTGATTTGCCCTGTTTTTCCCTTCAGTGATCTACACGGAGCAGTGATCTAGACAGAAGGGTGATCTGCACAAGGAAGATAATAAACTGCAGCAGATTTTGAGAGTTTTGTGAAGGAATCAGAATGAAGAATTGAGCAAAAAGGAGCTTTCAGTGACTACAAGCGTCAAATTCGTGATTTGCCCTGTTTTTCCCTTCAGTGATCTCATGATCTGTGATCTACACGGAGCAGTGATCTAGACAAAAGGGTGATCTGCACAAGGAAGATAATAAACTGCAGCAGATTTTGAGAGTTTTGTGAAGGAATCAGAATGAAGAATTGAGCAAAAAGGAGCTTTCAGTGACTACAAGCGTCAAATTCGTGATTTGCCCTGTTTTTCCCTTCAGTGATCTCATGATCGGTGATCTACACGGAGCAGTGATCTAGACAGAAGGGTGATCTGCACAAGGAAGATAATAAACTGCAGCAGATTTTGAGAGTTTTGTGAAGGAATCAGAATGAAGAATTGAGCAAAAAGGAGCTTTCAGTGACTACAAGCGTCAAATTCGTGATTTGCCCTGTTTTTCCCTTCAGTGATCTCATGATCTGTGATCTACACGGAGCAGTGATCTAGACAAAAGGGTGATCTGCACAAGGAAGATAATAAACTGCAGCAGATTTTGAGAGTTTTGTGAAGGAATCAGAATGAAGAATTGAGCAAAAAGGAGCTTTCAGTGACTACAAGCGTCAAATTCGTGATTTGCCCTGTTTTTCCCTTCAGTGATCTACACGGAGCAGTGATCTAGACAGAAGGGTGATCTGCACAAAGAAGATAATAAACTGCAACAGATTTTGAGAGTTTTGTGAAGGAATCAGAATGAAGAATTGAGCAAAAAGGAGCTTTCAGTGACTACAAGCGTCAAATTCGTGATTTGCCCTGTTTTTCCCTTCAGTGATCTACACGGATCAGTGATCTAGACAGAAGGGTGATCTGCACAAAGAAGACAATAAACCGTTGTGTCGAGAATTTGCAGAGTTTTTCCTTTAAATTCGACTCTCTGAATCGACTTCAACACCTCTCGGACTCACCCGACCTACTGAAGGTTAACCGCCTTCTGATTTCGTCGTAACGTACAGTTTTTTTTTTTTTTTTTTTTTACATTTGACGTACGAACAACTCGAAATTCGTGTAATTTCGTACATTTTCGGATGTCGACATTGCGATTGATCGAACATGCGTTGATCGACCTACGAGACCAGCCCTAGGACACCGGTGCTAGTTCACGGTTCTGGCATTCATCTTCACTTATCGCTGCGATCGCACGTCTTCTCCCACCCTACCACCCACCAACTCATGTAGACGCTCCGACAGTCCGACTCCGTTCCGCCATTTGTATTTTCTTGTACGTAGTATAGTAGGGTTTTCTGTGGACAATAGGGGTATTCATTATTATTCCTCGTAGGTTTAAATTAAATATTAAAACCTTCTCGCGCGTTAAAATGTAAAAATTGTAGTGATGAATACCTACGTAGTGTAGTAGGGTTTTCTGTGTTATACCTACGATTTCATCCACAGACGTGCGACGAGGTTAGTAATAAAACTTACGTACGTAATAGGCTCGTGAAATTTGAAAATACTGCTGTCGTGTACGGAATTCGTATTTTTTCATTAACTGAAGTCGTTCGTTTTCTAGATGAGTTGGGTTGTAAATTTAAAGTGCGCCGCTATCGGATGTGACGTTCGATTTAAGACTCATCCAACTGCTTCCTTTGTTTGCTTTCCCGACCCGAATGTGACCAAGCCCGACCATCAGAAGAGGTGAGTCTGTTAAATTATTCTAATGGTTTCGTTTTAATCTACTTTAAATTACGTTCGTAGTAGGTACACGTTCATTGTGCAGTGAATTTTTTTGCTTGTTTACTTTCCGACCCCGTACCTCGTTGGTTACCGTACTCACCCGCACCACACACATTATTTACCTACATTATTCTCTATTATAGTAACCTTAATGGGATTATTAAGTAAAGTTAGGGTAATTCTGAGCCTAATCCAGTCAACTTAAATACTCTCCACACTGCGATGTTGTTGGCATAAATTGACGACAATAAAATGCAGACGTCGCAAACGTGAACTGATAAGGAGGGAAGCGATCTTACATTTTACACTTTTTCCTTATCATACTACCTACCTTTTCTAAATTGATTATTATTTTGTTCTGAGCAGAATAAGTGATGTGGATTTCCCTTTTCCGACACTTATGTTACTCTAAATATTTATTTTTAGTGACATAAGTATAGTAATGCATAGAAAGAATTGAGGTTAACCGGACAATTGCTCAGAATTACCAAAGTCAAGAATAATTATAGTAAAGTTAGGGTGATTGTAAGGCGACCAACCGTCTACTTTTTCAGACTTCATGGAATAATAAATTGTTCATCCATCATTTTCAGGTTGCAAATATGGCGAGAGGTATCGGGGCAAACTGACTCGTTACGTTCACACAAGCTGTGCCAAAGACACTTTGATGCAAAGCAATTTTACGACAGCGATAGACTTCGGTTGGTCCGAGGAAGTGTGCCCAGCTATCGTACCGGACCGCTTAATCCCAATAGTGGAACTCAACCTGTTCTGTACTCTCTATGGGACAAAGCTGAAGAATTTGTGAGTACCTACTCTTACTATCAAGTCGAGTGGACATCAGACTTGAAGTACAATATGACATAATGTTGATCTACTGGTGGAATTTTCCTGTTTCAGCTCAAGAAACTTCAGTTTGTCAGGAAAAACGCCTCAGGGACCGAGACGTTGACCCCTCCATGCGTCAACGCCTGGCTCCGGACGCTGAAAGCTATTCGTTCCCTTTGGGAGTACTTGAGCATTGAGCTTCCTGATGTGAAGTACCTACAGGTGATTACACACAATAACAATAGCACGCCCAATTACGATTGTATGACGAGCATTACACATTTATTCGCAACTTTTGATGAAATGAAAAGTTCCTGTCATGTAGCATGGCTATAAGAGCGAATCTTCAAAGAAGTATTCCTGCTACTGATTTTTGACTCTAAAGTCAAGTTTGACCCGCTTCTTTTTCAGAAAAATAGGGTCCCTCTGTCGTGATTAATCACCCCACACGTCAGGTGAATTAATAATAATTTTTAGCCATAAATACCTATTTTTACCCCCAAAAACCAATATCTCTAACCCCTAGTCTGTGCGAAAAACAAGTGAAATGGCATTTTTCTGTCTTTACTCACCCTTCCATACACTTCCAGTCATTTTATATTGCAATTTTAGCCGTTTTTACCGATTTTTGACCCCTAGAAAGTCCAATTTGACCCCCTTGAAATGTTTTAAAATTGCTAATTTTGAACTCAACCTTTTGTTTGGCAATAGGTACAAACGTTTTGGAGAAATTTGGAATTTTTATCATGTACCCAAGGACAGATATTATCTGGAGTGGCACATAGATATACATCATTTTTTTAAATTTAGGGATGAAATGGTGATGCTCTGAAACGGATTTGCCTATAAAAATATTTCAAACATTCATGTTCTGAAAATGATATATAAAATCACTGAAAGTGGCATGGAAGGTTGAGTGGAGACAAAAATATCATTTCATTTGCTTTTCACACAGAATAGGGATCTAATTAGAATTTTCGGGGATGAACAATTGGTATTAAGGGCTAAAATCAGTATTATTCACCTGAAGTGTGGGATGGCGACGGTGGCGGACTTTGAGGGGACGGTGCAGGTATTTCGATGGGAATTTTTGTCAAAAAAATTGGGTCAAATGTTGGGACAGATCGTTTGTGATCAAACAAACGTGATATTATTTAACTGTTTATTCATGTTTGATTTACCGTTTATGCTCATCTTTGACTTGCAGGTGCGTCGCCTCAATCAAGACCTCCTGGAGTGTACCTTCGGCATCATCCGATCATTGTGACGACAATAGATAATTAGAATGCAATTACATTAGTGATATCAACTATCCACCTGCTGTGATGTCAATATATGTTCGAATTGTAATAACTAGTCAATCAATATTGACGATGGTCGAACAATTTCATTGTGACGACAATAGATAATTAGAATGCAATTAAATTAATGATATCAACTATCCACGAGTTGCGATGTCAATATGTTATGTTCGAATTGTAATAACTAGTCAATCAATATTGACGATGGTCTAATAATTTCATTGTGACGACAATAGATAATTAGAATGCAATTACATTAGTGATATCAACTATCCACCTGCTGTGATGTCAATATATGTTCGAATTGTAATAACTAGTCAATCAATATTGACGATGGTCGAACAATTTCATTGTGACGACAATAGATAATTAGAATGCAATTAAATTAATGATATCAACTATCCACGAGTTGCGATGTCAATATGTTATGTTCGAATTGTAATAACTAGTCAATCAATATTGACGATGGTCTAATAATTTCATTGTGACGACAATAGATAATTAGAATGCAATTACATTAGTGATATCAACTATCCACCTGCTGTGATGTCAATATATGTTCGAATTGTAATAACTAGTCAATCAATATTGACGATGGTCGAACAATTTCATTGTGACGACAATAGATAATTAGAATGCAATTAAATTAATGATATCAACTATCCACGAGTTGCGATGTCAATATGTTATGTTCGAATTGTAATAACTAGTCAATCAATATTGACGATGGTCTAATAATTTCATTGTGACAATAGATAATTATTATGCAATTAAATTAATGATATCAACTATCCACGAACTGTGATGTCATATGTTCGAATCGTAATAACTGTTCAATCCATATTGTTGAATAAATATTGTTTTACCGTACATTTGCTTTAATTGTATTAATTTCATCCTTTCTCGTACATTTACCAAGGGTGTGGAAGAGAGGCGGATGGAAATGGAGTAGGGAGGGGGGGGTGGTTGAGGAACGGTGGCGGGGGTTGTAGCAACGAAGAAGGAGTGGGGAGGTAACCAAGGTGTCAGGCGCATGCGCGAGGATTCGGGGGGTCTTAGTTCAGGTTTCGGCCATCTCATTTTCGCGTCGCGCCACCTGTATGCTGGCAACCACCCCCCACCCTGAGTGTCCCTTCTGTACGTAGTATAGTAGGGTTTTCTGTGTACGAGACGTTCACCTTGAAAACCTGTTGGGCCTGCGAGTGAAATGACGGAGGAGATTCTTCCGTGAGATGAACCCGCGCCTTGAGCCATTTGGAACGCGAAGTCTTCACTTGGAGCGCGAAACAGTCGACGAAACAAAGAACCGACTTAAAGACAAAAACGACCTCAAAACTTGATGAGAATTTCACTGAGCACTTGTGACACTGACCACTTGATCGAATGTTGAGGATCTTTTGAAATCAACGACTGTTTTATGATGTGATCCGACGAGTTGCACCCAAAACGCGGTTTCACTTCTTCGTTAACAAAAACGCACTGAAACGAACCTCTGGGAGGAGGTTACAAAAGGGTTACAGTCGTCCACTTCACACACGCACGTACGTCACGGCGGTTTGTGATGTCGGACGTGGAACCAACAAACGTTTCGTCAGAATGTCCAATATTCAAGTGAAATTTATTTATTTATTTATTTATTATACGGGCAAGCCCAACTACATTCTTTGAATTACACAATTACACAAAAAGTAAAGAAAAATGAAAAAAAAAAATCCCCAGTCATGCAGCATGACTATAAGAGCGAATTTTCGAAGGAATAATTGGTCCAATATTCAAGTGAGTGGACGATCTTCAGTTTGAACGTGGACATCGTTTGATGACATGAAATGATCTGCCAAAATCGTCGTTCTACAGAGAAATTATTAAATAATTTTACAAACGACGTCCAAATTGACAAACTGAAGATCGTTCACTTACTTGAATATTGGACAGTTTGATTGACTCCGCCCTTAGTGACTGTCAGGCTGGGGACAACTAGGGTTTTTTGGATATTGAGGATCTTCCGATATTTGGTATCGATAACGATACAGCGATAATATCGCCACAAAATATCGATATTGCCAATATCGAATGATATATTGCGAAATTTGTATGATTACTCGTAATTGTATGACAATGCGTTTTTTAATCAATTGAATTTATTTCGTCTTTATATTGCAGATAATTCATATTAATTTTTAATTGTCATCACGTTGAGTAAAATTTTGTTGAAAAAATACACTGTTTAGCTCATGGAAAAAATCACCAGTCATGCAGCATGGCTATAAGAGCGAATTTTTGAAGGAATAACTGGTTCAATATTCAAGTGAGTGTATGATCTTCAGTTTGAACGTGGACATCGTTTGATGACATCAAATGATCTGCCAAAATCGTCGTTCTACCGAGAAATTATTAAATAATTTTACAAACGACGTCCAAATTGACAAACTGAAGATCGTTCACTCACTTGAATATTGGACAGTTTGAATGACTCCGCCCTCAGTGACTGTCAGGCTGGGGACAACTAGGGTTTTTTGGATATCGAGGATCTCAAATATCGATATCAGCACAATCGAATGATATATTGGGAAATTTGTATGATTACTGATAATTTGTATGACAATGCGTGTTTTAAAAAATAAAATGGAAGAAAAGAGAGGGAGAGGGAAAAGGGAAAGTGTTGATATTTGAATCAACATCGATAGGAGGCTATCGACTTTATGTATCGATATATTGTTTTGTACCTTGTATCGATATAGTTGCTCCCAACCGTTCTGTGCGTTGTCGCCAAGTCACTGTGTTCTCTAATTAAAACGTTTCTTTATTCGTATTCATTTCTTTTCAATTTAATTTCCCAAGTGAAAGGACCAGGAGAAGGTTTGGATTTCCCGACACGCATAACTTTTCCCAGACTTTAAGAGTTTCCCACACTCTGAAATCTCCCATATTTTGAAATTTCCCATACTTTAAGAGCATAAGAGTTTCCCATACTCTGAAATCCTGGGTTTTTCGAAACGTTCAAAGGAGATTTCTCCCAAGTGAGGTTCAGACAAGTTTGATGTCTCCCAAGTAGGGAACAGTCCTTGAATTTTTCAAAATTTAGAAGTGAAAAAATTTTCAAAATTCCCAACTTTTCGCTGCTTTTTCGAACTTGGAAAAGTTGGGAAATTTTGGGACGTGTAGATAGAAACAAATAATACTGAAAAAAATTAAAGAAATGAACTTTTCTATTGGGCATAAGCACTCAGCCAATCTTATAAGGGCATAAGCTAGACTTTAATAAATTATTTATTATACTAAGTACATAAAAACCAATAATCTCTTGGATTTTATTTTTTGAAAGTTGGGAAATTTTGCTGGTGGATTTGGGAAAATTTGGATTCCCTCCCCCCCCGCGGGGTTTCTTCTCGCTACGGCCCTGCCTAGAACTGTACAGATACCTCAGTTCCAATACTATCGAATAGGGATGGGTAACGATGTATCGATGTTTCAAAAACATCGATGTTTTTTCCCAAACATCGATGTTTTACTCTTCGACGTTTTTTTTCTAAAATGTCTTCTTTTTCTTTGGTCGTCCAAATACAAATAATATATACCTACCTGTATATATACAATAGTTATCCTTATTTTATAGTATTATTATATTATCCAGTTGTTTAGTATCCTTGCATAAAAATAATAGCTACTAATAGTACCGTACTATACAGATTCAAGAAACATCGATTTGTTTGAATCGAATCACAGGGATAGGGAGGGAAATGCGATATCTGTGTTCTTATCATCTTCAACCTCGAACCTCCAATTCGTCGTGTTTTCTCGCGGTTCCTCTTTCCTGTATGTACTTTCTATTTGCGCTCTATTCTACATGTACATTCTACAATGAAAATATATTATCCCTCTCCTATAAAACAATCGATGTTTTTAGAAGAAGAAACATCGATGTTTTGTTCATCGATACCCATCCCTACTATCGATATCGCTACCGATGACCGCCCCTAGCCCTGGGATACTAACATCTGGGGTCTGGAGTAGGAGAATACCACATACCACCATTTTCCTCTGAACTGGAGTGCGGGTTGGGAGGAGTATGATGGGACGTCGAAAGAAAACATCGATACTCTATGTCGATGTCAACATCGGTAGGCTACATCGATACCGATCTTCTTTGTACAGATCACCCTTCCGTGTAGATTATCAACTTTGAGCCGTCATTGTGAACGTATGGCAGGTCGTACAAAGCTGCGGATGGTCTTAAAAAAATCTAAAAAAATAAACTCTATCGAAATATGCAATAAAAAAGACGCCGTTTCATTTGAATTTTTCGAGTTTTGGAATTTTCAAAATTTCAAAATTCGTTTTGAACCCCTTCCCCTTGACCTAGGGTTCGAACAAAAAGATCGAGAACAGGGTAACAGCTAACCTTCACAATTCTGAGACCAGCTATCGCTATATCACAGGTTAATCTATGTCTAAAAAAAAATTTTCGAAATCTCAATTTCGACGTATTTTCTTGTGTAGAATCCGAATCTGAAGTCAAATTTATCGTATCACCGTTTGTTTTTTCTCAAACCTCGAAAAACTATGAAAAACTGGTATTTTTTGGGGGGTTTTTCGAGTTTATCTCGCCATATCGACTGGGGACCCCTTATTACGAGTACAGATTCGGATTCCACGTCGACAAATACGTCAGAAAAAGAACAGACCGCTTTTTCACTAGGGAAACGCCAACTTGGAGCAAATTTGTCACGAGTTCGAGGTTGCACAAGTCAAATAGATGTGAATATGCTCGAAATTCGTCTGCGAATTCCAAGAATCGTAATTTTCACGCTCAATCCTAGAATTGTAATTTAGGTTTGATTACAAACACTTGGGTATCGAAAATCTGTGTGGTTGACATCCAAGAAATGTAAATGTGACATAATAAACTCAAATGCTACTCGTGTCCCAAAACGACGATGTCACCTAACGAGGGTTAAAGAGGAGCAACCAACGTCAACGAGTGTTTTACATGAAAGTCACATTTACTTATAAAAGAGTATCAAAGCTATTATTTATTTATTTATTTTCAAATAAATTATTTTCTGAGTTTCGATCCGGATGACGTAGATTTGGGTTGTATCCAATCGTCAATAATATTTGTATCGGAGTCAATATCGATTGTGCACTACGATTCATCGTCTAACTCTGTATCAGAGGAAATCGACTCTGAATCTGCTGGGCGGTGTCTCTTAGAGCGCAGACTCATTCGGAACTGCGGCGGCTGCTCTTTCTCGCCTGCAATGAATAACAATAATTTGAAGAAGGAATAAATATATATTGGAGTAAATTCAGGATTTGATTTCCAGATTTAGTCCAAAACTGCAGCACTGATAGTTGATGAAAATACCACAATTATGAGACAAAAATCACCCATTCACTTAGAAGAATGAAAGGATGGTTCACTTCATCAGTGATTCAGTGGCAGTAGAGTAAATATATGGAATTATAGTTTTAGTAACTAAACCTGCAGGTACCTGTGTGGGTTTTCATGTGCGCTGAAAGAGATCCACGCTGAGCAGCCTTGTAGTCACATAGCGTGCATTGGTGTGGTCTTTCTCCTGCAAAAAAACCAAAATGTATTGTATTGAACAGTCCTGCACAAAAAACTGCGGTAGAGGCTGTTCATGCCAAACTTCCACAGCAGCCCTGTCTGAAACATGCACAGCGTAAGAGAGCATAGGAGTAATCCTCAGGCCAAGGTACCTGCAGGAGCTGACTGCAGCCACCAGGTTTCCTCCAAAGGTCCAGGCCCTCGCCTGCTCCAAGACACCCCCCCCCCCCGACTCCTCATGATTTTTGACTTGTCAAGATTTACATGCAGCCCCCATCTTGTACAGCATCCTTTGAGACTCTCTGTCCTCTGCAGATCCTCAGGCGTCTCAGCCATCACAACCACGTCATCAGCATACATCAGCACGTTGATGACCCACCACTGCACACTGACGCCACAAGGCAGACAACCCACAAGGTCGTTGACATACAGAGAAAATTAGCATTGGGCAGAGCAAACATCCCTGGCAGACCCCTGTCACCACACCAAAAGGCTCGGAGACGCCACCCTGACCATACAAGGAAGCAATCCCCCCCCCCCACCATACATTGCCCTGATGACCCTTATGACCCTGTGACTGATGCCAAGACTGTGGAGTTTGTAGTACAAGAGATCTCTTCTGATCCCATCAAAAGCTGAATTGATGGTTACTTCATCCATGATACAAAATACAAGTACTCATCAGCACTAGAGTAAATATATGGAATTATAGTTGTAGTAACTAAACCTGCAGGTACCTGTGTGGGTTCTCATGTGCTTTGAAATAGATCCTGAGCAAGTAGCCCTGTAGTCACATAGCATGCATGAGTATGGTTTTTCTCCTGCCAAAATAAAACCAAACAGTTAGGGGTTTGAATCTGGGGGGGGGGGGGGGGATAAATATTCTACAGTCTGCAATCTTCAAGAAATCGGTAAAGATAGGAAGTCCTTTGATGAGATTGGAAGTTAAAATTCAGGGTTTGATTTCCAATTTTAGTCCAAAAAGGCATCCCTATGTAAGTAGTGTGACTGTCCATTTAAGGGGTACTCACCATTCATAATGGGGCTTTGCTTATATATTTTTAAACTGGATGTAAACTTCAAGGAGGTAAATCTCATCAACATGTATAATTTTAAAAAATCCCCTATTTACTTGGATGAATGAAAGGGTGGTTTACCTACTTCATCAATGACGCAAATTACAAGCACTCAGTGGCAGTAGAGTAAATATATGGAATTATAGTTTTAGTAACTAAACCTGCAGGTACCTGTGTGGGTTCTCATGTGACTTGAAAGAGTTGCAGCCAGAGCAGCCTTGTAGTCACATACCTTGCAGGCGTATGGTTTTTCTCCTGAAAAAAAAGTTTTGAAAATGGATTTCTGATAGCAGTGGTGGGGGGGGGGGGGGGGTTAATAAGTGTAGTGTCAAGAATTTTGAGAGTTTTTTCAAACCAAAGTAATATTATTGTAATATTGTAATATTAGCAAAACACAAAGTGGGCAAAGTGCCAAGTAAGGCGGACCTAAGGATGTTGATTTTAATTCAACTTTTCCGAATCTACGTATCTTGAAAATTGAATTTAAAAAAGAAATCCATTGGTCAGATTTTTTTTCTGTAGTTGATTCCAATGGTTCATTATTGAACATAATAAACCATAATCACTTCAGAAGAATGAAAGGATGGTTACTTCATCAATTATGCGAAATCACAAGCCCCCATCAGCACTAGAGTAAATATATGGAATTATAGTTTTAGTAACTAAACCTGCAGGTACCTGTGTGCGTTCGCATGTGAGTTTGAAGTGCTGTACTTTGAGCAGCCTTGTAGTCGCATAGTTTGCAGGAATAAGGTGTTTCTCCTGGAAAAAAAAGTTTGAATTTGGGTTCTTGCTCCATACCTGTGTATGGAGGTTTAAATATTTTACAGTCTGCAATCTTACAGAAATCGGTAAAGATAGGAAGTCCTTTGATGAGATAGGAAGTAAAATTCAGTATATCATTTCCAGATTTAGCCCATAACTGCAGCCCTGATAGTTGATGATACAAACATGAGTAGGTACCTAAAATGTAAGTGGTTTTACCTTCAATTCAAAGGGTACACACCATTCACGATGGGGCATTGCCTACATATTCTTCAAAGCAAAGTATACTTCAAGATGAGGTAAATCTCATCTACATTTATAATTTTAAAAAATCCCCTATTTACTTGGAAGAATGAAAGGATGGTTTACTTCATCAGTGACGCAAATCACAAGCACTCAGTGGCAGTAGAGTAAATATATGGAATTGTAGTTTTAGTAACTAAACCTGCAGGTACCTGTGTGGGTTCGCATGTGAGTTTGAAGTGCTGTACTTTGAGCAGCTTTGTAGTCGCATAGTTTGCAAGAATATGGTGTTTCTCCTGCAAAAAAAAAGTTTGAATTTGGGTTGTTGCTCCATACCTGTGTAAGGAGGTGTAAATACTTTACAGTCTGCAATCTCACAGAAATCGGTAAAGATAGGAAGTCCTTTGATGAGATAGGAAGTAAAATTCAGTATATCATTTCCAGATTTAGCCCATAACTGCAGCCCTGATAGTTGATGATACAAACATGAGTAGGTACCTAAAATGTAAGTGTTTTTACCTTCAATTCAAAGGGTACGCACCATTCATGATGGGGCATTGCCTACATATTCTTCAAAGCAAAGTTTACTTCAAGATGAGGTAAATCTCATCTACATTTATAATTTTAAAAAATCCCCTATTTACTTGGAAGAATGAAAGGATGGTTACTTCATCAATGACGCAAATCACAAGCCCTCATCAGCACTAGAGTAAATATATAGAATTATAGTTTTAGTAACTAAACCTGCAGGTACCTGTGTGGGTTCGCATGTGAGTTTGAAGTGATGTACTTTGAGCAGCTTTGTAGTCGCATAGTTTGCAGGAATATGGTGTTTCTCCTGCAAAAAAAAAGTTTGAATTTGGGTTCTTGCTCCATACCTGGGTATGGAGGTTTAAATATTTTACAGTCTGCAATCTTACAGAAATCGGTAAAATTAGGAAGTCTTTTGATGAGATTGGAAGTAAAATTCAGTATATCATTTCCAGATTTAGCCCATAACTGCAGCCCTGATAGTTGATGATACAAACATGAGTAGGTACCTAAAATGTAAGTGTTTTTACCTTCAATTCAAAGGGTACACACCATTCATGATGGGGCATTGCCTACATATTCTTCAAATCAAAGTATACTTCAAGATGAGGTAAATCTCATCTACATTTATAATTTTAAAAAATCCCCTATTTACTTGGATGAATGAAAGGATGGTTTACTTCATCAATGACGCAAATCACAAGCACTCAGTGGCAGTAGAGTAAATATATGGAATTATAGTTTTAGTAACTAAACCTGCAGGTACCTGTGTGGGTTCTCATGTGCGCTGAAAGAGTTTGACGTTGAGCAGCCTTGTAGTCGCACAGATTGCAGCCGTATGGTTTTTCTCCTGAAAAAAATAAAAGGTTTTGTAAAGGGATTTCTGATAGCAGAGGGGTGGGGGTGGGTTTAATATTCTACAAGATAATAAACTGTAGTGTCGAGAATTTTGAGTTTTTTCAAATCAAAGTAATATTATTGTAATATTAGCAAAACACAAAGTGGGCAAAGTGCCAAGTAAGGCGGACCTAAGGATGTTGATTTTAATTCAACTTTTCTGAATGTATCTTGAAATATAAACCAACACTTTTGAAGTAACCCCACTTCAAAATATGTTGATTTATATTTCAAGATACCTAGATTTTGAAAATTGAATTTAAAAAAAAAAATCCATTGGTCAGATTTTTTTTCTTTAGTTGATTCCAATGGTTCATTATTGAACATAATAAACCATAATCACTTCAGAAGAATGAAAGGATACTTACTTTATCAATTATGCAAAATCACAAGCACTCAGTGGCAGTAGAGTAAATATATGGAATTGTAGTTTTAGTAACTAAACATGCAGGTACCTGTGTGCGTTCTCATGTGCTTTGAAAGAGATCCACGCTGAGCAGCCTTGTAGTCACATAGCTTGCATGAGAATGGTTTGTCTCCTGCAAAAAAAAAAAAAAAAAAAAAAAAAAAAAATCGTAATTTTTCAGGTCATTCGAAAGTGAACTAAAAATTACACGGTTCAGTTAAATATTTTGAGATACGACATTATCAAAATTTTAAATTACGTTTTGAACCCCTTCCCCTTGGGTTATGAAAAGTTTCGAGGACCATTGTGGGGTTGGTCTGAACCCGTAAAAAAGTCAAACCTTCTAAACTTCGTCAAAAAATTGTTATAATCGATTAAAGTAAATGAAGAGTTTCCGCAATTTGAGTCGAAAACGACAAAAAAAAAAAAAAAAAAAACACAAAAGGTGGGTACAGGTTTCGTACAAGTACGCAACCACGAGGGACATTTTATGTCTTTGCGCCCCCTCCCATCAGAAACTTATATGAAGGTTGCTTTCGTGGTGACAATATAAATGATTGAGAATGGTCACCTGTGTGTAAACAATTATTTAAACAATCACGCTCATAAGGCAGCTTGTCGGCCATGCACTCCCCAGTGGTTCACGTAATATGGTTAAGTAAATTGAGAGCTATCCAACGAGTGGTGAACGATTTTTGTAGGATGATAACTGGCGCAGATAAAGTTCCGTAGCAACGAATCAAAAATACAAGCACTCAGTGGCACTAGAGTAAATAAATGGAATTATAGTTTTAGTAACTAAACCTGCAGGTACCTGTGTGGGTTCTCATGTGCTTTGAAAGAGATCCACGCTGAGCAGCCTTGTAGTCACATAGCTTGCATGAGAATGGTTTGTCTCCTGCAAAAAAAAAAAAAAAAAAAAAAAAAAATCGTAATTTTTCAGGTCATTTGAAAGTGAACTAAAACAACGGTTCATTATCTTCTTTGTACAGATCACCCTTCTGTCTAGATCACTAGGTCTGAATGTCTATATCCTAAATGTTAGATTAATTATTATTATCAATTATCACTAATTATTAACAATTTTATCAAGTACCCAGTGAAAATTATTATAATTTATTGTTAGGCATTAATAATTAGTATTTATTATTAATAATAATTATTATTAATTATGATCAATTAATACGATATAATTCTGGGGTTTTTAACTACGTCGATAATAATTTTTCTATAAAAGAAGTACCTACCAACAAACATTCGAAATTACCTTCATTTCAGTAGCACGAAACGCACCTCAGAACAACAAACTCGACATCACTTAAGCCATATGATGTTCCAAAGAGCTTGTTAGTATGAAAATGGACCTGTATTTCAACAGTTTGAGTCACGATCGTGTTGTGAGGCACAATCTTTGAGCCGTCATTGTGAACGAACGGCTGGTCCTACAAAGCTGCGGATGGTCTTAAAAAATTCTACGGAACAAACTCTATCTAAATATGAAATAAAAAACATACCGTTCTATATGAATTTTTCGAGATATGAGATTTTCAAATTTTCAAAATTTGTTTTGAACCCCTTCCCCTTGACCTAGGGTTCTGAAAAGTTTCGAGGACCATTGTGGGGTTGGTCGAAACCCATAAAAAAAATTTCGTAATTTTAACTCAACGCTAACAAGAATGAAAGGATACTTACTTTATCAATTATGCAAAATCACAAGCACTCAGTGGCAGTAGAGTAAATATATGGAATTGTAGTTTTAGTAACTAAACATGCAGGTACCTGTGTGCGTTCTCATGTGACTTTGAAGTACTGTACTTTGAGCAGTCTTGTAGTCGCATAGTTTGCAGGAATAAGGTGTTTCTCCTGCAAAAAAAGTTTTGAATTTTGGTTTGTGCTCCATACCTGTGTAAGGAGGTTTAAATATTTTACAGTCTGCAATCCTACAGAAATCGGTAAAGATAGGAAGTCCTTTGATGAGATAGGAAGTAAAATTCAGTATATCATTTCCAGATTTAGCCCATAACTGCAGCCCTGATAGTTGATGATACAAACATGAGTAGGTACCTAAAATGTAAGTGGTTTTGCCTTCAATTCAAAGGGTACACACCATTCATGATGGGGCATTGCCTACATATTCTTCAAAGCAAAGTATACTTCAAGATGAGGTAAATCTCATCTACATTTATAATTTTAAAAAATCCCCTATTTACTTGGAAGAATGAAAGGATGCTGACTTCATCAATGACGCAAAATCACAAGCACTCAGTGGCAGTAGAGTAAATATATGGAATTATAGTTTTAGTAACTAAACCTGCAGGTACCTGTGTGGGTTCTCATGTGCTTTGAAAGAGATCCACGCTGAGCAGCCTTGTAGTCACATAGCTTGCATGAGAATGGTTTGTCTCCTGCAAAAAAAAAAAAAAAAAAAAAAAAAATCGTAATTTTTCAGGTCATTTGAAAGTGAACTAAAACAACGGTTCATTATCTTCTTTGTACAGATCACCCTTCTGTCTAGATCACTAGGTCTGAATGTCTATATCCTAAATGTTAGATTAATTATTATTATCAATTATCACTAATTATTAACAATTTTATCAAGTACCCAGTGAAAATTATTATAATTTATTGTTAGGCATTAATAATTAGTATTTATTATTAATAATAATTATTATTAATTATGATCAATTAATACGATATAATTCTGGGGTTTTTAACTACGTCGATAATAATTTTTCTATAAAAGAAGTACCTACCAACAAACATTCGAAATTACCTTCATTTCAGTAGCACGAAACGCACCTCAGAACAACAAACTCGACATCACTTAAGCCATATGATGTTCCAAAGAGCTTGTTAGTATGAAAATGGACCTGTATTTCAACAGTTTGAGTCACGATCGTGTTGTGAGGCACAATCTTTGAGCCGTCATTGTGAACGAACGGCTGGTCCTACAAAGCTGCGGATGGTCTTAAAAAATTCTACGGAACAAACTCTATCTAAATATGAAATAAAAAACATACCGTTCTATATGAATTTTTCGAGATATGAGATTTTCAAATTTTCAAAATTTGTTTTGAACCCCTTCCCCTTGACCTAGGGTTCTGAAAAGTTTCGAGGACCATTGTGGGGTTGGTCGAAACCCATAAAAAAAATTTCGTAATTTTAACTCAACGCTAACTGGGCAAAGTGGCGCGGACGGCGTACGGCGGACGGCGTACGGCGGACGGACGGATTTTGGTTTATTATCTTCGATAATGAACCATTGGAATCGCCCAAAGAAAAAAAAATTTTAACCCCCCCTCAAAATTTGTTGGTTTACGTTTCAAGATACGTAGATTCAGAAAATCGAATAAAAAAAAATCCGTCCGTCCGCCGTCCGCCGTCCGCGCCACTTTGCCCAGTTAACGTTGAGCTAAAATTACGAAATTTGGTTTCTGGGTTTGGACCAGCCCCACAATGATCCACGAAACTTTTCAGAACCCTAGGTCAAGGGGAAGGGGTTCAAAACAAATTTTGAAAATTTGAAAATCTCATATCTCGAAAAATTCATATAGAACGGTATGTTTTTTATTTCATATTTAGATAGAGTTTGTTCCGTAGAATTTTTTAAGACCATCCGCAGCTTTGTAGGACCAGCCGTTCGTTCACAATGACGGCTCAAAGATTGTGCCTCACAACACGATCATGTCTCAAACTGTTGAAATACAGGTCCATTTTCATACTAACAAGCTCTTTGGAACATCATATGGCTTAAGTGATGTCGAGTTTGTTGTTCTGAGGTGCGTTTCGTGCTACTGAAATGAAGGTAATTTCGAATGTTTGTTAGTAGGTACTTCTTTTATAGAAAAACTATTACCGACGTAGTATTAAAAACCCCAGAATTCTATCGTATTAATTAATCATAATTAATAATAATTATTATTAATAATAAATACGAATTATCAATACCTAACAATAAATTATAATAATTTTCAGTAGGTACTTACTTGATAAAATTATTAATAATTAGTGATAATTGACAATAATAATTAATCTAACATTTAGGATCTAGACAGAAGGGTGATCTGTACAATGAAGATAATGAACCGTTGTGTCAAGAATTTGCAGAGTTTTTTTTTATTCGATTTTCTGAATCTACGTATCTTGAAACGTAAACCAACAAATTTTGAGGGGGGGTTAAAAAAAATTTTTCTTTGGGCGATTCCAATGGTTCATTATCGAAGATAATAAACCAAAAATTACACGGTTCAGTTAAATATTTTGAGATACGACATTATCAAAATTTTAAATTACGTTTTGAACCCCTTCCCCTTGGGTTATGAAAAGTTTCGAGGACCATTGTGGGGTTGGTCTGAACCCGTAAAAAAGTCAAACCTTCTAAACTTCGTCAAAAAATTGTTATAATCGATTAAAGTAAATGAAGAGTTTCCGCAATTTGAGTTGAAAACGACAAAAAAAAAAAAAAAAACACAAAAGGTGGGTACAGGTTTCGTACAAGTACGCAACCACGAGGGACATTTTATGTCTTTGCGCCCCCTCCCATCAGAAACTTATATGAAGGTTGCTTTCGTGGTGACAATATAAATGATTGAGAATGGTCACCTGTGTGTAAACAATTATTTAAACAATCACGCTCATAAGGCAGCTTGTCGGCCATGCACTCCCCAGTGGTTCACGTAATATGGTTAAGTAAATTGAGAGCTATCCAACGAGTGGTGAACGATTTTTGTAGGATGATAACTGGCGCAGATAAAGTTCCGTAGCAACAAATCAAAAATACAAGCACTCAGTGGCACTAGAGTAAATATATGGAATTATAGTTTTAGTAACTAAACCTGCAGGTACCTGTGTGGGTTCTCATGTGCTTTGAAAGAGATCCACGCTGAGCAGCCTTGTAGTCACATAGCTTGCATGAGAATGGTTTGTCTCCTGCAAAAAAAAAAAAAAAAAAAAAAAAAAAATCGTAATTTTTCAGGTCATTCGAAAGTGAACTAAAAATTACACGGTTCAGTTAAATATTTTGAGATACGACATTATCAAAATTTTAAATTACGTTTTGAACCCCTTCCCCTTGGGTTATGAAAAGTTTCGAGGACCATTGTGGGGTTGGTCTGAACCCGTAAAAAAGTCAAACCTTCTAAACTTCGTCAAAAAATTGTTATAATCGATTAAAGTAAATGAAGAGTTTCCGCAATTTGAGTCGAAAACGACAAAAAAAAAAAAAAAAAAAACACAAAAGGTGGGTACAGGTTTCGTACAAGTACGCAACCACGAGGGACATTTTATGTCTTTGCGCCCCCTCCCATCAGAAACTTATATGAAGGTTGCTTTCGTGGTGACAATATAAATGATTGAGAATGGTCACCTGTGTGTAAACAATTATTTAAACAATCACGCTCATAAGGCAGCTTGTCGGCCATGCACTCCCCAGTGGTTCACGTAATATGGTTAAGTAAATTGAGAGCTATCCAACGAGTGGTGAACGATTTTTGTAGGATGATAACTGGCGCAGATAAAGTTCCGTAGCAACAAATCAAAAATACAAGCACTCAGTGGCACTAGAGTAAATATATGGAATTATAGTTTTAGTAACTAAACCTGCAGGTACCTGTGTGGGTTCTCATGTGCTTTGAAAGAGATCCACGCTGAGCAGCCTTGTAGTCACATAGCTTGCATGAGAATGGTTTGTCTCCTGCAAAAAAAAAAAAAAAAAAAAAAATCGTAATTTTTTAGGTCATTCGAAAGTGAACTAAAAATTACACGGTTCAGTTAAATATTTTGAGATAAGTACGACATTATCAAAATTTTAAATTACGTTTTGAACCCCTTCCCCTTGGGTTATGAAAAGTTTCGAGGACCATTGTGGGGTTGGTCTGAACCCGTAAAAAAGTCAAACCTTCTAAACATCGTCAAAAAATTGTTATAATCGATTAAAGTAAATGAAGAGTTTCCGCAATTTGAGTCGAAAACGACAAAAAAAAAAAAAAAAAAACACACAAAAGGTGGGTACAGGTTTCGTACAAGTACGCAACCACGAGGGACATTTTATGTCTTTGCGCCCCCTCCCATCAGAAACTTATATGAAGGTTGCTTTCGTGGTGACAATATAAATGATTGAGAATGGTCACCTGTGTGTAAACAATTATTTAAACAATCACGCTCATAAGGCAGCTTGTCGGCCATGCACTCCCCAGTGGTTCACGTAATATGGTTAAGTAAATTGAGAGCTATCCAACGAGTGGTGAACGATTTTTGTAGGATGATAACTGGCGCAGATAAAGTTCCGTAGCAACGAATCAAAAATACAAGCACTCAGTGGCACTAGAGTAAATATATGGAATTATAGTTTTAGTAACTAAACCTGCAGGTACCTGTGTGGGTTCTCATGTGCTTTGAAAGAGATCCACGCTGAGCAGCCTTGTAGTCACATAGCTTGCATGAGAATGGTTTGTCTCCTGCAAAAAAAAAAAAAAAAAAAAAAAAAAAAATCGTAATTTTTCAGGTCATTCGAAAGTGAACTAAAAATTACACGGTTCAGTTAAATATTTTGAGATAAGTACGACATTATCAAAATTTTAAATTACGTTTTGAACCCCTTCCCCTTGGGTTATGAAAAGTTTCGAGGACCATTGTGGGGTTGGTCTGAACCCGTAAAAAAGTCAAACCTTCTAAACTTCGTCAAAAAATTGTTATAATCGATTAAAGTAAATGAAGAGTTTCCGCAATTTGAGTTGAAAACGACAAAAAAAAAAAAAAACACAAAAGGTGGGTACAGGTTTTGTACAAGTACGATGAAGGTTGCTTTCGTGGTGACAATATAAATGATTGAGAATGGTCACCTGTGTGTAAACAATTATTTAAACAATCACGCTCATAAGGCAGCTTGTCGGCCATGCACTCCCCAGTGGTTCACGTAATATGGTTAAGTAAATTGAGAGCTATCCAACGAGTGGTGAACGATTTTTGTAGGATGATAACTGGCGCAGATAAAGTTCCGTAGCAACGAATCAAAAATACAAGCACTCAGTGGCACTAGAGTAAATATATGGAATTATAGTTTTAGTAACTAAACCTGCAGGTACCTGTGTGGGTTCGCATGTGCTTTGAAAGAGATCCAAGCTGAGCAGCCTTGTAGTCACATAGCTTGCATGAGAATGGTTTGTCTCCTGCAAAAAAAAAAAAAAAAAAAAAATCGTAATTTTTCAGGTCATTCGAAAGTGAACTAAAAATTACACGGTTCAGTTAAATATTTTGAGATACGACATTATCAAAATTTTAAATTACGTTTTGAACCCCTTCCCCTTGGGTTATGAAAAGTTTCGAGGACCATTGTGGGGTTGGTCTGAACCCGTAAAAAAGTCAAACCTTCTAAACTTCGTCAAAAAATTGTTATAATCGATTAAAGTAAATGAAGAGTTTCCGCAATTTGAGTCGAAAACGACAAAAAAAAAAAAAAAAAAAAAACACAAAAGGTGGGTACAGGTTTTGTACAAGTACGCAACCACGAGGGACATTTTATGTCTTTGCGCCCCCTCCCATCAGAAACTTATATGAAGGTTGCTTTCGTGGTGACCATATAAATGATTGAGAATGGTCACCTGTGTGTAAACAATTATTTAAACAATCACGCTCATAAGGCAGCGTGTCGGCCATGCACTCCCCAGTGGTTCACGTAATATGGTTAAGTAAATTGAGAGCTATCCAACGAGTGGTGAACGATTTTTGTAGGATGATAACTGGCGCAGATAAAGTTCCGTAGCAACGAATCAAAAATACAAGCACTCAGTGGCACTAGAGTAAATATATGGAATTATAGTTTTAGTATCTAAACCTGCAGGTACCTGTGTGGGTTCTCATGTGCTTTGAAAGAGATCCACGCTGAGCAGCCTTGTAGTCACATAGCTTGCAAGAGAATGGTTTGTCTCCTGCAAAAAAAAAAAAAAAAAAAAAAAAATCGTAATTTTTCAGGTCATTCGAAAGTGAACTAAAAATTACACGGTTCAGTTAAATATTTTGAGATACGACATTATCAAAATTTTAAATTACGTTTTGAACCCCTTCCCCTTGGGTTATGCAAAGTTTCGAGGACCATTGTGGGGTTGGTCTGAACCCGTAAAAAAGTCAAACCTTCTAAACTTCGTCAAAAAATTGTTATAATCGATTAAAGTAAATGAAGAGTTTCCGCAATTTGAGTCGAAAACGACAAAAAAAAAAAAAAAACACAAAAGGTGGGTACAGGTTTCGTACAAGTACGCAACCACGAGGGACATTTTATGTCTTTGCGCCCCCTCCCATCAGAAACTTATATGAAGGTTGCTTTCGTGGTGACAATATAAATGATTGAGAATGGTCACCTGTGTGTAAACAATTATTTAAACAATCACGCTCATAAGGCAGCTTGTCGGCCATGCACTCCCCAGTGGTTCACGTAATATGGTTAAGTAAATTGAGAGCTATCCAACGAGTGGTGAACGATTTTTGTAGGATGATAACTGGCGCAGATAAAGTTCCGTAGCAACGAATCAAAAATACAAGCACTCAGTGGCACTAGAGTAAATATATGGAATTATAGTTTTAGTAACTAAACCTGCAGGTACCTGTGTGGGTTCGCATGTGCCTTGCAAGAGAAAAACGTTGAGCAGTCTTGTAGTCACATAGCTTGCATGAGTATGGTTTGTCTCCTGCAAAAAAAAAAAAAAAAAAAAAAAATCGTAATTTTTCAGGTCATTCGAAAGTGAACTAAAAATTACACGGTTCAGTTAAATATTTTGAGATAAGTACGACATTATCAAAATTTTAAATTACGTTTTGAACCCCTTCCCCTTGGGTTATGAAAAGTTTCGAGGACCATTGTGGGGTTGGTCTGAACCCGTAAAAAAGTCAAACCTTCTAAACTTCGTCAAAAAATTGTTATAATCGATTAAAGTAAATGAAGAGTTTCCGCAATTTGAGTCGAAAACGACAAAAAAAAAAAAAAAAAAAAAAACACAAAAGGTGGGTACAGGTTTCGTACAAGTACGCAACCACGAGGGACATTTTATGTCTTTGCGCCCCCTCCCATCAGAAACTTATATGAAGGTTGCTTTCGTGGTGACAATATAAATGATTGAGAATGGTCACCTGTGTGTAAACAATTATTTAAACAATCACGCTCATAAGGCAGCTTGTCGGCCATGCACTCCCCAGTGGTTCACGTAATATGGTTAAGTAAATTGAGAGCTATCCAACGAGTGGTGAACGATTTTTGTAGGATGATAACTGGCGCAGATAAAGTTCCGTAGCAACGAATCAAAAATACAAGCACTCAGTGGCACTAGAGTAAATATATGGAATTATAGTTTTAGTAACTAAACCTGCAGGTACCTGTGTGGGTTCGCATGTGCCTTGCAAGAGAAAAACGTTGAGCAGTCTTGTAGTCACATAGCTTGCAAGAGTATGGTTTGTCTCCTGCAAAAAAAAAAAAAAAAAAAAAAAAACAAACTGTATTGTATTGAACAGGGCGGTGAAGTCAGAACTGCGGTATCTCATTCCACTGTCAGATTAGAGCAGACTTACCATGAAGAACGTATTCTTCATCTTCAAAGTACTCAAGTTTGAGAACGAAATAAGGTATCGCTATTCGGACTTCACCATCTTATTCAGAGTGTAAAAACCTTTAAAATGAGGGGTCACTTGTCAGACTTTCATTTTTTTGGGTGACCCCCCCCCCCCCCTCCACAACACCCCTAAACCCCCCTCAGCTTCCGGACATTTCAACGCTGAACGCGATGGTGAAGTCAGGATTGCGATATTCCGTCAGCTGATTAGAGCAGACTAACCATGAAGATCATATCAAGTACCAACCACGTTTCTTCATCTTCAAAGTGCTCCAGTTCGAGAACGGAATGAGATATCGCAATTCTGATTTCACCATCATGTTCAGCATTCAAAATCCTTTATTTTTCCTTTTTTATTTTCATATTTCCGGAAATATTTCCGACCTTCAGTACTCAATATCCAAGGTTCCGGTTCTAGAAACTGGTCCATGACGGTACAGAATCGGGGCCGTACCTACCACCTTATGAACCTTATTTCAGTTTGAGTGAATGAAAAATTCCTTACAGCTTTGAGAAAAAATCTGTGTGTGAGTCAAAACAAGTGTTCCCGCCAGAACGGATTATTTGCACAAGTTGTCACTGTTCCGTTCCGGGGGTGGAGCCGGTTCCGCGGAACGGTTCCAGTCCCTAACAATGGGTACTAGAAGAAGGGTTGTTCTGGGAAAATTCCGGATTTGTTCCGACGGCTCCAGTTCTAGGACTGGAACGGTTCCAAAGAACAGTTCCACTGTTCCGGAATGTTCTTGTTCTTGGTGGACAGAACCGTTAGAACAATCAGAATAGTTCGGGAACCTTCAGAATCGGAACCACGGATAGTATTTAATAGGTCCCAAAGGTTCTGGGACGTTCTTCTTCTTTGACTTCTTAGTGAAAAGCTCCGTCGAGACCATGGATACACTAAATAATATCCATGGTTTTGAAGGTTCCTGAACGTTCTTTTACTTCCTGAACAGCTCCAGTATAATATCCAAGGTTCTGGTATAATATCAATCTGTTTGCAGTTCAGGAACCTTGTATATTATACAGGAGTTGTTCACGAAGAAGAAGAACGTACCAGAACCTTTCCCACCTTTGGGACCATGGATCTACTAAAAAGTATCCATGGTTCGCGAACCTTTAGTAGATCCATTGTTCAGACGGTGGGAAAGGTTCAGGTACGTTCTTCTTCTTCTTCGTGAACCGCTCTGGTATAATATCCAAGGTTCCTGAACTGTGAACAGAATCACAGCCGTTCCGGGCCGTAACGGATTATTTGCACAAGTTGTCACTGTTCCGTTCCGGGGGTGGAGCAGGTTCCACGGAACGGTTCCAGTCGGAACGACACCTTTCTAATGGGTACCTACCGTCACTATTGTCCTCGTCGTCAGATTCAGCACAACTGCCAAAGTTCGATACCTCGACAATTTCTTCTTCACCTTCTACAGCCTCCTCTTCATCAAATCCCCTCACAGTCAAGTCATCTCGCCGGTCAGTGGTACTCGCCTCCTCTTCTGACGTTCACAAACAGAACAACTTGGATCAATTTATGATACAGTGGAACAATCTGTACGAATATTCAACGTTGGTTCGTGGTTCAAATGCGAATATCGATGATAATTTACAACTTGATGGGAACAGGGGCGTATTATGTGTCATACCTACACCTCAGCACCTCTTTGTTGACGTTTGAACTGGAGGATGTTCCGATATTATCGATATCAATGAATATCGATATTTCCGATATCATATGCGATAGTATCGTGACATCGAAAGATTTTGGTGAATTTTGGCTTTCGATATTGTATTTTTATAAGTTAAGTATTTTTACAAAAATACGGTTTTTGATCTCGATAATCACGATATTCTTATGATCTTCTATCTTATTAGACCCCATATAAATTACCTGTATTTCCTATTAAAAATATTATTTGTTTTTAATTTTTTTTTTTGCAATTTTTCAGTCAAGTGGTAATTATTAATCTACTTGTACCTGAATTCCAATATATTTTATCTTTGAATGAAAATGTTTGTGTTTCAATTATTCCGAAACTCACATTTAGTGATTGGAGTTAGAGAAATTAAATATCCGCAGTGGTGAAGCATGGCTATAAGAGCGAATTTTTGAAGAAATAATTGGTCAATCATCCACGTTTCTTCATCTTCAAAGTGCTCCAGTTTGAGAGCGGAATGAGATATCGCAATTCTGACTTCACCATCGTGTTCAGCGTGTAAAAACCTTTAAAATGAGGTGTCACTTGACAGAATGTTCCATTTTGGGAATTTATGAAGAATTTTCCCCCTAAAACTCCCCCCCCCCCCTTTGAGTGGCCCGATTCTGCCCATCTTCGAACTCAGCCTTTTGATTGTCAGGACGAATTTTGTGTGCAAATTTGAACTTTTCATCTCAATCCTATCGAGAGTTATCGTCTGGAATGACACATACATAAATATATATAATATATGTATTATAATACTAAAATTATATGTATATAATAATACATATATTTTAAATTTTAGATAGAAATAAAATAACAAAAAGGGGTTACAAGACTCACTTGAGACGCGTTTCGTGTTTACGTTATCAATCAAAAAATCACATATACATAATACATATAGTTTTTATATAATATATTTATATAATATAATATTATAATACATATACATATAATTTTTGGTGTCTTTCGGCAGTGGATTCAGGATGGTCTGAAACATATTTTGGTGTGAAAATTTTTCGAAAATTCGAGTTTTAAACATTTTGGACCGAGAACAACATTTTCTTCGAAAATTCGCTAACAATTAACAAGAACCACGCAGCACAAATGATTACTTCTGTTTTGGTAGTGAAAATCCATCGTGTGACCGTTTTTCTCAAAAATTAGCGGACACTCAAGTTTTTTTTCTATGAGCCAACCAGTCAAAAGTGTATTTTTTAACCAAATTTTATTCCACACGGTGAAAATTAATATGAATTATCTGCAATATAAAGACGATATCAGTCTTGGATTGTAGTGATAAATTCACTTGATTGAAAAACGCATTGTCATAAAATTATGAGTAATCATACGAATTTCGTAATGCATCATTCGATAGTGCCGATATCGATATTTTGTGGCCATAATATCGATATCAAATATCGTAACAACCCTACGGAGAGGTCAGAATGTACTAAAAACAGTAACCATAAAACAGTTCTTACCAACGGCAGGAGAAGGTTCAGTCTTAATAACCGGTTCTTCTTCGAAATCGCGTTCCTCTTTGACTTGACCGGTACCCAGCAGTTCAGGAGTCCAAAGGTCGGAACGAGCTCCACCTTCTGTAACAAGACCGATGTGTGAATTGGGTCGCCAATTTCATCCATAATCGATTTTGATGATTCAAATATTCAGACAAAAAACCCCAAGTTAATTTTGGTTTATTATTTTCGACAATGAACCATTGGAATCGACCAAAGAAAAAAAATTGTTTAACACCCCTCAAAATTTGTTGGTTTAAGTTTCAAAATACGTAGATTCAGAAAATCGAAACTTTTCATAACCCACGGTCAAGGGGAAGGGGTTCAACACAAATTTAAAAATTTTGAAAATTTCATATATCTCGGAAAATTTGACTGAACGGTCCAATTTTTAGTTCACTTTTGAATGACCTGAAAAATTACGATTTTTTTAAGACCAATTGGATTTTCGTGCGACCAGCCGTTCGTTCACAGTGAGCGCGCAAAGGTTGAGGAGAAACACTAAACTTCGCGTCACAAAACGGCCGTTAAGTCGGTCAACCCCCCAAACCGCCCAACATTGAAACTACTTCGTTTTCTTCTTCCCAGTGAACTAACAGACTGGAAATTTTAACCGTGAGTCGGGGATTGACCACATTGCAATATTCACTCGGTTTCTTGTCTGTGAAATTGTTTAAAATTTAAACAATAGGTATTATTTAATAATACCTATTTGTTTAAACAAATTAAATTTTGATGATGAGCTAGAGACTTGAAATTTTAAATGTAGGTCAGAACTGGATGACATTTCAATATTCACTCGGTTTGTATGACATGGTATGAGTGTGGTATGGTATATTATTGTATGTGTGATTCGGTATAGTACTACAGTATGGTATGACAAGAAAGAAATTCGTATGGTGTGGTATGAGTACGGTGAGAATATGGTATGGTGCCGATTTGCAACACAGTCTGGTATAGACAGAAGGGTGATCTGCACAAGGAAGATAATGAACCGTTGTGTCAAGAATTTGCAGAGTTTTGTGAAGGAATCAGAATGATCTGTGATCTACACGGAGCAGTGATCTAGACAGCAGGGTGATCTTCACGAAGAAGATAATAAACTGCAGCAGATGTTGAGAGTTTTGTGAAGGAATCAGAATGAAGAATTGAGCAAAAAGGAGCTTTCAGTGACTACAAGCGTCAAATTCGTGATTTGCCCTGTTTTTCCCTTCAGTGATCTACACGGAGCAGTGATCTAGACAGAAGGGTGATCTGTACAAAGAAGATAATAAACTGCAGCAGATTTTGAGAGGTTTGTTAAGGAATCAGAATGAAGAATTGAGCAAAAAGGAGCTTTCAGTGACTACAAGCGTCAGATTCGTGATTTGCCCTGTTTTTCCCTCAGTGATCTCATGATCTGTGATCTACACGGAGCAGTGATCTAGACAGAAGGGTGATCTGCACGAAGAAGATAATAAACTGCAGCAGATTTTGAGAGTTTTGTGAAGGAATCAGAATGAAAAATTGAGCAAAAAGGAGCTTTCAGTGACTACAAGCGTCAAATTCGTGATTTGCCCTGTTTTTCCCTTCAGTGATCTACACGGAGCAGTGATCTAGACGGAAGGGTGATCTGTACAAGGAAGATAATAAACTGCAGCAGATTTTGAGAGTTTTGTGAAGGAATCAGAATGAAGAATTGAGCAAAAAGGAGCTTTCAGTGACTACAAGCGTCAAATTCGTGATTTGGCCTGTTTTTCCCTTCAGAGAGCTCATGATCTGTGATCTACACGGAGCAGTGATCTAGACAGAAGGGTGATCCGTACAAGGAAGATAATAAACTGCAGCAGATGTTGAGAGTTTTGTGAAGGAATCAGAATGAAGAATTGAGCAAAAAGGAGCTTTCAGTGACTACAAGCATCAAATTCGTGATTTGCCCTGTTTTTCCCTTCAGTGATCTACACAGAGCAGTGATCTAGACAGAAGGGTGATCTGCACAAGGAAGATAATAAACTGCAGCAGATGTTGAGAGTTTTGTGAAGGAATCAGAATGAAGAATTGAGCAAAAAGGAGCTTTCAGTGACTACAAGCATCAAATTCGTGATTTGCCCTGTTTTTCCCTTCAGTGATCTACACGGAGCAGTGATCTAGACAGAAGGGTGATCTGTACAAGGAAGATAATAAACTGCAGCAGATGTTGAGAGTTTTGTGAAGGAATCAGAATGAAGAATTGAGCAAAAAGGAGCTTTCAGTGACTACAAGCATCAAATTCGTGATTTGCCCTGTTTTTCCCTTCAGTGATCTACACGGAGCAGTGATCTAGACAGAAGGGTGATCTGTACAAGGAAGATAATAAACTGCAGCAGATGTTGAGAGTTTTGTGAAGGAATCAGAATGAAGAATTGAGCAAAAAGGAGCTTTCAGTGACTACAAGCATCAAATTCGTGATTTGCCCTGTTTTTCCCTTCAGTGATCTACACGGAGCAGTGATCTAGACAGAAGGGTGATCTGTACAAGGAAGATAATAAACTGCAGCAGATGTTGAGAGTTTTGTGAAGGAATCAGAATGAAGAATTGAGCAAAAAGGAGCTTTCAGTGACTACAAGCGTCAAATTCGTGATTTGGCCTGTTTTTCCCTTCAGTGATCTACACGGAGCAGTGATCTAGACAGAAGGGTGATCCGTACAAGGAAGATAATAAACTACAGCAGATTTTGAGAGTTTTGTGAAGGAATCAGAATGAAGAATTGAGCAAAAAGGAGCTTTCAGTGACTACAAGCGTCAAATTCGTGATTTGGCCTGTTTTTCCCTTCAGTGATCTACACGTAGCAGTGATCTAGACAGAAGGGTGATCTGCACGAGGAAGATAATGAACTGCATCAGATTTTGAGAGTTTTGTGAAGGAATCAGAATGAAGAATTGAGCAAAAAGGAGCTTTCAGTGACTACAAGCGTCAAATTCGTGATTTGGCCTGTTTTTCCCTTCAGTGATCTACACGTAGCAGTGATCTAGACAGAAGGGTGATCTGCATAAAGAAGATGATAAACTGCATCAGATTTTGAGAGTTTTGTGAAGGAATCAGAATGAAGAATTGAGCAAAAAGGAGCGTTCAGTGACTACAAGCGTCAAATTCGTGATTTGGCCTGTTTTTCCCTTCAGTGATCTACACGTAGCAGTGATCTAGACAGAAGGGTGATCTGCACAAAGAAGATGATAAACTGCATCAGATTTTGAGAGTTTTGTGAAGGAATCAGAATGAAGAATTGAGCAAAAAGGAGCTTTCAGTGACTACAAGCGTCAAATTCGTGATTTGCCCGGTTTTTCCCTTCAGTGATCTACACGGAGCTGTGATCTAGACAGAAGGGTGATCTGCACAAAGAAGACAATAAACCGTTGTGTCAAGAATTTGCAGAGTTTTTCCTTTAAATTCGACTTTCTGAATCGACTTCAACACCTCTCGGACTCACCCGACCTACTGAAGGTTAACTAACCGCCTTCTGATTTCGACGTACAGTGTTTTTTTTTTTTTTTTTTTTTTTACATTTGACGTACGAACAACTCGAAACTCGTGTAATTTCGTACATTTTCGGATGTCGACATTGCGATTGATCGAACATGCGTTGATCGACCTGCGAGACGTTCACCTTGAAAACCTGTTGGGCCTGCGAGTGAAATGACGGAGGAGATTCTTCCGTGAGATGAACCCGCGCCTTGAGCCATTTGGAACGCGAAGTCTTCACTTGGAGCGCGAAACAGTCGACGAAACAAAGAACCGACTTAAAGACAAAAACGACCTCAAAACTTGATGAGAATTTCACTGAGCACTTGTGACACTGACCACTTGATCGAATGTTGAGGATCTTTTGAAATCAACGACTGTTTTATGATGTGATCCGACGAGTTGCACCCAAAACGCGGTTTCACTTCTTCGTAGGGTTGGAAAGATCGAAGTCGAAATTTCGATTCTATCGAAAAATTGGGTTCGACTTTTTGGATAATCGATATCGAAATGAGCTTTTGAATATTACGATCTATTATATGGTCAAAAGATTTAAGGCATTTTTTTCAGAAAAAGTTCGATTTTTCGATTATAATTGGTGGAAATCGAAAGATTTCGACGAATTTTCGACATGGCATCGAAATACGAGCAATCGAAAAGTCGATTATTCGAAAATCGACTTTTGGCTTCGATTGCCCAACCCTACTTCTTCGTCAAAAAACAAAAACGCCCCTCAACGAACCTCTGGGAGGAGGTTACAAAAGGGTTACAGTCGTCCACTTCACACACGCACGTGTGAAATAATAAATAAAAGCGAAGCGCACTGTTGGAAAACACTAGTGAGGGAAGTGGATGAAGACCCTTGGAATGTGACTGGGAAACTGGAATTGCATCAAATGTATACAACTGGCCCATGATAAACAATCTGCAAATTCTTGACACAACGGTTTATTACCTTCCTCGTGCAGATTACCCTTCTGTCTAGATCACTGCTCCGTGTAGATCACAGATCATGAGATCACTGAAGGGAAAAACAGGGCAAATCACGAATTTGACGCTTGTAGTCACTGAAAGCTCCTTTTTGCTCAATTCTTCATTCTGATTCCTTCACAAAACTCTCAAAATCTGCTGCAGTTTATTATCTTCCTTGTGCAGATCACCCTTCTGTCTAGATCACTGCTCCGTGTAGATCACTGAAGGGAAAAACAGGGCAAATCACGAATTTGACGCTTGTAGTCACTGAAAGCTCCTTTTTGCTCAATTCTTCATTCTGATTCCTTCACAAAACTCTCAAAATCTGCTGCAGTTTATTATCTTCTTTGTGCAGATCACCCTTCTGTCTAGATCTTTAGGTCTAAATGTCTAGATCCTAAATGTTAGATTAATTATTATTATGAATCATCACTAATTAATAATAATTTTATCATGTAGGTACCTAGTGAAAATTATTATAATTTATTGTTAGGTATTAATAATTTGTATTTATTATTAATAATAATTATTATTAATTATGATTAACCAATACGATATCTGGCTGTTGGAATCGCCTGGGTTGCTTTGTGCAGAACCTGAATGATAGAGATGATGAATTAATTACAAATAAAATGTACCGATATAATTCTGGGGATTTGGTTTATTTTTACACTTTATACTTTTACACTCATTCTACACCACGGGCTGGTGCCCATATGGAGAATTAATTGCCACCATCTTATGTATTACACATAATACCTATCAAATGAGGAGCGTTATAATATAATAATATATTATATTATTTATGTCTGCAGTTGTGATATGTTCATAAATAGGTACCATATATATTCATATAATAGGCATAATTGGAGAATTAATATTTATAAAAAGTGTGTCTATTACGTTAACCAATTATATAATTTTCTGTAATTTCTGGATGGAAATAAATAAATAATATAATTAAATAAATCTAGGGGGAAAATCTCCTGACATGACATGGCCGCCGATCACAGTCTTGGTTCACCGCTTCAATGTAAGGGAGCGCTAGTGTTGGATTCTCGCGCAAACTAGGTACTAGGTGACAACCTCCTCGGATGGACACTATACTATGGATGGATACTATACTATGGATATACTCCATCGCAGTTTCCCTTCAAAAAATCCCTGTTAGCCGAAAAAAACCCTAAATCTAGGGGGGAAATCTCCTGACATGACATGGCCGCCGATCACAATCAAAGCCGCCAGCTGATCTTGGTTCACCGCTTCAACGTAAGGAAGCGCTAGTGTTCGATTCTCCCGCAAACTAGGTACTAGGTAACTTCTTTGGATGGATACTATACTATGGGTGGATACTACAAACTCAATCGCGGTTTCGTGGATGCTCTTCAATTCAAACGTCGTTAACACCACGAATCGCTTTAAAAAAAATTTCAAACGACCTCAAATCGTTTCTGTTGCATCGAATCGACTTTGTGAAATCGCTCGGTTCGAAACACGAAAATACGTCAAAATACGTTGAAATTCCTCAGTAAAAATCGTGCCGTCACGTTGGACAACCTGCAGTTAACCTCGTCCTTTTCCTCCACCGTCGCGACTTCCCGTCACCACGAGGTCTTTCAGTGTTCACGTTTATTCGATTTTGATCGGAACTCCACCGTTTTATTCAAAATGATGCAAGCGAAGCCGTCGAAAGTGAGTCGAAATTCAAAGTGATTTCGTTCTGTTTAGTTACTTGTTGCTGTACGAGACGAATCCGGACATCGACAAAAGTCGACGTCGAAACGACATCGGTGGTTTAACCCGGATCAGTTTGAGTGCGGTATAACTGGGAATGAGTGATTATTGCGGTTAAATAACTTTTCTGTTTGAAACGTTCCATAACGACGTATAAACGAGAACGTTGATATCACAAGACGTCATAATATGATGTGTACATTGATGTTCGAATGAAGGGGCACATTATCCAAGACCGCGGTACGGATAGAAGGTTAAGCCCTCTCAAATGTGAGGAAAATCCGTTTTTTCGGCTTGTAATTCATAATATTATCGTCACTTAACCCTCGACTATACACGGGTGGTATTTTAGGACCATGTGATAGGTACACGAGTTTTGTGTCCACTACCCGGTTCTCCTCGTGACATTTAACGTCAACTACAAGCAGAAAAAAACGGATTTTCCTCACATTTGAGAGGACTTAACCTTCTATCCGTACCGCGGTCTTGGATACCGGCCCCCTCAGACCCCTCCTAGTGATCTATGTATAAGTGATCTACTTTCATGAATACTTGATCTAAATATTAGATCAACTCCGACAACTAAAAACACTACAAGAGCATGGGAATAAAATCGTGAATCAGGGTCATGCACGACCCCTTGGCCATTAGTGGGTTAAGACGACAAAACATCGAATGTCGCCCTTTTTGTCCGTATTTTTGCGGGGTTTTCTACGTCCCGATTTTTATTTTTTCAAGGACGTCCTCGTTTTAACGGGTTTTTTTGTTGTTTTTTCCAGAGGACGAGGGAGCCGATCCACAGCGTTCAGGTCTTCGGCCGCAAGGTGAGCGAACCTCGTGTTGTTCGATCGAAACCGAGTTTTTTTTGGTACATTTTGAACACACCCGAAACTGGATCCTGTCGAAAAAAACAAAGAAAATCTCAGTCGTGCAGCATGGCTATAAGAGCGAATTTTCGAAGAAACACCTGGTTTTAATGTAAAAATGTCTCAATTTTACTGATTTTTCAATATAATACGTTATGATTTGTCCTCGTTTTGCCTAATAACCTCATTTTATAGATTTTTTCACGCTGAACACGATGGTGAAGTCAGAATTGCGATATCTCATTCCGCTCTCAAACTGGAGCACTTTGAAGATGAAGAAACGTGGTTGATTCTCCTCTAATCTGAGAACGGAATGACATATCGCAATTCTGACTTCACCATCGTGTTCAGCGTTGAAAAATCTATAAAATGAGGTGTTACTCGGCAAAAAAAAAATCAACATTTTGTATTCAGCCAGTAAAATTGAGAAATTTTTACCTAAAACCACTTATTTATTCGAAAATTCGCTCTTATAGCCATGCTGCAATTTTTCAATTATTTACGCAGTAATTATTACGCTTACCATTCGTTCAGCGTTGAAAAATCTACACACTGAAGTGGTTTTGGGGAGTTTAAGGGGGGGGGGGGGGGGTTCACCTATAAATTCCCAAAATTGAACAATGTGACAAGTGACAAGTCATTTTGAAGGTGTTTTAACCCTGAACACGATGGTGAAGTCAGAATTGCGATATCATACTCCGTTCTCAAACTGGAGCACTTTGAAGGTGAAGAAACGTGGTTGTTACTTGAGGTGTTCTTCGCGGTTCTTCTGCTCTAATCTAAGAGATATCGCAATTCTGACTTCACCGTCGTGTTCAGCGTTGAAAATTCTATAAAATGAGGTGTCACACGGTAAAAAAGTAGATTTTAAACCCCTTCAAAATGAGGTGTCACTAGTCAAAATGTTCCATTTTGGGAATTTATGGGTAATTTTTCCCCGCTAAAACTCCCCAAAACCCCCCCTTAGAGTCGCCCGATTCTGCCCATTTACGAACTTAGGCTGTCGATTGCCAAGACAGATTTTTGGTCCAAGTCCCCAATATGTGATTTTGAAAAAAACTGAATTTAAATTTACAAGTCGCCTGGAAACTGGGAGTTCCTCCATTCTAAAGTCGCCTGGGAACTGGGAGTTCCTCCATTCTAAAGTCGCCTGGGAACTGGGAGTTCCTCCATTCTAAAGTCGCCTGGGAACTGGGAGTTCCTCCATTCTAAAGTCGCCTGGAAACTGGGAGTTCCTCCATTCTAAAGTCGCCTGGAAACTGGGAGTTCCTCCGTTCTAAAGTCGCCTGGGAACTGGGAGTTCCTCCATTCTAAAGTCGCCTGGGAACTGAGAGTTCCTCCATTCTAAAGTCACCTGGAAACTGGGAGTTCCTCCATTCTAAAGTCGCCTGGGAACTGGGAGTTCCTCCGTTCTAAAGTCGCCTGGGAACTGGGAGTTCCTCCGTTCTAAAGTCGCCTGGGAACTGGGAGTTCCTCCGTTCTAAAGTCGCCTGGGAACTGGGAGTTCCTCCGTTCTAAAGTCGCCTGGGAACTGGGAGTTCCTCCGTTCTAAAGTCGCCTGGGAACTGGGAGTTCCTCCATTCTAAAGTCGCCTGGGAACTGGGAGTTCCTCCATTCTAAAGTCGCCTGGAAACTGGGAGTTCCTCCATTCTAAAGTCGCCTGGAAACTGGGAGTTCCTCCGTTCTAAAGTCGCCTGGGAACTGGGAGTTCCTCCATTCTAAAGTCGCCTGGGAACTGAGAGTTCCTCCATTCTAAAGTCACCTGGAAACTGGGAGTTCCTCCATTCTAAAGTCGCCTGGGAACTGGGAGTTCCTCCGTTCTAAAGTCGCCTGGGAACTGGGAGTTCCTCCGTTCTAAAGTCGCCTGGGAACTGGGAGTTCCTCCGTTCTAAAGTCGCCTGGGAACTGGGAGTTCCTCCGTTCTAAAGTCGCCTGGGAACTGGGAGTTCCTCCGTTCTAAAGTCGCCTGGGAACTGGGAGTTCCTCCGTTCTAAAGTCGCCTGGAAACTGGGAGTTCCTCCGTTCTAAAGTCGCCTGGAAACTGGGAGTTCCTCCGTTCTAAAGTCGCCTGGGAACTGGGAGTTCCTCCATTCTAAAGTCGCCTGGGAACTGGGAGTTCCTCCGTTCTAAAGTCGCCTGGAAACTGGGAGTTCCTCCGTTCTAAAGTCGCCTGGGAACTGGGAGTTCCTCCATTCTAAAGTCGCCTGGGAACTGGGAGTTCCTCCATTCTAAAGTCGCCTGGGAACTGGGAGTTCCTCCGTTCTAAAGTCGCCTGGGAACTGGGAGTTCCTCCGTTCTAAAGTCGCCTGGGAACTGGGAGTTCCTCCATTCTAAAGTCGCCTGGGAACTGAGAGTTCCTCCATTCTAAAGTCACCTGGAAACTGGGAGTTCCTCCATTCTAAAGTCGCCTGGGAACTGGGAGTTCCTCCGTTCTAAAGTCGCCTGGGAACTGGGAGTTCCTCCGTTCTAAAGTCGCCTGGGAACTGGGAGTTCCTCCGTTCTAAAGTCGCCTGGGAACTGGGAGTTCCTCCGTTCTAAAGTCGCCTGGAAACTGGGAGTTCCTCCATTCTAAAGTCGCCTGGGAACTGGGAGTTCCTCCGTTCTAAAGTCGCCATTCTAACAGGACTAAGGCTGTTTTAGCACCCAAAGCTTTACATCAATCAATAGTACTCTATGAATGCCACAAGATGGCATCATCAGCTCAGAATCTAGAAAAAGTCGAGGCGGTTTTTCCCTCGTACCCTTCAGCTGTTATTCAAAATTTCGCTCTTACAGCCACGCTGCATGTTTGGATTTCGTATTTATTTATTTATTCTTTATTTTTTTTTTTACAGAAAACCGCTACGGCCGTCGCCTACTGCAAAAGCGGCAAAGGGAACCTTCGAGTCAACGGGAGACCGCTGGACATGGTCGAGCCGCGAGTTCTTCAGTACAAACTCCTCGAGCCGATCCTCCTCCTCGGGAAGGTTCGTTTAATAATTAAAAAATAATTAATTATTAATAATTAACAATTATTGTTTGGGACATTTTCAAAGTCCCAGGACGTTCGATTCGTTTGTTCAGACTAAGGAAAGGTATCGAAGTATAAAATATCGACGTCTCACATCTTTCTCGCTCAATCGATGTATCAGCCATTTTCAAAAAATCGACGGTGTCAATACATCGCACCCCGGCGAGAAAAGTGACACTTCTCAGAAAACCCATTTTTTTCAGGAGAGCCAATGTCACTGTTGATGCCGCAACAGTCTTGAAACCTCCTCAAGGGGAAAGTGACACTTCGCAGAAAACCCTTTTTTTTTCAGGAGAGCCAATGTCACTGTTGATGCCGCAACAGTCTTGAAACCTCCTCAAGGGGAAAGTGACACTTCTCAGAAAACCCATTTTTTCAGGAGAGCCAATGTCACTGTTGATGCCGCAACAGTCTTGAAACCTCCTCAAGGGGAAAGTGACACTTCTCAGAAAACCCATTTTTTCAGGAGAGCCAATGTCACTGTTGATGCCGCAACAGTCTTGAAACCTCCTCAAGGGGAAAGTGACACTTCTCAGAAAACCCATTTTTTCAGGAGAGCCAATGTCACTGTTGATGCCGCAACAGTCTTGAAACCTCCTCAAGGGAAAAGTGACACTTCCGCTCTCTAGCGTTTGTTTTTGGCTACCATGTCAAAGAACTCGCGGTTAATATGATTATTACTTACCATTTTTGACCATTCTGTTCTACGAAATTAATTTACCTACTTTATTGTACATGTATTCTAAATAACCGCGAATAAATAATAAATTTTTATTTTATTTTATTTCTCGTTTTCTCTCCTTCAGGAACGGTTCAGCGGTGTCGACATCAGAGTCCGCGTGAGCGGAGGCGGTCACGTCGCTCAGATCTACGCCATCCGTCAAGCCATCTCTAAATCCCTCGTCGCCTACTACCAGAAATGTAAGAGAATCTTCCGTTCCATTTGTAATACTTATGTTCTTGAGTTTCGCTTCCTTCACGTGTTTTTTGATTCCACCGTTTAGAGGGTGGTCGGCTCTGTGAACGCAAACCAGGACAACCCTCTGGGTGGGCGTTACTGCCTAACCTCCCCGGGTGACAGGGTCAACTCAGCAAACCATTTCATTACACATCGCACTGTAGACCAGATCAATATTTAATAAAATCGTGGAGTCATTTTAGTCTCTGAACATTCTTTTAGAAACTCGAGTCACGCATCAATAGACGGACATCGATACTGCCGTCCTTGGAAGGGCGTATCTCCGATTTTGGCGATTTTTCGGGTTTTTGCATATCTAGAATCTTTGGAGGGTTCTGCCACCTGATTGTACCTCGTTCACGTACCTACCTACGGGCACCAGAAGGTACAAAAAAAAAAACGCTAGTGAAAAAGGGCGTATCTCTGAAATTTATTGGAATCCTAAGGCGATTCATTCGCCTAATTCATGCAGGTAGTCGTACCTTTCTCTACTAATCAAAAAAGCCGCATCTCCTGAGACACGACTTTTTTGCTTAGCAAAAATTCTAAATCTTGTTCGTGGCAACCAAAATGCTTGGCGGAAAAGCCGGATCTCGTGAGATCCGCCCATTTCGCTCAGCATCCTTACTGTTAAAAGTCTTGCTCGGTGATCCAATTTTCTTTTTCGCCCAATTTTCCATATGATTAAATTTAATAATCAGCGCGAAAAAAGAAGTAGCGTACAAAAAAAAACCAACGAATCACGTTGAAAGCCCAGCGAAAATATGCCAGGGAAACGCTTGAAAGGCGTGTATCTCGAAAATCACCCTCATTTACTAAGCGGAAAGGGCGTATCTCCTCTGAATTGGTTACGACTTGAATTTCCATGAGAAAAATGACGTAGTAAGGACAAAGTATACCCCCGTTGAAGAAAGGTTCACAATGGTTGTCACTTCCTGAGGATAAAGCCAACCATTTCGCTGATTTACTGGAACATAGATTATCTCATTACGCTCTCAAATTGGAGCACACGGACTTCATGTTCCTTAATGGAGACATTTGACATAAAACCAGTTATTTCTTCGAAAATTCGCTCTTATAGCCATGCTGCATGACTGTTCTATGCTGAACACGATGGTGAAATCAGAATTGCGACATCTCATTCCGTTCTCAAACTGGAGCACTTTGAAGATGAAGAAACGTGGTTGATACTTGAGATGTTCTTCATGGTTAGTCTGCTCTAATCTGATGATGGAATGAGATATCGCAATTTTGACTTCACCGTCGTGTTTAGAGTAGAAATTCCCAAATGATGAGGGGTTTTTTGGGGATGTTGTGGGGGGGGGGGGGAGTTTCACCCATAAAAATCCAAAAATTAAACGGTCTATCAAGTGACACCTCATTTTAAAGGTCTTTACACGCAGAATAAGATGGTGAAGTCAGAATTGCTATATCTTATTCCGCTCTCAAACTGGAGCACATGGACTTCATGTTCCTTAATGGAGACATTTGACATAAAACCAGTTATTTCTTCGAAAATTCGCTCTTATAGCCATGCTGCATGACTGTTCTATGCTGAACACGATGGTGAAGTCAGAATTGCGATATCTCATTCAGTAATCAAACTGGAGCACTTTGAAGATGAAGAAACGTGGTTGATACTTGATATGATCTTCTTGTTAACTTTGCTCTAATCTGATGACGGAATGAGATATCGCAATTTTGACTTCACCGTCGTGTGTAGAGTATAAATGTCCAAAAGCTAATGGGGTTATGGGGGGGGGGGGGTTCACCCAGAAAATGAAAGTCTGACAAGTGACACCTCATTTTAAAGGTTTTTTCACGCTGAACACGATGGTGAAGTCAGAATTGCGATATCTTACTCCGTTCTCAAAGTGCTCCAGCTATCAGTTATCCAGTTATCATATGATCTTCATGTTAACTCTGCTGTAATCTGATAACGGAATGAGATATCGCAATTCTGACTTCACCGTCCTGTTCAGCGTTGAAATGTCCAAATGATGAGGGGGGTTTTGAGGAGTTTGGGGGTGTTCACCCATAAATTCCTATATGAAACGGTCTGTCAAGTGAGATGTTCTTCATGGACATCGTGTTCTTCAATGGAAACATTTAACATAAAACCAGTTACTTCTTCGAAAATTCGCTCTTACAGCCATGCTGCATGACTGTGGATTCGTCTTTTCTCATTCGTTTTTCTTCTCTGTTGGTTTTTTCAGACGTGGACGAGGCGTCGAAAAAAGAGATCAAAGACATCGTGATTCAGTACGACAGGACGCTCCTCGTCGCCGACCCTCGTCGCTGCGAAGCGAAGAAGTTCGGAGGTCCCGGAGCCCGCGCTCGCTACCAAAAGTCCTACCGTTAACCCCTTCATCCCCCCCCCCCCTCCATCCCCTCCCCCCTCCAATATTTCATTTTGTCATATTTTATGTAAAAATGTGATTTTTCGACTCATTACAAAGTGGTGTTTTTTGTAATGGATTTTTATTTGATCATTTCAACCCCCTCCCCCCCCTCCCACTAGTGGTGTATCTGTGGTTTTATGGGATCTTAGAGACCTGATTGAAATAACTCGTAATTTTTTTCATTTCCAAGAGAGAAAAGTGAGTAAAATATGCAAAAGGAATCATAGGAGAAAGTATGGAAATTGGTTCAATGGGGGAGTCTTGGATATCCACTCGTGTCATGTGGAACATCATATGTATACAGACATGGCATGTTAATTGTTTTTATAACATACTCAAGATGCAACCTGAATGTGTACAGGACCAAGGGAGATCTGCCAGTTTCCAGGTACAGGGAATAGCTAGGTGTGCTGGTGGGGAGCATTAATACTTTTTTGATGAAAAATTGTTGTGCCTTTTCTACCAGATCATGTTCCTGGTAACCCCAAACTTGAGCTCCATACGTCATAACTGACCTAGCCATTGATTCAAAAATCACCCACTTCTTGCTTACCGGGAAATCACTGTGTTTCATCATTCTTGCCCACAAAATATTGGTGCTGAGCTTTGCCGCTGCTAATTTCTCTGTGAAATGCTTATTCAACATTAATCTCGGTGTCATACCTATTCTTAAGTACTTGTAATAGTTGACTATTTCGATGTCTTCTGAACCAAGTTTCCACTGTTCCTTCCTAGCCAATTTCCCCCCGTTTTTTAAAGATCATAATTCTAGGCTGGTCGGCCAAAAGTTGATATGTCAGTTTTTTTTTCGATTTTCAAATTTTTGGCTGTACAAGTCGATTTTAGGGAGCTCTTTTGACTGGCAAAAGATGATATGTTAGAAACGGCGGGAAATACAAAAAACAAGGAATGGCATAGTGAGGTAAGTCCAAAAAGAAGGGTGGTTCGGTCTGGCAAAAGTGGATAAGTACCTACTTATCCAGTATTGCCACCATTCCAACAGAAAAGTTTTGATCAGCCAAACCATGATATTTGTCTGGACAGTAAGGTGAGGAAAACCTTTCCACATAAAGGAGATGTCTAGGGAGTCATTTTTGGATTTTCCTACTTTCAGCTAGTCTTAGTCCTGTTAAAGACTGTTGATGGCAAAGGCGAAAAAATCAACTGGCTGCATTATTGGCAATCGACAGGCTAAGTTCATAGATGGGCAGAATCGGACCACTCAAGGGGGGTGGGGAGTTTTAAGGGGGAAAAATTCCTCATTAATTCCCAGAATGGAACATTTTGACAAGTGACATCTCATTTTAAAGGTTTTTACACGCTGAATAAGATGGTTGAGTCAGAATTTCGCTATACCTTATTCCGCTCTCAAACTGAAGCACTTTGAAGATGAAGAAACGTGATTGATACTTTAGATTATATTATTCTTCATGGACATCATGTTCTTTAATGGAGACATTTTACATAAAACCTATTATTTCTTTGAAAATTCGCTTTTATAGCCATGCTGCATGACTGTGGATTTTTCATAATGTACCTTTTTTTGCACCAATACACTAAAGTTTCTGTTTCCAAGATTTCTAAGTTCAATTATAATATATAATATATTATGTCCGTTCATCCCCCATACATGGTCGGCCAGAAAATGACACGTCCGTCGAAGTGGTCTTTTTTTTCTTCTAAACTTGTAAAATTATTTAGGGCATTGAACCAAATTTTATCTAAAGTAGAATTACTTAGTAGTTGTTGAACAAAGTAAAATTTGTACAATAAGGAATAAACACTTATTTCATTCATAGTGTGCTTCCGTAGGTCAGGATACTTTTCAAACGGCTCTGCTGAGAAATTGAAAAAATGTGACATCAACTTTTGACAGACCAGCCTAGAATTTTGGATTTCGCCAGATTTACAGTCAGGTTCCATCTATCACAGTACTGGTGAAGCCTATTTATCATTAGTTGGAGCCTAACTGGATCCTCACTCATTAGGATCATATCATCTGCATAAAGCAGACAGTTTATCACCCTACCTTCAATCCTAACACCTCCCCCCACATAATCACCCAGATCATTAACATACAGGGAGTACAACAAAGGCGACAACAAGCATCCCTGCTTCAGTCCCATTGAAATCTCAATTGGATCAGACAGACCATCCCTATGCCAGATGAGGAGGTTCCAGCATAAAGTCCCCGCACAACCCTAATCACTTTTGTAGACACTCCCAGATTATAGAGCTTGCAATAAAGAGAATCCCTGTTTAATGAGTCGAATGCAGCCTTAAGGTCAACGTAAAAACAATACAATTTTCCTCTTTTCACCGATGTTTTAATTTTAACCAAACATGATATTATAATATAATATCATGTTTGGTTAAAATTAAAACATAAATTAAATTATATATTAAATTATAATATATAAACAACATAATATATATATATATATTATATAATATATAACATATTATGTTGTCTATAGTACTATATTTCCTCCGGAATCCCGCCTGGTTCTCATTGATTATCCCACCTTCTTCCACCCATTTACTCATTCGATTATTTAGAATACCAGTGAATAGTTTACTGACTGTATCCGCAAACGATAGACCTCTATAATTACTGACGTCCTCCACATCCCCTTTTTTGAAAATCGGAAATATGATAGATTTGCCAAACGAGGGTGGTACATCTCCAGTCTCCATTATTCGATTGAATACCTCGACAATTGCGCGCAAGCCCACTTCTGGTAAATGTTTGTAGTGCTCATATGGTATGCGATCGTACCCAGGAGCTTTTTCGTCTTTGGCCTTCGCAAGAACTTGCAATACAAACAGCGTTTTTTCCTGACACAACGAGGGGTTCAGCAGAGATGAAAAGTGTCTGACCCAGAACTCCCTAGTTATACTTTCTCCCATTTTTAACTTTGAATTATTCAATTTTTTAACCAGTTTCCAGAATGCATCTGCCCTATTAGCCCCCTTAAATTGTTGAAACAAGTCTAAATAATATTTATCCTTTGCCTCTTTGCATCTTTCTTATACTCACGTTGTGCTTCTAAGTACGTTCGTTTGATTACTTCCGAATCCGTTTGTTGAAATACTGACAGCAATGACAGAGCTGTTTTCCTGGCTGTCATGCATCTCCTGTCAAACCATGCGGACCTGCCCTTTGCCCTATCATATACGGGCCTACTAAGTCCCCCCGCTGCGGCTCGTATCGCATCAGTTATCACATCGACGCATCCCTGACAGCCTGCGCAGCTCAGCGCATCGCTTAGATTGAAACGATTCCAGCATTTTAGATACCTATCCTTTTCCGAGGGGTTCCATAAGAGTCTCGGCAGAAGCGAGTTTGACTCCAGCCTATCTACCAATGTTCCAAAGTTCAACTGTAACACTATTGGCATATGATCGGAGTAAACACGTGTGACAACTTTTCTTTTAGTCTAGTTTAAGAGTGTATATGGCAACCAAACTCGTCAGACCGTTCCTTTTATGAAATATCGAGCGAAAACCAAAAATAAGTGAAACACCGAAACCCACAGACTGCTTTTTGTTATCTGACGGTTTTGGGAGAACCGCTGGTCCTGCAGATACCCTTGTGGTCTCAAGTTAAAGCTAATTACATTTACTACAACTTCTTCTTAGATGACATTTGACGTTGAATGGGTATTTTTGAAAATATTTGACAAACTAAGGGACGGTTTTGACAGTTCAGTCCCAAATTAGGCCTGTTTTTTGAAGAGCTGTATCTCTGGAACTACTGGTCGTACAGAGCTCGTTCTGGTCTCAAATTGTAGCAAATTTAGTCTAGTTTAAGAGTGTATATGGCGACCATACCCGTCAGACCGTTCCTTTTATGAAATATCGAGCGAAAACCAAAAATAAGTGAAACACCGAAATCCACAGACTGCTTTTTGTTATCTGACAGTTTTGGGAGAACCGCTGGTCCTGCAGATACCCTTGTGGTCTCAAGTTAAAGCTAATTACATTTACTACAACTTCTTCTTAGATGACATTTGACGTTGAATGGGTATTTTTGAAAATATTTGACAAACTAAGGGACGGTTTTGACAGTTCAGTCCCAAATTAGGCCTGTTTTTGAAGAGCTGTATCTCGGGAACTACTGGTCGTACAGAGCTCGTTCTGGTCTCAAATTGTAGCAAATTTAGTCTAGTTTAAGAGTGTATATGGCAACCATACCCGTCAGACCGTTCCTTTTATGAAATATCGAGCGAAAACCAAAAATAAGTGAAACACCGAAATCCACAGGATGCTTTTTGTTATCTGACGGTTTTGGGAGAACCGCTGGTCCTGCAGATACCCTTGTGGTCTCAAGTTAAAGCTAATTACATTTACTACAACTTCTTCTTAGATGACATTTGACGTTGAATGGGTATTTTTGAAAATATTTGACAAACTAAGGGACGGTTTTGACAGTTCAGTCCCAAATTAGGCCTGTTTTTTGAAGAGCTGTATCTCTGGAACTACTGGTCGTACAGATCTCGTTCTGGTCTCAAATTGTAGCAAATTTAGTCTAGTTTAAGAGTGTATATGGCAACCATACTCGTCAGACCGTTCCTTTTATGAAATATCGAGCGAAAACCAAAAATAAGTGAAACACCGAAACCCACAGGATGCTTTTTGTTATCTGACGGTTTTGGGAGAACCGCTGGTCCTGCAGATACCCTTGTGGTCTCAAGTTAAAGCTAATTACATTTACTACAACTTCTTCTTAGATGACATTTGACGTTGAATGGGTATTTTTGAAAATATTTGACAAACTAAGGGACGGTTTTGACAGTTCAGTCCCAAATTAGGCCTGTTTTTTGAAGAGCTGTATCTCTGGAACTACTGGTCGTACAGATCTCGTTCTGGTCTCAAATTGTAGCAAATTTAGTCTAGTTTAAGAGTGTATATGGCAACCATACTCGTCAGACCGTTCCTTTTATGAAATATCGAGCGAAAACCAAAAATAAGTGAAACACCGAAACCCACAGACTGCTTTTTGTTATCTGACAGTTTTGGGAGAACCGCTGGTCCTGCAGATACCCTTGTGGTCTCAAGTTAAAGCTAATTACATTTACTACAACTTCTTCTTAGATGACATTTGACGTTGAATGGGTATTTTTGAAAATATTTGACAAACTAAGGGACGGTTTTGACAGTTCAGTCCCAAATTAGGCCTGTTTTTGAAGAGCTGTATCTCTGGAACTACTGGTCGTACAGAGCTCGTTCTGGTCTCAAATTGTAGCAAATTTAGTCTAGTTTAAGAGTGTATATGGCAACCATACTCGTCAGACCGTTCCTTTTATGAAATATCGAGCGAAAACCAAAAATAAGTGAAACACCGAAACCCACAGACTGCTTTTTGTTATCTGACAGTTTTGGGAGAACCGCTGGTCCTGCAGATACCTGTGTGGTCTCAAGTTAAAGCTAATTACATTTACTACAACTTCTTCTTAGATGACATTTGACGTTGAATGGGTATTTTTGAAAATATTTGACAAACTAAGGGACGGTTTTGACAGTTCAGTCCCAAATTAGGCCTGTTTTTTGAAGAGCTGTATCTCTGGAACTACTGGTCGTACAGAGCTCGTTCTGGTCTCAAATTGTAGCAAATTTAGTCTAGTTTAAGAGTGTATATGGCGACCATACCCGTCAGACCGTTCCTTTTATGAAATATCGAGCGAAAACCAAAAATAAGTGAAACACCGAAATCCACAGACTGCTTTTTGTTATCTGACGGTTTTGGGAGAACCGCTGGTCCTGCAGATACCCTTGTGGTCTCAAGTTAAAGCTAATTACATTTACTACAACTTCTTCTTAGATGACATTTGACGTTGAATGGGTATTTTTGAAAATATTTGACAAACTAAGGGACGGTTTTGACAGTTCAGTCCCAAATTAGGCCTGTTTTTTGAAGAGCTGTATCTCTGGAACTACTGGTCGTACAGAGCTCGTTCTGGTCTCAAATTGTAACAAATTTAGTCTAGTTTAAGAGTGTATATGGCGACCATACCCGTCAGACCGTTCCTTTTATGAAATATCGAGCGAAAACCAAAAATAAGTGAAACACCGAAACCCACAGACTGCTTTTTGTTATCTGACAGTTTTGGGAGAACCGCTGGTCCTGCAGATACCCTTGTGGTCTCAAGTTAAAGCTAATTACATTTACTACAACTTCTTCTTAGATGACATTTGACGTTGAATGGGTATTTTTGAAAATATTTCACAAACTAAGTGACGGTTTTGACAGTTCATCCTCTTCTTGGGAATATTAGGCCTGTTTTTTGAAGAGCTGTATCTCTGGAACTACTGGTCGTACAGAGCTCGTTCTGGTCTCAAATTGTAGCAAATTTAGTCTAGTTTAAGAGTGTATATGGCAACCATACTCGTCAGACCGTTCCTTTTATGAAATATCGAGCGAAAACCAAAAATAAGTGAAACACCGAAACCCACAGGATGCTTTTTGTTATCTGACGGTTTTGGGAGAACCGCTGGTCCTGCAGATACCCTTGTGGTCTCAAGTTAAAGCTAATTACATTTACTACAACTTCTTCTTAGATGACATTTGACGTTGAATGGGTATTTTTGAAAATATTTGACAAACTAAGGGACGGTTTTGACAGTTCAGTCCCAAATTAGGCCTGTTTTTTGAAGAGCTGTATCTCTGGAACTACTGGTCGTACAGATCTCGTTCTGGTCTCAAATTGTAGCAAATTTAGTCTAGTTTAAGAGTGTATATGGCAACCATACTCGTCAGACCGTTCCTTTTATGAAATATCGAGCGAAAACCAAAAATAAGTGAAACACCGAAACCCACAGACTGCTTTTTGTTATCTGACAGTTTTGGGAGAACCGCTGGTCCTGCAGATACCCTTGTGGTCTCAAGTTAAAGCTAATTACATTTACTACAACTTCTTCTTAGATGACATTTGACGTTGAATGGGTATTTTTGAAAATATTTGACAAACTAAGGGACGGTTTTGACAGTTCAGTCCCAAATTAGGCCTGTTTTTGAAGAGCTGTATCTCTGGAACTACTGGTCGTACAGAGCTCGTTCTGGTCTCAAATTGTAGCAAATTTAGTCTAGTTTAAGAGTGTATATGGCAACCATACTCGTCAGACCGTTCCTTTTATGAAATATCGAGCGAAAACCAAAAATAAGTGAAACACCGAAACCCACAGACTGCTTTTTGTTATCTGACAGTTTTGGGAGAACCGCTGGTCCTGCAGATACCTGTGTGGTCTCAAGTTAAAGCTAATTACATTTACTACAACTTCTTCTTAGATGACATTTGACGTTGAATGGGTATTTTTGAAAATATTTGACAAACTAAGGGACGGTTTTGACAGTTCAGTCCCAAATTAGGCCTGTTTTTGAAGAGCTGTATCTCTGGAACTACTGGTCGTACAGAGCTCGTTCTGGTCTCAAATTGTAGCAAATTTAGTCTAGTTTAAGAGTGTATATGGCAACCATACTCGTCAGACCGTTCCTTTTATGAAATATCGAGCGAAAACCAAAAATAAGTGAACCACCGAAACCCACAGACTGCTTTTTGTTATCTGACGGTTTTGGGAGAACCGCTGGTCCTGCAGACACCCGTGTGGTCTCAAGTTAAAGCTAATTACATTTACTACAACTTCTTCTTAGATGACATTTGACGTTGAATGGGTATTCTTAAAATCTTTTAATACATGTGCCAACTCAATCGACATACAACAAAGATCAATAGTTGAGCACCCCTGCGCCCCAATGAATGTATAATCTCCCTCCCTGTCCCCCCTAGTACGTCCATTCAGAATCATTAAGGAATAGTCGTCACATAGCTCCACCATACTTGCCCCACGTTTGTCCACTACCCCATCCTTGGCCCTCCGGTAACTTTCCAGGTTCGGGAGCTCATAAAAATCAGATAGCGACTGTTCGCTACCCACCCTAGCGTTCAGATCACCCATCAGGACAAAATTTTTCCCTGGGTTTTCGAAAAGTATCTTCTTGACCTCAATGAACATTACTTCCCAGTCATGTCCCATATACAGTGGTAATATGTAAAAGCTACTGCCCAAATCAAAATTAACCTTTATTATAGGCATACCATTAAGTTCTTCAAAGACCGCTACCCCCTTGTGGCCCCTCCTTATTCCGAGCAAAACTCCCCCCCTTGCCCTCCCATACCTATTCTCCCTTGTAGCTGCTACCCATCTTAACATATATCCACCAAAATAATTTGTATACTTCTCAAAATCTTTTTCCTCAACAAACGTTTCCAAAAAAGGAAACACAGTATACAACTTTATAAAAGAATAAAATGAAAAATCACTCCACTTGTTTGCCAACCCTCTGACATTATATGATAATGCCTCAAAACAATCTATTGCTCGTTTTTTGACACTCCACCTGTACCGATGATCCCTGATCGGCCTCTGTCCCGCTGATGAAATCCTCCATTATTTTCGTGAGAAAGGGGCCTGCGTCACATCCAAGCAGCTCCGTCAGGCGTTTTTCTCCGTCTTGTCCATCCCGAGCGATGAGGCCTCCTTCATCTTCCCATCTGAATTCCTCTGTCCCAACTCTAAGTAGGTTTCCTCGTACCCAAATGTTCATTTTTTGCCCTTTAGCCTTGCTTAGTATTTCTCTTCGGATTTTCAAAAGGAAAATAGCCTATGACGTCAGAGAGCTGGCAGGAGGCCAACTAGTACGTCATAGCCTATACGCACGAGCTTATGACGGCTGGCAGGACACCAACTAGTACGGCAGAGCCTATGACGTCAGACGGCCAACTAGTACGTCAGAGCCTATGACGTCAGACGGCTGGCAGAAGGCCAACTAGTACGTCAGAGCCTATGACGCACGAGCGTATGACGTCAGACGGCTGGCAGAAGCCCAACTAGTACGTCAGAGCCTATGACGCACGAGCGTATGACGTCAGACGGCTGGCAGAAGGCCAACTAGTACGTCAGAGTCTATGACGCACGAGCGTATGACGTCAGACGGCTGGCAGAAGGCCAACTAGTACGTCAGAGCCTATGACGCACGAGCGTATGACGTCAGAGAGCTGGCAGGAGGCCTCGGAAGAGAGGGCCTCAAGGCCTTAACCTCCCCTGGTGGTAAAATAAAACAATCAATCAATCTTGCTTCCTGCCACACGTTCATCACATCATGCCACCCATTCCACTGCCCCACCAACTGCATTTACCCTTAATACAGAACGCAACCCTTCTGTCTTAGATCACAGAAATTTCTGTCTTGAATTGAGATGTTTCAGGAACACAGGTGGAGTTCAAAGTACAAAATCCTTTAAAGAAAAACATTTATTAAATACCTCTAGTTCTAAAACACAAAAAAAAGAAAAGTCACACGTTCATTTATTTATAGTAAAACTATGTACAATCACTGATTTATCCACTTTTTTTTTTTTTTTTTTTTTTTTGGTACACAAAAGTACTTACTTACAGTAACAAGGTGATATGTCGCGAGGAGGTTTTGAAACCGAGTTTTTTTTCCGATTCGTTTTTTTTTTCTTTTTCTCTTTTGAGATTTCGAGGAGGTGAAAGCAGAAAATTAACTGTTCGATTGGGCGTTTGTCGTTTGTATGAAGACCGGCGTCCCTGAGGTGGTCCCTTGAGTCACCTGAAAACAAATTCAGAGGTTTTTTTTAAAATGGTAATGAATTTATTTCAAGAAATAAAATCCACAGCCATGCAGCATGGCTATAAGAGCGAATTTTCGAAGAACATCTCAAGTATCAACCACGTTTTTTCATCTTCAAAGTGCTCTAGTTTGAGAACGGAATGAGATATCGCAATTCTGATTTCACCATCGTGCTCAGCGTGAAAAAACCTTTAAAATGAGGTGTCACTTGTCCCCTAAAACTCCCCAAAACCCCGCCTTAGAGTTGCCCGATTCTAGACAGGCCTGTGAATGCAGACTGGACGGCCCTCTGGGTGGTCATATTACCTAACCCCCTCGAGGACAGGGGGGTTAACAAACCATTCAAATGTCAAATTTAAGGGGAGAGTGTGAGGAATCTAAAGTATGTAATATTATAATAATATTATAACGACGATATCGCACCTGAATGATCTGCGGTTGGATGATGATCGGTTGTGTGGCCGTTCCGTTGGCCGCTCCCAACTGCATACGAATCATGTTGAGCTGGTTTTGCGTCAACTGGACCTGAAACCGCAGAGAAATCGTAAAGAAATCACAGATCATCAGTCATTTGTGGGATTCGGTGTTTCACTTATTTTTGGTTTTTGCTCGATATTTCATAAAAGGAACGGTCTGACGGGTATGGTCGCCATATACACTCTTAAACTAGACTAAATTTGCTACAATTTGAGACCAGAACGAGCTCTGTACAACCAGTAGTTCCCGAGATACAGCTCTTCAAAAAACAGGCCTAATTTGAGACTGAACTGTCAAAACCGCCACTTAGTTTGTGAAATATCTTCAAAAATACGCATCCAACGTCAAATGTCATCTGAGAAGAATTTGTAGTAAATGTAATTAGCTTTAACTTGAGACCACAAGGGTGTCTGCAGGACCAGCGGTTGTTTCAAAACTGTCAGATAACAAAAAGCAGTCATTTGTGGATTTCGGTGTTCAGTTATTTTTGTTTTTGCTCGATATTTCATAAAAGGAACGGTCTGACGGGTATGGTCGCCATATACACTTTTAAACTAGACTAAATTTGCTACAATTTGAGACCAGAACGAGCTTTGTACGACCAGTAATTCCAGAGATACAGCTCTTCGAAAAACAAGAACTCAAGTCAAACAGACCAGTTCAATTGGGATGAAGAGGCACTTCCCCTTTAACCAGAGTCGACCTAAAAGACGTCGAAAAATCTCGACTATCGCTCGACTTAATCGACAGGCTGAATCGTAAGTCACTTACGGGGATCTGCTGAATTTCACCGGTCGGCGACACCACTTGCTGAACCAGCTGAATGTTGGCGTTACTCAACTGAGGAAGAAGAGACCAAAAATTCGTTAAATTCACAATAATAATTCAAGTCATAAGGTGAATTGTACCAGGAATCTACAACATTTTTTGGTTATACTCGTTCAAATTCCGTTGAAAAAAAAAAAAAAAAAAAAACCTGGGGAATATACCAAATTATTCCGCATATTTGTTCAAATTTCTTATGAACATCTTCAAAATGTACCAAAAAACCAAATGTTGTTGTTGTAGATTTGTTCAAATTCCTTAAGAAAATGTTCAAAATGGTCTAAAAAACCAGATTGCACTTGTAAAGCGAAAAACCCCAAAATTTTTCCTAATTTCTTAAGAACATCTTAGCACGAAATTTTATTGAAATATTTGTTTAAACTTATCAAGAATATCTGAAAACAGGTACCAAAACCGAATTTGTTGGTATATTGGTTCAAGATCCTAAAGAAACTCTCGGAAATGTACAAAAAAACCCAAATTATTGGGTATATTTGTTCACATTTCTTTGAAAAATCTTAGGAATGTACTAAAAACCCAAATTTGTTGGTATATCTGTGCAAATTTTGCAAGAAAATCTTCAAAAAGGTACCCAAACCGAATTTGTTGGTATATTGGGTAAAGATCCTTAAGAAACTCTCGGAAATGTACAAAAAAAACCAAATTATCGGGTATATTTGTTCAAATTTCTTTGAAAAATCCTAGGAATGTACCAAAAAACCAAATTTGTTGGTATATCTGTGCAAATTTTGCAAGAAAATCTTCAAAAAGGTACCCAAACCGAATTTGTTGGTATATTGGGTAAAGATCCTTAAGAAACTCTCGGAAATGTACAAAAAAAACCAAATTATCGGGTATATTTGTTCAAATTTCTTTGAAAAATCCTAGGAATGTACCAAAAAACCAAATTTGTTGGTATATCTGTGCAAATTTTGCAAGAAAATCTTCAAAAAGGTACCCAAACCGAATTTGTTGGTATATTGGGTAAAGATCCTTAAGAAACTCTCGGAAATGTACAAAAAAAAACAAATTATTGGGTATATTTGTTCAAATTTCTTTGAAAAATCCTAGGAATGTACCAAAAAACCAAATTTGTTGGTATATCTGTGCAAATTTTGCAAGAAAATCTTCAAAAAGGTACCCAAACCGAATTTGTTGGTATATTGGGTAAAGATCCTTAAGAAACTCTCGGAAATGTACAAAAAAAACCAAATTATCGGGTATATTTGTTCAAATTTCTTTGAAAAATCCTAGGAATGTAGTAAAAAACCCAAATTATTGGGTATATTTGTTCAAATTTCTTAAGAAAATCTTCAAAAACGGACCAAAACCGAATTTGTTGGTATTTTGGTTCAAGATCCTTAAGAAACTCTCGGAAATGTACCAAAAAAACCAGATTATTAGGTATATTTGTTCAGATTTCTTCGAAAAATCTTAGGAATGTACGAAAAAAGCAAATTTTTGGTACCTATATTTGTTCAAATATCCTAAAAAATCTTAGATATGAACCAAAAACCCCAATTGGTTCAAACTCCTTAAGAAAATCCTCAACAAGGTACCAGAACCGAATTTGTTGGTATTTTGGTTCAAGATCCTTAAGAAACTCTCGGAAATGTACCAAAAAACCAGATTATTAGGTATATTTGTTCAGATTTCTTCGAAAAATCTTAGGAATGTACGAAAAAAGCAAATTTTTGGTACCTATATTTGTTCAAATATCCTAATAAGTAAATCTTAGATATGAACCAAAAACCCCAATTTGTTCAAACTCCTTAAGAAAATCCTCAACAAGGTACCAGAACCGAATTTGTTGGTATTTTGGTTCAAGATCCTTAAGAAACTCTCGGAAATGTACATAAAATCCAAATTATTGGGTATATTTGTTCAGATTTCTCCGAAAAATCTTAGGAATGTACGAAAAAGGCAAATTTTTGGTACCTATATTTGTTCAAATATCCTAAAAAATCTTAGAAATGGTCTCACTGAGGGTTTGGGTTCTTCGGCGGCGATGGTTTGTATCGGCTGAGCGATGACTTGTGGCTGTTGAACGGCCACAGCGCTCGACACCTCGTGCGCTTGGAGCTGCTGCTGCTGCTGCATTTGCTGCTGATTGAGTTGAAAGTAGTAGTGGACCTGGAAAAACGGACGGTTACTGGTATCAGGCGTTGTGAGGGGAGGTTTTAAGGTTAAAATTGGGAAATCGGAGGTGTTTTGAGGCCGGAGGCAAGTTATTTGAGTGAGAATTGTGTTAATTTCGAGTAAGTGACCGTCTAGTAATAGATCACCGGTAACCTATTACCACAACCTATTACCAGACGGCAGCTGTTACTCGATAACCTGTGTAATGAATGGTTTGCTGAGTTAGTCCCCTGTTTATGCCCACCCAGAGGGAATTTCCACAGCCCCCCAGAGCGGTCGAACAAAAACCTCGCAGAACTTGGGGGAAAGCCCGGCCATTCGGGATTCCGCGATAATAGGTTGGCTGGGACCTAATACCAGGTAATAGGTTACGGAAAACAAATGAGTGATCATAACTGTCGACAAGTTATTTGAGTGAGAATTGAGTTAATTTCGAGTGAAAGCGACCGTCCGTTAATAGGTTGTGGTATTAGGTTATTTTGGTAATGGTTCTTGAATCGCCTGCAACCTATTACCAGACGGTCGCTGTTACTCGATAACCTATGTAATGAATGGTTTGCTGAGTTAGTCCCCTGTTCTCGGGGAGTAAGGCAATATGCCCACCCAGAGGTATACGCTGTCCGCGATTCAAGCACCATTACCAAAATAACCTAATACCACAACCTATTACCAGACGGTAGCTGTTACTCGAAATTAACTCAATTCTCACTCAAATAACTTGTCACAGTTATGATCTCATTGACGCATTCGTTTTCCGTAACCTATTACCTGGTATTAGGTACCAGCCAACCTATTATCACGGAATCCCGAATGGACGGCGACAAAGAGGCCCTCAAAGGCCTTTCCCCCCAAGTTCTGTGATGGTTTGCTGAGCGTCCTTGGAAGTAGACGACTGTGGAAATCCCTCTGGGTGGGCATATTGCCTAACTCCCCGAGAACAGGGTGAATAACTCAGCAAACCATTCATTACATAGGTTATCGAGTGTTTTGACAGCCTAATACCTCACCCTATTACCAGACGGTAGCTGTTACTCGATAACATATTACCACTAAATCACCGTATTAGCCCTGCGTATTTGGCCCGTGACAGCAACGTGGCGTCCGTGGTTCATTTTTTGTTCGACAGGTTATGGGCCCCACATCCCTTGCACTGTGGAATCACTAGATCCAACAGGTTATGGGCCCCACATCCCTTGCACTGAGGAATCACTAGATCCGACAGGTTATTTTACACGTTCCAACTGCTATTTATAACAGTTATTCCAGTAATAGGGTTTTTCTGTTATTAGGTTACTGTTCTAACAACCTATTACCAGACGGTAGCTGTTACTCGACAACCTATTACCACGAAATCACCGTATTAGCCACGCCTACCGCTCACCTGATCAGACGACATCGAGCTCCTCCAATTCGTCGACTGGGGTTTCGCCTCTTCTCTGGGGACGATGTCGATGAGGAAGTCGAACTGGTCGTATTTAGTGACGGCCATCGCGATGTCGTTCCTCTGCAGCGTCCGCCGTTTGTTGTCTTCCGTGTGAACCCACGATCTGCCCGAGGAAAAAAATAATAATAATAATAACGAAAAAAACTACAATCGTGCAGCATTGAAACAATGAGCGAATTTACTCATTAACTTACGAAGTACCAAAAGTGCTGGTTTTACTCGTACACCACTAGTGACTGTTTTTGGTTACCTGCAATTTTTTTAGAGAACGACTTGGCCTACAAGTACCCTTCTGGTCTCAAATGAAAGCTAATTAAATTCACTACCACTTCATCTCTTATAGTATTTGACGAGGGATGAATATTTTAGAAGATATTCCACAACAAAAGTGACTACTTTGAGAATTTCTCACTTTTTGGAGAAAGTTGCCTGTTTTGAAAGGGTGTATCTGGAGAACGGTGAATCTTAGAACGCTCGCTCTGGTACCAAATTGTAGCAAATTTGGTCTTCTTGGAAAGTTAATAGGGTGACTATACCTGTCAGATGAATTCTTCATGGAGATATGAAGCGAAAACCGTACAAAGTGCGAACATTTCACGAAGTATTTGAATGTTGGAAATCTGGATTATTGGTACTGTTTGAGGTCCTGAAACTCAATTTTGTCAAATCGTGTTTATTCAAGTAGGAATTCTAACCATCCTTAACCACCTCTAGTCATCCTTAACCTCCTCTAGTCTCCCTTAAGATAGTTAGAGAGGGTCAGATAGAGATGGTTAGGGATGGTTAGAGGTGGTTCGGTAGAGATGGTTAGGGATGGTTAGAGGTGGTTTGGTAGAGATGGTTAGGGATGGTTAGAGGTGGTTTGGTAGAGATGGTTAGGGATGGTTAGAGGTGGTTTGGTAGAGATGGTTAGGGATGGTTAGAGGTGGTTAGACAGAGATGGTTAGGGATGGTTAGAGGTGGTTTGGTAGAGATGGTTAGGGATGGTTAGAGGTGGTTTGGTAGAGATGGTTAGGGATGGTTAGAGGTGGTTTGGTAGAGATGGTTAGGGATGGTTAGAGGTGGTTTGGTAGAGATGGTTAGGGATGGTTAGAGGTGGTTAGACAGAGATGGTTAGGGATGGTTAGAGGTGGTTTGGTAGAGATGGTTAGGGATGGTTAGAGGTGGTTTGGTAGAGATGGTTAGGGATGGTTAGAGGTGGTTAGACAGAGATGGTTAGGGATGGTTAGAGGTGGTTTGGTAGAGATGGTTAGGGATGGTTAGAGGTGGTTTGGTAGAGATGGTTAGGGATGGTTAGAGGTGGTTTAGTAGAGATGGTTAGGGATGGTTAGAGGTGGTTTGGTAGGGATGGTTAGGGATGGTTAGAGGTGGTTTGGTAGAGATGGTTAGGGATGGTTAGAGGTGGTTTGGTAGAGATGGTTAGGGATGGTTAGAGGTGGTTTGGTAGAGATGGTTAGGGATGGTTAGAGGTGGTTTGGTAGAGATGGTTAGGGATGGTTAGAGGTGGTTTGGTAGAGATGGTTAGGGATGGTTAGAGGTGGTTTGGTAGAGATGGTTAGGGATGGTTAGAGGTGGTTTGGTAGAGATGGTTAGGGATGGTTAGAGGTGGTTTGGTAGAGATGGTTAGGGATGGTTAGAGGTGGTTTGGTAGAGATGGTTAGGGATGGTTAGAGGTGGTTTGGTAGAGATGGTTAGGGATGGTTAGAGGTGGTTTGGTAGAGATGGTTAGGGATGGTTAGAGGTGGTTTGGTAGAGATGGTTAGGGATGGTTAGAGGTGGTTTGGTAGAGATGGTTAGGGATGGTTAGAGGTGGTTTGGTAGAGATGGTTAGGGATGGTTAGAGGTGGTTTGGTAGGGATGGTTAGGGATGGTTAGAGGTGGTTTGGTAGAGATGGTTAGGGATGGTTAGAGGTGGTTTGGTAGAGATGGTTAGGGATGGTTAGAGGTGGTTTGGTAGAGATGGTTAGGGATGGTTAGAGGTGGTTTGGTAGAGATGGTTAGGGATGGTTAGAGGTGGTTTGGTAGAGATGGTTAGGGATGGTTAGAGGTGGTTTGGTAGAGATGGTTAGGGATGGTTAGAGGTGGTTTGGTAGAGATGGTTAGGGATGGTTAGAGGTGGTTTGGTAGAGATGGTTAGGGATGGTTAGAGGAGGTTTGGTAGAGATGGTTAGGGATGGTTAGAGGTGGTTTGGTAGAGATGGTTAGAGGTGGTTTGGTAGAGATGGTTAGAGGTGGTTTGGTAGAGATGGTTAGGGATGGTTAGAGGTGGTTTGGTAGAGATGGTTAGGGATGGTTAGAGGTGGTTAGACAGAGATGGTTAGGGATGGTTAGACAGAGATGGTTAGGGATGGTTAGAGGTGGTTTGGTAGAGATGGTTAGGGATGGTTAGAGGTGGTTAGACAGAGATGGTTAGGGATGGTTAGACAGAGATGGTTAGGGATGGTTAGAGGTGGTTTGGTAGAGATGGTTAGGGATGGTTAGAGGAGGTTTGGTAGAGATGGTTAGGGATGGTTAGGTAGAGATGGTTAGGGATGGTTAGAGGTGGTTTGGTAGAGATGGTTAGAGGTGGTTAGATAGAGATGGTTAGGGATGGTTCAGGATGAAAAGTGCTGGTTTTACTCGTATACCACGTATATAGATTTACCCTCAAAACTAGTGACTGTTCATAATTACCTGCAATTTTTTTTAGAGAACCGCAAGTACCCTTCTGGTCTCAAATGAAAGCTAATGAAATTTACTACAACTTCATCTCTTATAGTATTTGACGAGGGGTGAGTATTTTAGAAGATATTCCACACAAAAAGTGACCACTTTGAGATTTTCTCACTTTTTGCAAAATGTAGCCTTTTTTTGAAAGGGTGTATCTTGAGAACGGTGAATCTTAGAGAGCAAATTGTAGCAAATTTGCTACTGATACCTCATGGCACCTGCAAACATTTCACGAAGTTTTTGAATGCGCTCCTTAACCATCTGTAACCACCTCTAGTCAACCTTAACCACCTCATGGCATCCTTAACCACCTCCAGTCCCTCTTAACAACTTTTAACCATCTCCAACCATCCCTTAACCACCTCTAGTCCCCCTCAAACATCTCTACCTATCTATTAACCATCTCTAGCAGTGGTTATGAGATGGTTAAGAGATATTACAGATAGTTAAGAGAGACTAGAGATGGTTATCGTATACACTACTTAAGTCCTCACCTGAGCGTCAGCTCTTGTATGAAGAGTTCAGCGGCTTTGGCGAATAGAACGGGTGCCTCTCCGGAGATCATTTTGACTTCTTCGTCGAGCTTCATGATTTTCTTGATCCTCGCGAGGGGCAGAGTCTGCGACCTGACGTCGAGCTGAAACGAGTCAAAGGCGTTTTCATCAGTTTGAAGTGAACGCAAGAACGAGTTGCAATAATTTCATCACACGCAGTACTGTCGTGACGTACACAAAACAAAAATCTGTCATCAAGGCAAAATGGGTGACTTGAAGTTTTTGAAAAAAATGAGCTTTCATTCAGAGCTCCATGGAATTTTCGTTCTATATTGAAGGAGTTTAAGAGGTATAATGAAGTCTTTACTACTTTCAAAACGACGGGGCCTTTAATCCTTGTCAGAACTGGATTGATTATGTTCTTGTACAGGCCTTGTACTGTCTTGATTGCTCTGGGAATGACACCGTGATTTTTTATCCGTGGGACTGGTCCAAAGCAGCTTCAGTTCGTCGCCAGTTTGTAGCCATTGAAGAGCACGCCAGCTGTACGCCTTGGAGAGTTTCGCCGTCACCAGTGCCATCTCCTCTCAAGGCCCAACTCTCCGATCCAATCGTCAGTATGGCCAACTTTGCAGCAACGTCGGGCCACCTTGCAACATGTCTAACCAACCTACCAGCATGTCTAGCCACCAGGCAGCATGTCTAGAGAACTCACTGTTGGAGCCTGACCTAATTCTTCCCAGAAACGACAATCATAACCCTGGATTCCCCAGGGGCTGCTGAAGCCTGACCACATTCCCCAGGACCAGCTCAAGCCTGACCCAATCCTCCTCAGGACTCCCCAGGACCTGCTCAAGCTTGAACCATCCCCACAGGACCGACTTAAGCTTGAACCATCCCCTCAGGACCTACTAAAGCTTGAACCAACCCCTCAGGACCAACTTAAGCTTGAACCATCCCCTCAGGACCTACTCAACTTGAACCAGACCCCTCAGGACCTACTCAACTTAAACCAGACCCCCACAGGACCTACTCAACTTGAACCAGACCCCTCAGGACCTGCTCAAGCTTGAACCAGCCCCTCAGGACCTGTTCAAGCCAACCTAGCAGTATGTGTAGCCATCCTAGCCAACTTGCAACATGTCGCCACCCTAGCCACCTGTCTAACCCACTTGCAGCATGTCCAACAAGGCAGACAGGCAATTTTTGGAATCCACCTGTTTTGGTTTGCTGAGAGCTTCTTGCTTCCCGACGTTTTGGTTCGACTGCTCTGGAGATGGCCCAAGTCTGTAAATACAGCCCAGGAAACCCCTCTGGGTGGGCATAATTGCCTAACCTCCCCGGGAACAGGGAGGAAGTCAGCAAACCTTTCACGAAACACCTGCCTGTTGTGTCCAAAGTACCGATTCCTTCGTACAACTTACGTTTTGAATGTTGGTGATCTCTTTGGTGACTCTCGGCCAGAAATGAACGAGGGCTTGAGACGCCTCCGTCATCGGTAGCGAACTCCCGCTCGGCTGCCCCGTCGGAGATGCGTCGTCCTCCAACTCATTGTCTCTGGGAAAAAAACCGGACATTAATCTGAGGAACTCGAATCGATATCGCGACGTTAAATACGATTGACAGAGCAATACACACACGATGCAACTGGCTTTAAAACCTCTTTCCTCGTCAAAGTCTAGTCAAACGACGGCGTTTTTCGGATTCATTTCAGTCGTTAGGCAAAAACACTTTGAAAGAGCTCAATGACCACAAAAAATACTCAGTAACTTAAACATAAATAAATTCTGCGTCAATTGACCCCTCAAACGTCAATTTCAAACTCGTGATACGGTCACAAAAAATTGCCAAAAAAAAGACAGTTTTTGGGCCCAATCAACATTATTAGACTTCAACCGGTTTTGGGCCAAAAACACCCTCAACTGACACCTCAAACGTCACTTGGGACTTTGCGACGTCGTTGAAAAAAACTATATTTTCCTTGTTTTCGTCCTTTGTGACGTCCAATCGAAAAAAAACTGACGGAACAAAAGTTGTAGAGCGTCAATCAGTGATTTCAAAAACCGCTGAAAATGGGAATTTTTAGTGAATTTACTCGTAGAAATTACCTTTTTTTCTAGCCATTTCAGGTTCATATCTGTTGACTCTTTCGGTTATTGATCAAAAACACGATGAAGGGCCGTCCTGGCGATAATTTTGAAAAGTCGACCTTGTAAAATAGTGTTTTCAAATTTTCCGAATTTTTTTTCAATTTTTCAAACTTTGTAAGTATTTCCCATTTTTGTCATCTGTGACGTCCAAATCGCTCTTAAAGTCCACTTTTTGTGACTTCATCGCAAGGTCAAAATTGACGTCTGAGCAGGTCTATTGACCCACAATTTAACGCTCTTTAACTTTTGACGTCGAAACTATCGTCGGGCAGGTCCCAAAAAACGAAAAATCGACAAAAATAGGTCCTAAAAACGACAGTTTTCCAACTTTTTCGTCCTTTGTGACGTCCAATCGAAAAAACTGACGGAACAAAAGTTGTAGTGCGTCATTCGGTGATTTCAAAAAGGGCGAATTACACTTTTTTCCAACCACAATTTTTGGATCACTTTTGGAAGGAGTGTCACAAAAAGTATCAAAAAAGCACTGAAGCGCTGAAAAAAGCACCACTAGGCCCCGTCAAGCGTCAAAACACGGTTTTCGTTGACTGTAACGTCTAAAACGGCTCTTTAGCCATTTTCTGTGTTTAACCATTTGACGTTTAATGGGTCAATCGACGCAGAATTTAACGCTCTTTAACTTGAGTCGAGTCAAAATTATCGTCAGAGTCGTTTTTGGCCAAAAACTGAAGTAAATCTGATATTGTTGGCTGGGTGCAAAAACTGTCTTGTTTGACCATTTTCTGTGACTGTATCACGAGGTCAAAATTGACGTTTGAGGGGTGAATCGACGCAGAATTTAACGCTCTTTCCCTTGAGTCGAGTCAAAATTATCGTCAGAGTCGTTTTTGGCCAAAAACTGAAATAAATCTGATATTGTTGGCTGGGTGCAAAAACTGTCTTGTTTGACCATTTTCTGTGACTGTATCACGAGGTCAAAATTGACGTTTGAGGGGTCAATCGACGCAGAATTTAACGCTCTTCAACTCGAGTCGAGTCAAAATTATCGTGAGAGTCGTTTTTGGCCAAAAACTGAAATAAATCTGATATTGTTGATTGGGTGCAAAAACTGTCTTGTTTGACCATTTTCTGTGACTGTATCACGAGGTCAAAATTGACGTTTGAGGGGTCAATCGACGCAGAATTTAACGCTCTTTAACTTGAGTCGAGTCAAAATTATCGTCAGAGTTGTTTTTGGTCAAAAACTGAAATAAATCTGATATTCTTGGCTGGGTGCAAAAACTGTCTTATTTGACCATTTTCTGTGACTGTATCACGAGGTCAAAATTGACGTTTGAGGGGTCAATCGACGCAGAATTTAACGCTCTTTAACTTGAGTCGAGTCAAAATCATCGTCAGAGTCGTTTTTGGCCAAAAACTGAAGTAAATCTGATATTGTTGGCTGGATGCAAAAACTGTCTTATTTGACCATATTCTGTGACTGTATCACGAGGTCAAAATTGACGTTTGACGGGTCAATCGACGCAGAATTTAACGCTCTTTAAGTTGAGTCGAGTCAAAATTATCGTCAGAGTCGTTTTTGGACAAAAACTGAAATAAATCTGATATTGTTGGGTGGGTGCCAAAACCGTCTCTTTTTGACCATTTTCTGTGACTGTATCACGAGGTCAAAATTGACGTTTGATGGGTCAATCGACGCAGAATTTAACGCTCTTTAACTTGAGTCGAGTCAAAATTATCGTCAGAGTCGTTTTTGGCCAAAAACTGAAGTAAATCTGATATTGTTGGCTGGGTGCAAAAACTGTCTTATTTGACCATTTTCTGTGACTGTATCACGAGGTCAAAATTGACGTTTGAGGGGTCGATCGACGCAGAATTTAACGCTCTTTAGTTCGAGTCGAGTCAAAATTATCGTCAGGGAGCTCCTTTAGAGTGTTTTAGGCCAAAACCTGAAAAAAGTCTGTTAATGTTGGCTGGATGCAAAAACTGTACCTACTTTTTGACAGTTTTCTGTGAGTGTATCACGAGGTCAAAATTGAAGTTTGAGGGGTCAATCGACGCAGAATTTAACGCTCTTTCACTTGAGTCGAGTCAAAATTATCGTCAGAGTCGTTTTTGGTCAAAAACTGAAATAAATCTGATATTGTTGATTGGGTGCCAAAACTGTCTTATTTGGCCATTTTCTGTGACTGTATCACGAGGTCAAAATTGACGTTTGAGGGGTCAATCGACGCAGAATTTAACGCTCTTCAACTTGAGTCGAGTCAAAATTATCGTCAGAGTCGTTTTTGGCCAAAAACTGAAGTAAATCTGATATTCTTGGCTGGGTGCAAAAACTGTCTTTTTTGACCATTTTCTGTGACTGTATCACGAGGTCAAAATTGACGTTTGAGGGGTCAATCGACGCAGAATTTAACGCTCTTTAATTCGAGTCGAGTCAAAATTATCGTCAGAGTCGTTTTTGGTCAAAAACTGAAGTAAATCTGATATTGTTGAATGGGTGCAAAAACTGTCTTGTTTGACCATTTTCTGTGACTGTATCACGAGGTCAAAATTGACGTTTGAGGGGTCAATCGACGCAGAATTTAACGCTCTTTAACTTGAGTCGAGTCAAAATCATCGTCAGAGTCGTTTTTGGCCAAAAACTGAAGTAAATCTGATAATCTTGGCTGGGTGCAAAAACTGTCTTTTTTGACCATTTTCCGTGACTGTATCACGAGGTCAAAATTGACGTTTGAGGGGTCAATCGACGCAGAATTTAACGCTCTTTAATTCGAGTCGAGTCAAAATTATCGTCAGAGTCGTTTTTGGTCAAAAACTGAAGTAAATCTGATATTGTTGAATGGGTGCAAAAACTGTCTTGTTTGACCATTTTCTGTGACTGTATCACGAGGTCAAAATTGACGTTTGACGGGTCAATCGACGCAGAATTTAACGCTCTTTAACTTGAGTCGAGTCAAAATCATCGTCAGAGTCGTTTTTGGTCAAAAACTGAAGTAAATCTGATATTGTTGGCTGGGTGCAAAAACTGTCTTTTTTGACCATTTTCCGTGACTGTATCACGAGGTCAAAATTGACGTTTGAGGGGTCAATCGACGCAGAATTTAACGCTCTTTAATTCGAGTCGAGTCAAAATTATCGTCAGAGTCGTTTTTGGCCAAAAACTGAAGTAAATCTGATATTGTTGAATGGGTGCAAAAACTGTCTTGTTTGACCATTTTCTGTGACTGTATCACGAGGTCAAAATTGACGTTTGAGGGGTCAATCGACGCCGAATTTAACGCTCTTCAACTTGAGTCGAGTCAAAATTATCGTCAGAGTCGTTTTTGGCCAAAAACTGAAGTAAATCTGATATTGTTGGCTGGGTGCAAAAACTGTCTTATTTGACCATTTTCTGTGACTGTATCACGAGGTCAAAATTGACGTTTGAGGGGTCAATCGACGCAGAATTTAACGCTCTTCAACTTGAGTCGAGTCAAAATTATCGTCAGAGTCGTTTTTGGTCAAAAACTGAAGTAAATCTGATATTGTTGGCTGGGTGCAAAAACTGTCTTATTTGACCATTTTCTGTGACTGTATCACGAGGTCAAAATTGACGTTTGACGGGTCAATCGACGCAGAATTTAACGCTCTTTAACTTGAGTCGAGTCAAAATTATCGTCAGAGTCGTTTTTGGCCAAAAACTGAAATAAATCTGATATTGTTGATTGGGTGCCAAAACCGTCTCTTTTTGACCATTTTCTGTGACTGTATCACGAGGTCAAAATTGACGTTTGAGGGGTGAATCGACGCAGAATTTAACGCTCTTTAACTTGAGTCGAGTCAAAATCATCGTCAGAGTCGTTTTTGGCCAAAAACTGAAGTAAATCTGATATTGTTGGCTGGGCCCAAAAACTGTCTTGTTTGACCATTTTCTGTGACTGTATCACGAGGTCAAAATTGACGTTTGAGGGGTCAATCGACGCAGAATTTAAAGCTCTTCAAACTGTCGTCATGTCAAAATTATCGACAGAAGGGTTTCGATCAAAAACTGAAAAAAATCGAACGAATCGAGTGATTCTTTGAATATGTACAGTACCGTATCGTATAACACGCTGTTGGTCGTGTCCGTTCCCACGTCGCGACTTGTCAACGTTTCGATCGAAACGAAACCGCGACGAAAAGTCGAAAAACGTTTTCAACGCAAAAAAAGAAGAAAAAAAAAAGAAAAAACAGAACGAGTTGAAAACGCCATTTTCACTTCACTGAGGGGACTTTAGAGGTTTTTGTTTGTTCGACTGACGAGTTGAAAATATCGAGAAACGACAATAAACTCCCGACGGAACCACTTACTCGTTGATGATGTACACACTCATAACAGCGACCTGCCGTCGGGTTGAAAAAAAAACGGTTTTTGGGTTTTTTTTCGATTTTCAAAATTTCTCCAAACGGGGGAATGAGAACCAATAGAATAGAATCAGAGGAGACGAAACGTCCAATCGGTGGCCCTACGACCGTCCATTGGAAGATTTCAGGGGTCCCGCGGCCGTCTCGATCGTGTGGTGGTGAAGGGAGGGGGTGGGGGAGAAGAGACAAAACCGAGGGAAGGTTTCGTCGGGGTTACCCTCCCCCCTCCCGCCATCAACACGGATTCGACGACAGAAGTCCGACATTTGGACGAAAAACGGGACCAAAAATACGTCGAAAAAACGAGGACAAAAAAAATTTCGAGTAAACGAATTGAAAGAACGAGCAGGACGAATAGGCGGAACCGGCTTCTGCATGGATACTTCTACCATGGATACTTCTCCTATGGATACTACAAAAGTCCGTGGAATTCGATTTAGTGCCTGAAAAACTCCAGAAAAATAGAAATTACGTTGAAATGGGTCAACTCTCGTCAAAATGACAATGAAGCATAAAATATCCTTTAGGGGGTTAATTACATGGACACCGTGGATACTTCAGATGGCGAAACCAAGGTTTGGGGCAAGGAGTCTATAATACCTGGAGACGCGGCCGCGCGCTCGCCGAGACTACCAAACCCGTCCGGGCGTAGAGCTTTGCCGAGCGGCCGCCAGGTGGCGCGTCATTCGCTATGGCGATTGCCGGCGCAGGCCACCATAGGCAAGCATAGGGAAAGAGCACTCCTGATTGTATTGTGTTAGTGCTGTATTGTTTTATTCATCACAATATGCCGTACTGCTTTGTGCCTAAGTGTCAGGGTGGATCCTTGGGGCAAAGGAAGTATTTTGAGTACAATAAGCTGCCTAAGCTGCACTTTTTTCAAGCACCTGATGAGGTAGGTCTCCGTGGCATATATCTTTGTGCTTCCACATTATGTTTCATTTTGAATGGAAGCTCGAGCAGGAGATCTGTACAGACAATATCTGCTGTCTTTGAAAGGCACTGTGAATATATATTACTGCAACAAGTGCTCAAGTAGCGTTTTATATTTAAGTATTTAATGAGTAGGTTACTCAGCAAAATTCCTCTGTGTTTTTTGTTGTGTTGGACGTTGAGTATTTATCTCCTGTGAAATTAAATCTTGTAATTTGAGGACACCAAACGACACGACTTCCCTGGTTGAAGTATGTTTTCTAGTCCAAATACTTATTAGTATCATGAGTAACAATCCCTGGAACTCATATACTTACAAGTCTTGCATTAATTTATTTTCAAATTGCAGGAGAAGACTATAACGAAATAGTTAACATTGCTAATATAATAGCCTCAGACCACAATTATATTGACGAGTTTGCTTTAGTGTATGTGGCAGGGTACACAGCACGAAAATCTCTAAAATTCACAAAGAGCTGTGCCGAATGTGAGAAACAACTGAAGTTGCTGGACCCTGAAAAAGCAACAGATGATAATTTATTGATAAAGTTAAAATCAAGGGGCTACCTGACATTCCCCTCTGTTGAAACTGTGCAGCTTCTTCGATACCTGGAGAAACAAATAGTGAATACAGCAAACAATAACGAGTTGGAAGAAAATTTACTGTTTTTAACAGTGGAAAATATCCAAGAGGCCAAAGGAACTCCTTTAGTTGGCTGTGAAGAACATAAGCGAGAATTGACAAAAGCCATCATAAAGTTCTTTTTCATTATGCGAATGCACTTCATCTGTAAAAGATGGAATGAGAAGACTAAAGATATTAAGAAAAAGCAGAGGGGACTTAGAAAAGAAGCTCATTTAACATAGGTAGATTGCATTGTTGTTTTTAAATGCTATGTTTTAATTGTACAAAGCTTTTTACTGTACCGTTTCTTTGTAATATTTCTGCTCTTTCTACTTCAGTTTTTCTCGGAACCCGTGCATTGACTTCACACCCATTAATTTTAAAATATGACGAGATAAATGCGATGTAAACAGACCGCATCCCACCCAGTCCCATGCTACGCAGTGCCGGAGTATCGCCATAGCGAACGCAGCGCCGCGCGGTGGCGGCCGGTGGAACTCCTCCGCACCTCCGCCGCTGGTAGTCGAAACGGACGGGCCGGGAGCGCGGAACCGTGCCTCCAGGTATTATAGACTCCTTGGTTTGGGGGGCTGTTCAGGAAAATTTCGGAGGTGCTTCAAAGGAACTGGCTTATGCGTGGATACTTCTACCATGGGTGCTTTTCCTATGGATACTACAAAAGTCCGTGGAATTCGATTTGGTGCCTGAAAAGCTCCAGAAAAATAGAAATTACAATACCAGAAATGACGTTGAAATGGGTTAACTCCCGTCAAAATTACAATAACACACAGCTGTCCTTCAGGGGGTTAATTACATGGACACCGTGGATACTTCAGATGGCGAAACCAAGGGTTTTTCCATTTAGGAATCTGACCTTTCAGGAAAATTAAATTTTATTGGAGGTGCTTCAAGGGAACCTGCTTTTGCATGGATACTTCATCATGGGTACTACAAAAGTCCGTGGAATTCGATTTAGTGCCTGAAAAACCGAGAAAAACTCCAGAAAAATGTAAATTTACAATATCAGAAATGACGTTAAAATGGGTCATCTCGCGTCAAAATGACAATAACGCACAGCTGTCCTTCAGGGGGTTAATTACAAGGACACCGTGGATACTTCAGATGGCGAAACCAAGGTTTGGGGGGCTGTTCAGGAAAATTTCAGGTGCTTCAAAGGAACTGGCTTCTGCGTGGATACTTCTGCCATGGGTACTTCTCCTATGGATACTACAAAAGTCCGTGGAATTCGATTTAGTGCCTGAAAAACTTAGAAAAACTCCAGAAGAATATAAATTTACAATATCAGAAATGACGTTAAAATGGGTCATATCTCGTCAAAATGACAATAACGCATAAAATATCCTTCAGGGGGTTAATTACAAGGACACCGTGGATACTTCAGATGGCGAAACCACAGTTTTTCCATTTAGGAATGGGGGACCTTTCAGGAAAATTTATTGGATGTGCTTCAAGGGAACTGGCTTCTGCATGGATACTTCTACCATGGATACTTCTCCTATGGATACTACAAAACTCCGTGGAATTTGATTTAGTGCCTTTTAGTGAACAAATATAAATTTACAATATCAGAAATGACGTTAAAATGGGTCAACTCTCGTCAAAATGATAATAACGCATAGAATATCCTTCAGGGGGTTAATTACACGGACGCCGTGGATACTTCAGTTGGCGAAACAAGGTTTTTCCATTTAGGAATGGGGGAGACCTTTCAGGAAAATAAATTTTATTGGAGGTGCTTCAAGGGAACCTGCTTTTGCATGGATACTTCTACCATGGGTACTACAAAAGTCCGTGGAATTCGATTTAGTGCCGTTTAGAGAACAAATATAAATTTACAATTTATATCAGAAATGACGTTAAAATGGCTCAACTCTCGTCAAAATTACAATAACGCACAATTGTCCTTCGGGTGGTTAATTACAAGGACACCGTGGATACTTCAGATGGCGAAACCACAGTTTTTCCATCTAGAAATGGGGGACCGTCTCAGGAAAATTCATTGGAGGTGCTTCCAACGGCTCTGGTTCCATGACCGGAACGGTTCCAAAACAACAGTTCCGACTGTCCCAACCGTTACTTCTACCGTTTGAAGACCTGTCCTACAGTCGGAAGCTGTAAGAAATCCACTCTGGTAATGATTATCCCCCCCAAAAAACAACTCCGTTGTAAAAACTGGCCAGCCCAAAAAACCTCCCCTTCAGCCACAAAAAAAAAAAAAAAAATGATATCCATTTTGCCCGCCCTGGTTCAATTTTGGTTTATTATCTTCGATAATGAACCATTGGAATCGCCCAAAGAAAAAATTTTTTTAACCCCCCCTCAAAATTTGTTGGTTTACGTTTCAAGATACGTAGATTCAGAAAATCGAATAAAAAAAAATCCGTCCGTCCGCCGTACGCCGTACGCCGTACGCCGTACGCCGTACGCCGTCCGCCGTCCGCGCCACTTTGCCCAGTTAGCGTTGAGCTAAAATTACGAAATTTGGTTTCTGGGTTTGGACCAGCCCCACAATGATCCTCGAAACTTTTCATAACCCTAGGTCAAGGGGAAGGGGTTCAAAACGAATTTTGAAATTTTGAAAATTCCATATCTCGAAAAATTCCTATAGAACGATATGTTTTTTATTTCATATTTAGATAGAGCTTGTTCCGTAGAATTTTTTAAGACCATCCGCAGCTTTGTACGACCAGCCGTTCGTTCACAATGACGGCTCAAAGATTGTGCCTCACAACACGATCGTGACTCAAACTGTTGAAATACAGGTCCATTTTCATAATAACAAGCTCTTTGGAACATCATATGGCTTAAGTGATGTCGAGTTTGTTGTTCTGAGGTGCGTTTCGTGCTACTGAAATGAAGGTAATTTCGAATGTTTGTTGGTAGGTACTTCTTTTATAGAAAAATTATTACCGACGTAGTATTAAAAACCCCACAATTATATCGTAATAATTAATAATAATTAATAATAATTATTATAAATAATAAATACAAATTATTAATACCCAACAATGAATTATAATAATTTTCACTAGTTTGAGATGTTCACCACACTGAATGACAGGTAGTTTAATGCTGATTTCAAAAGTGCGGTGAAAAAAATCGAAGATAAAAATAGTAAGAAAGTGTTGGTAACGTCTAAAAGGAATCGGCGATTTTCTGTATTTCGCAAAAAGTGGAATAACTCAGAAACGAAGCCCCAAAAACAAAAATTTCAAAGAGGCATTTTCTGTTCCAAATTCAACCTAGAATCGAAAAAAGCAATAAAAAAGGGGGGTCAAGAGGAAACCGTAAGTTTCAATCAATGATTTGAGACCCTAAAACATGGAAAAATAAAAATCGGACTTCGGCATCGTGAAGATGAGTTAAAATACTATGAAAAAGGTCCAGTTCAATTTTTCGATAGCTCGCACCGCAAGGCTGTAATTTCCCGATGGGCCCGTTTAGATGGGACACCCTGTATATATATATAAGAAATGTTCGGGGTTCTCGGGAAAGAGTTTTTAAAAAAACTTTATTGATTTCCCAAAATTTATTAATACTTTACAACACTTCACAAAATAGTTAATTACGGGAGAGAGCACTAACGCACGGTATCGCGTGGGACAAGAGACTGCCCCGAGCCTTGGGATGTCCGAGGCGAGGTGGGCCTCGGGAGAAGGGCGGACTGCTGACGGCAGTGTTTTATTATTTTAATTCCCTTCGTTAAAGCGAATATAACTCCTCCCTCCTTAAGATGAAAATTTGGGGGAGAAGCTAAATTTTCAAAACAAGAAAATAATTAGCGAGTTAGAAGTCTCTAAGTCGTTGGCGCCGTTAGTTTGCTCTCACGTTTACAGTACAATATCGAAGTATACAAAATTAACCCAAATATTAGTAAATACAAAGTTAATGTCCAAATACTAGGTACTAAATATCTTTTTAAATCTAGAGGATTTATAGGTTCGATCCTGTTAAGTTTTACATTTCGTAGGTTGAGTTCCTTTAATGTAAGAGATACATTTGCCATTTGGGCGTCCTTTATTTCAAAATTTAAATTTGTAAGCAATTTTGGATGGCCTATTGATTTACTTTCAGAATGAAGAGGTTGTCCCTTGTAAAACACTTCACTGTCCTGTTCCGAAATCAAAAATACTCCTTTCAGTTCCAATATTTCAGTACCATGTTTATCCTTAACTTCAATTTTGTCACTATGTGAGAACACTGCTAAATGTTGATTGGATTCCGGAATTTGTTCGATCCAATTGTCTTCGAAGTTTACATTTACGAATTTACAATGTTCTGTGCTGCTAGATTCGAGTATCTCAATCTCACATTCAGCGTTTTGGTTCGATATTAATTTCTTAGCACAATGTATAACGCTACCTATATTACAATTATCCGAAAGAGGTATTACAGATGTGTTTGATTTATGCTTGAGCAAATAATTCACACTTGGAAATATTGAAACGTACCCGTTTCGTCTAGCGGTAGGTATTGATCTTAAATAATACAGAAAGTATTCCTCGCCATCAGACAATGGTATGTTCAGGAAGTAAACTATTTCGTCGTTGTGGACGGCACATGTGACTCTGATGGTGGATTCAAGTTCAAGTATATTTTCATGCTTAACTTCCAGGATAAGTTTGGATTTAGAATTAGTTGTTAATTTCTGTAATTCTTTGAATAGTTGGTGAGTTCCAATTATGCTAGGATGTAGCGTGCCTACTTTGCAAAACGTTATTGAATTCTCAATATCTTGAAAAATTGTTACCATCAGATTTAATAACAATTGTAGATGACTGAGGGTCTCTTTTATTGAATCCAAAAGGGCTTTATTTGAGCTAGTTCTAATGAACTCGTCTATTTCCGCGACCTTAATTTTTATTTGGTCGTTGTTGAAACGTATATCTTGAATCGTGGAATTGAAATTTTCTATTAATTCCGAAATTACAGAGAATTGAGAATCCAATTGATTTTGAAGGTTTAATTCGTTATTCTTAATACTCGAAAGCATAGTTTCATAACGCTCACCATCAGAAGCATCCAAGTTGCCGGTGATAAACTTAATTACACTACCTAAACCATTTGCTAAACCCCTTTTGTTTCTACCTTGATTGATATTGATATGAGTAATTTTTTCATTAATTATATTTACAGTATAATCTATTATTTTACAATATTCATCTGTCTGTCGAATCTGGTATTTGTTAATAGCAATTTTCTTTTGTAACAGTTCATATTGGGAAGTTAGTAAGTGGAATTCGTCAATCAGGGAGTCTATCTTATAGTGGTGAATCAGTGTGTGTTGGGAAGTAATCAGTCTAGCCGGTCCAAGTTGTACGGGTAGTATCCCTTGGTTGTTAGTTATGTTTCTGATCTCGGAGGTTCCGAGTGAGAGGATGAGGGACCTGGAACAGGTTCGGGTGGTGAATCGTCGGTAGGTGGATTTATATTTTTTCTTGGCCGTTTTATGTTTGACAGGTGAATTTTTTCCTTTGTGTTATGGTGTCGAGGTAGCATTTTAGCCGTTTTTAAATCCGGGTTGATAGATTCTAGCGTTTCTTTGTTATATCTTTGTTTGGTTTTGCTCTGTTTTTGAACCGTTTTCACGTAAACTTCCTTTGGGATTTCAGGAAGGTCTTCCCTTAGTTTGTTACTTTTTGAAATCACGTTGTCTTTGTATTCTGTCAGTCGGTCCTTGATTTTGGCATACATGATTTTTACTCTTTCCTTGTGTTTATTCAAGTATTCACTAGCCATTTGTCTCTCTATGTCAGCGTCGAATAGGGTGTCAGTTCCTATATGACCGTACATTAACTCGAATGGTGTTAGTTTTGAGACGGAATGTATGGAGTTATTGTAGGCTAGAATGGCATATTTCACTTTCGTTTTGATGGAATCCCTTTTAAATTCGTCCCGGATGTTTAAGATTCGGATGTGCTCTATCAATGTCGAATGAAATCTTTCGATGATCCCATTGGAGTCCGGGTGTTGTGAGGATGTGAAATGGATCTCAATTTTATGTAGTTCTAACAGTTCTTTCAATAAAGCACTGTGAAATTCGGGTCCATTATCAACAACTATGAGTTTGGGAATACCGTGATGGGAGAAAAAATCTACAAGAGTGTTCACCAGGTCGATACTATTCGAGGAATCTAGATGGTACGCTTGAGCGTATCTGCTGAATGTATCTATGACGGTGAATGAATTGTTTCCATTGGACGAGAAGAAGTGGGGGTAATATTTAGTTTGACCTTGATTGGGTTTCGGTCATATTTGCAACTAAGGCAAGTCTCACAAGTTTTAATATAATTTTGTAAGGTTTCAAATTCGGCCAAAAATAATTTCTTTTTATTTTCTCGTATGTTTCGTCTATGCCTCTATGATTAGTTTTGCCTATATGATAGCTCTCTAAAATTGCTTCTTTTTCATCGTCACATGTAATGTCCAGAAGTTTTTTGTTATGTTTGGTAAAATCGATTTCCGAGTACTTAAAATTGGTGGTCATTATCCTCACGAAATCTTCGTAAACGTCCTCTAGAAAAAATAATCCATATTAGGTTTTGGGAACGATATATTCCTTAACAAACTTGGTCAATTCTGAATCTAGATTTTGTTTTGTGAACTCTGCAGAAATTCTCGTTTTATTTTCAAAGATTTTTGTTATTTTTGGTTTCTTAGGGGAGCTTTTAACTATTCTGACTATGATTTGGTTATTACAGTGGTTTACCGGTCTCTCGCTTATCGGAATTTCTATGATCGTATTACCGCGAAAATTCGAGTGGATGGTAGGGGCTAATTCTGAATTTTGGTCAGCATTCGCTATTACTGATTCTCTATCTGATACAAGGTTATCCGTTGGAGCCGTGGGTAATGGATCTCCGTAAGTTTGGCAGTATCTTTCGATAATTTGATCGCAAATGTTATCTTGATGTTCGTCGATGTCAGGCGATCCTCCAATAATATTTCTAACTTCATCGGTATTGTTTATGAAGTTATTCGGATCAACGGATTGATCTATTAATTCCCTAAAATCGTCTGATTCGTGGATGTTGATTTCCACGCGAGATAGAGCATCGGCATTTTTATTGCTTGATCCTTTTTTGTAATTTATTTCGTAGTCATATTGTTCTAGTTTGAGACGCCATCTGAATAATTTTGAATTTGGTTCCTTTAAGGAGAAAAGCCATTGGAGGGGCTTATGGTCGGTAAAGATTTTAAATTTTCTTCCAAAGAGGTACGGTCTAAAATATTGCGTTGCCCAGACACAAGCTAAACATTCTTTTTCGATTGTCGACAGATTTCTCTCGTGGTCGTTTAGGGTTCTACTCGCGTAAGCAATTGGTAGGTCAGCGCCTTTGACTTGTTGGCTAAGGATAGCGCCTATGGCCTCTCGTCCACTGGAAGCGGAAAGCTGCGAACTGCGAAGCAACGAATTCTGACGAACGCCGTTCGTCCGAAATCGTGCGATTGACTCTCGTCCATTGCCTCAGTATTCGTCCGGATTCGTAATAGACGAGATGGCCCTTCGGAACTACTTCTCTGATGATTCTGATGACGAATTTTTCGCTTTGGAACTATCACCTTTGATTCGTCGACGTATCAGGCACAGGCAAAATCAACAAAGACGGGAAATGTGGGTGAATCACATAAACGCCAAGAGGAACGAGTTCGGTGAATTTTCTCATTTGTGGAATGATCTTCAAATCGACGATGACCACCACTTTTCCTATTTTCGAATGAGAAAGGATACATTTCAATACATTCTTGACAACATACATTCTAAACTCGAAACGTTCTGTAATTTTCGAGAGACGATTTCTCCACGAGAACGGCTGGTTGTTACATTAAGGTAAGTGTATAGTAGAAAAGTCATATACATAATGTAATTTTTTATTAATGTACATGGTAATTTACATTTTTATTTATTACATACAAGGAGGCATAATAATCAATAAGGAAGTGGTGTAGGATCAAAATCGTGAAAAAAGCTTGATGTATTGACCGTAGATAGGCTTTGGTAGTGAACTGAGGAGGAATCATCAGAAGAATAGCTTGGTGAAGAATGTGTGGGAGTAGCGGAGTCGTGTTGCTGAAATTCCTCCATTACAACTCCCATCATCTTTTGGCGCACAAACAGTTTTCTTTTTTTAGGGATATCATGGAGATACGGTAATAAACTCATGAGAAACTGATGGTCTCCATCTTGATTACGTGTTGTTTTGTCTTCCAAATACTTAACTTTTTTAGTTTCAAGTGCGAGTAGTTTTTCATCAAGTTTTGACAGTTCATTTTTTGAGCATTTTTTCTTCTTGGGTGGGCTTTTAAACAATTTCTTGGCACTTGAGATGGTGGGTGTTTGTTGATGACTATCAACATTCTCACTATGAGACCCTTTAGCTGGCACACTTGTTTGAGAAGTTGAAGGTGGATCTGCATGGCCTCGATCAGCTAACTCTTCACCTAAATCATGATCCTCACCCAAATTTGGGTAGACTTCGTCGCTGGCCATACTCATATCATCTGATTCGACGGATGGAACACTACTTTCCATTCTTCTTGGTTTCATTGTGTCTGTCAAAAATGAAAGCTGACTGAAAAAGGGCCATGAAGGTGGGTTACATGTATCTCAGGGATCTATAGGTTGCTCACAATTTTAATTTACCGTTGCTATTTTTGTAAGATTTTTGACGTTGCTTATGTACTACGTGCGATCCTAGCAAATAAAAATATATTGATTGATTGATTGATTGAAGCAAAATTAACTTTTCAATATCCATTTTCACTTCAGTAGGTACGCACTCGTTCGCAACTGAACGTCCGAAAAATCCCAGCAGAATGGGATCCGTTCGCACTTCGCACGAGGTCGGACGAAAACGGACGAACAGTACGGGCCCACTGGACGCGCTCCCATACCGAGCAGTGTTGCCAGACAACTTGCCTCGAAATTCCCTACGGACTGTTTCCGAAATCCCTACTTTTCCCTACAAATTCCCCACCGTGTTAAAAAATTCCCTACGCGTAAAATTTCGATTGCTGAAAATGTAAAAGAACAAAAGAAGATCACTTCCCTCCTAGTCATCTACAAAACGACAAGATCACTGCATTCACTGCTGCTGGTTTGGTGTGAGGATTGAAATAACCATTGAACCACTGAGTTGCACAATGTAATTTTTATTGCTGTCTCAATAATAGTTAGATTAGGTCCAGTCATTTTTTTTTTCAGGACAAGAATTGTTAGGTACTTGAGAAGTATCACTGAGATAAATATAAATATAATAAGGCTTATTACTAAGGCTCAAGAATGGTAGCATTGGTTACATTAGCCTTGGAATACCTATTTAAAAAAATCTTAATGTCGACGACCAGGAATGACTACGAGGAGAAAATATAATTAAAATGGTAAAACAGTAATAGTAAAACAAGTAACAGAAAAATTTGGGATTGAAAATAGAAAGAAGAGCAGTAAAATCTTAGGTTGATCTCAAGAGGTTATCAAAAATAAATCAAAAACTATTCATCAAAGAGACCATCAAAAACCAATCAAATCGTTTTCGTCACTATCGAGGGATTGCTCGCTATTAGAAGCGTATAAGCTCTATGACGCAAGCAACTTCATCATATTTGGTGTGATGGGGTGGTTGTAACAATTGGTACCTTCATATCCTTCATACCACTTAGTGGTTTTCCGATCACGAATAAATGTACTAAAATCGTATATTTATTCAATTTATCAGAATTTTGCCAGTGTTTGAATCACGTAACCTAGCTTGACCGAAAATCCCTACGTTCAGCGTAGGGATTCCCTACGCTCAATGCACCCCCAAAATTCCCTACGTGTAGGGAAAAATCCCTACATCTGGCAATACTGATACCGAGCCACGTGTTTGAATCGTTCGACCGTTTTCGTGCGGATTCGGCCAAATTCGTTTCGCCAGTTTTCGCAGCTTTCCGCTTCCAGTGGACGAGAGGCCTATTGCAATGTTGCTCGCGTCTGTGGTTAGAGTGAACGGTTTTGTAAAGTCTGGATACTGTAAAACCGGGTCGTTGGAAAGAAGAGTTTTACATTTTTCGAAACATTCTGAGAATTTAGGGTCTTTCGGATCTATGATAGCTCCCTTTTTCAGACACTGTGTTAGAGGTTTAGTTAGTTCGGCGAAGTTCTTTATAAATCTTCGGTAATAGCCCAAAAGGCCGAGGAAACCTTTTATTTCCTTGGGTGTTTTGGGAATCGGATATTTTGAAATGGCTTCTGTTTTTAGAGGATTGGGTCTTACGCCTTCGGGTGTTATTAGGTGTCCTAAGTATACGCATTCTTTTTTCAAAAATTCCGTCTTATCGAGTTGGATTTTAAGATTTGCTTCCCTAAGTTTGTCGAAGACTTTCCTAAGACGAGTTATGTGTTCTTCTAGACTGGCACTAAAGACAATTACGTCGTCCATAAAGACTGTACAAATTTCATTTTGTATTCCCCGAAGTACATTGTCCATTAGTCTTTGGAAGGTCGGTGGGGCATTTTTTAGGCCAAAAGGCATTCTCGTGAATTCCCAATGTCCCTGATCGGAAGAAAAGGCTGTTTTTTCAATGCTATCCGGGTGCATTCTTACTTGGTGGAACCCGCTTTTTAGGTCAAGACAAGTGAAGTACATACACCTTCCCAATTTGTCCAGCAATTCTGTTATATTTGGTAAGGGGTACTTATCGTCAATGGTCTTTTGATTGAGGGCTCTGAAGTCGATAACCAGGCGGAATTTAGGTTTTCCCGAAGCGTCTAATTTTTTGGGAACTATCCATAGAGGACTATTCCACGGGCTAGAACTAGGTCTTATGATGCCTTGAGATAGCATTTCATTAATTTGGCTGTTAATTTCCTTTTTGTAGACTTCCGGGTATCGGTAGTTACGTGTGTAAGTAGGTATCTCGTCAAGGGTTCGTATGTGGTGTTGAACTTTGGTTGTGGCTGATAGGGTATTGCCGTCAATATGGAACAAGTCCTTATAATCGTGTACTAGTTTTAGAATTTTGGTTTTCTCTTCTGAGTTCATGTGATCAGTACGAATTTTACTAGAATCAAATTTATAGTCCTCGACGTTAAAGTAATTAAGATTGCAATTTCCCTCTATTTTCGTAATTTCTTCCAGTTCAAAAGGTTTCGTCAACTTTAATTCGTAGTCTGTTTCGCTGTTATTTAGGATACCTACGTAACATTCCTGGTTTTCTATCGTGACAAGACTTTCTGGTATTTCGACCTTTTCCGATCTAAAGTAAGGGAAAACACCTTCTTTAAAATTTCCTTTGACTGGAACTTTGATTTGTGATATTGCTCTTGGGGGAATTTTTAGGGTTAAATTTAAATCCAATTTCAGATCCTTTGGTTGAACTTCGTCTGGTTTTTCGAATTTTTCATATTCGAAATATCTTATGGGTATTTCAGTTTTTTCTGTTACTAGTTTGTTCGTTGAAAAGTCAATTTGTGCTCCTAACAATTTTAGATTATCCATACCTAGAAGAATACCAAAGTGTTTGTGGAATCTAAAAATTTTAAATGGGATATTTAAATTTCGAATTTTAAACAACTCCCCACATGGTATCCTCGCGCTATGATTTCCGCGAGAAATACCGTGTGCAGTTCTGACTTCAAATTTTTCTGGTATAAGTTTCTGATTAAAGTAATTATTGACTACTGTCGGGTGTACAAAACTGGATGTGCTGCCTGTATCTAAAAGTATCCTGATTTTGGAGTCGGGGAGCACGATGTATGGCAACGGATGTTTGGTTGAATTTAAGTGCATTAAGTCGACTCTTGGTGGGTCGACTGGTCCTGCTCTAAAAAAGATTCATCTTCAGAATTCGGTATTTCTTCAGGTTCATTTAACTCTTCTTGGTTATAATCCGTTTCTAAGTTATTAAAGTTAGGATTACTGGTTTGCCATGACATGGGGGATCCTTGTGTTTTATGGAAAAATCCAGACGGGTTCTTTTGAAATTGAGACGATTGAGGTTTAGTGATTTGGAATGTACTTGGTTTATTGTTCGTTTGAGTATGATTGGGAATCTGTGGTTTCGGAGTAAATTGGGTCGGTTTGTTGTTTGTGGCGTAATTGTTGTGTCTCGGTTGGAAGTTTTTGAACTGACTTCCACCAGTTGTTTTCGTGTCAGGTCTGTAGTGTTTTTGAGGGATTTGGGGGTTTCTGTCAAGTTTAGATTTCTGGTACTGTAGAATTTGATGGTCGTTTGTCATTATTGACAAGGCTTCCCCTAATGTCTTGGGTTGTCTTGTACGAAGTTGGCTCCCAAATGGTTCCCTTAAAGATAGAAGAAGTGTTCTTAGTGCCAAATCCTGATAATGTTTCAGTAAAACGGTCTGGTGCAGAATTGATTCATGATTTTTTAACCATGCTGTAATCAAGTTCAACTTCGATCTAATTTTTTCTAGGAACTGGAAAGGATCCTCATTCTCTTTGTGTCTCGTTGCTGTTAATTCGTGGCATAGGGTAAATATGTCTCTCCTATCCGAGTATGTTTCAAGCAAGGCTTGTTTTATCTCATCAAAGGAATTTAAACTGTAATTATCTAACATGTCCGAAGCGGGCCCTTGAATTTTTGAAATTATTGTTTTTAATATTTCTTCGTTCTGGAAATTGTCTTCGTCGCCTACGTCAATAAAACGGTCGGCTATCTTCCTACACGTTTCCAAGAAAGGTCTTAGTTTCCCTGGCGTCCCGTCGAATGTCGGAATCATGTCAGCGTGTTTCTTTTTAAATTCTGGGAGTGTTTCCCTAACGTTTGACAAATTCATGTCTCTGAGGGAGGCTTGAACTTGTTGCTGAACTAAGAAATTAATGTAATCGGCATCCACCTGTACAGTTTGCCCGACGGTGGCTGCTGCTGTGTTAGTGTGTTGTTCCATTTGTGTTTGTTCTTTAATAATTTCCAACCGATCGAATGGTTTCCAAAGTTGTCGGTGGATAAGTTTTCTGATTGATTTCGGAATTTTGTTTTGTGTTCAGTCACGGTCTGTGTGTGTGTAACAACAAATTTGTTCAATGAAATTATACAGTATTTGTCAAGCAATAAATTGGTCGCTGAAATACACAAGTACAATGGTACAAACAAAAAAAATTATATACGTGGGTTAAACCAAAAATGTTCAAATAAGAATAATAGTAAATTAAATTGTTCGAACTTTACGCCAGGTAACGGGTGGTTTGAAACGTAGTTTTCACAAATATAAAAGTAGAATATTCTTGAAGTAAGAATAAGAGTAAATTAAATTGTTTGAATCTTACGCCAGGTAACGGGTGGTTTGAAACGTAGTTTTCACAAATATAAAAGTAGAATATTCTTGAAGTAAGAATAAGAGTAAATTAAATTGTTTGAATCTTACGCCAGGTAACGGGTGGTTTGAAACGTAGTTTTCACAAATATAAAAGTAGAATATTCTTGAAGTAAGAATAAGAGTAAATTAAATTGTTTGAATCTTACGCCAGGTAACGGGTGGTTTGAAACGTAGTTTTCACAAATATAAAAGTAGAATATTCTTGAAGTAAGAATAAGAGTAAATTAAATTGTTTGAATCTTACGCCAGGTAACGGGTGGTTTGAAACGTAGTTCTCACAAATGTAAAAGTAGAATATTCTTGAAGTAAGAATAAGAGTAAATTAAATTGTTTGAATCTTACGCCAGGTAACGGGTGGTTTGAAACGTAGTTCTCACAAATATAAAAGTAGAATATTCTTGAAGTAAGAATAAGAGTAAATTAAATTGTTTGAATCTTACGCCAGGTAACGGGTGGTTTGAAACGTAGTTTTCACAAATATAAAAGTAGAATATTCTTGAAGTAAGAATAAGAGTAAATTAAATTGTTTGAATCTTACGCCAGGTAACGGGTGGTTTGAAACGTAGTTTTCACAAATATAAAAGTAGAATATTCTTGAAGTAAGAATAAGAGTAAATTAAATTGTTTGAATCTTACGCCAGGTAACGGGTGGTTTGAAACGTAGTTCTCACAAATATAAAAGTAGAATATTCTTGAAGTAAGAATAAGAGTAAATTAAATTGTTTGAATCTTACGCCAGGTAACGGGTGGTTTGAAACGTAGTTCTCACAAAAGGTAAAATCAATCGTCTTAGTTTCCGCCAGGTAACGGGTGGTGTGAACGGAAGGTTGGACAAAATTGAATTAGGTAAAATTGAAGTTATTCCGCCAGGTAACGGGTGGTTTGAAACGGAATTTACTCGCAATTAAAAATTCAAATGAATTTTTCGAAGAGTCGTCTTCTTATGAGCCGGAGTCCCTTTAAATGTTATCGAAGGTACTTACAACGCAGCTACGGTGTTGGCCAGCGACATCGGTCTTCGGTCGTCAAATAGCTCAAGAGATTTAGCTTATAAGCTAGCGTCAAGTTTCCTTTCGAAGGTCTGAGTGGGTGTCTCCGCGCTCGGTTCACTTGCTTGATTACGAGGGTTCAAGTGGTCCTCGGGCGAGGTCTTGCTGCGGCGATTATCCGATGTGGCGATCTCCCGTGATTATTACGAAAAATTTTCGTAATGGTCGTAGATGTGAATTTTTTGTTGTGTAGTTGTGTAGTCGATGATGGGTTGGACGTAGGTTGTCTTCTTTTAAGAAAACTCGAAGTGATTCTTGCGATCGGTTTTCGTAAGAAGTCCAAAAATTTGGAGGTCCTCAAGACTGCGCCAGAAATGTTCGGGGTTCTCGGGAAAGAGTTTTTAAAAAAACTTTATTGATTTCCCAAAATTTATTAATACTTTACAACACTTCACAAAATAGTTAATTACGGGAGAGAGCACTAACGCACGGTATCGCGTGGGACAAGAGACTGCCCCGAGCCTTGGGATGTCCGAGGCGAGGTGGGCCTCGGGAGAAGGGCGGACTGCTGACGGCAGTGTTTTATTATTTTAATTCCCTTCGTTAAAGCGAATATAACTTATATATATAGGTTGTATAAAATGACCAAGCTAGTCTTTTTTTCGTGTTTATTTTCTCACGACGTTTCGGCAATGGAACAAAGCCCTATTCATGCGAGGTTACATGTAGAAGTGAAAAGTTTTTACATTAAACTGAAGATCAAACAGATCAAATAACAGTATACTTAGACTAGAGATTAAAATGAATTGGTGGAAAAGCACAAAACTACAACATGAAATAGAAAAAGTATTTTTAAGTATGGAGAGTCTTTTAAAAGTCTTCAGTTTAATGTAAAAACTTTTCACTTCTACATGTAACCTCGCATGAATAGGGCTTTGTTCCATTGCCGAAACGTCGTGAGAAAATAAACACGAAAAAAAGACTAGCTTGGTCATTTGAATACAACCTGCTTCTTCACACTAGTCAATCCCACCAACACTATATATATATATATATATATTAGCGCTCGCAGCGCTGACAAAGTGAGTTTTCAGCCTTAAAATCGATTGTAGAGGTTCCTCGTAACGAGGTAAATAGGGTGTCATAGGCACCAAAAAAACAATTTTTTTTGGCTCTCCTGAAAAGTTGGGATTTTGGAGATACGAGGTTTCCCGTCTTCACCGTCGATAATCCGTTCTTAGTGTTGGCTGTCACACCGATTTTTGGTTTATTATTTAATAAAATTGATTAATGTTGCACAATGTTGTCACTGTTCCGTTCCGGGGGTGGAGCAGGTTCCGCGGAACGGTTCCAGTCGGAACGACACCACCTTCACCACTTCTACCTACTTAACCTTATCAAATGTAACCTTCCTCTCCCACCAACACCCACCACCTCCACATACAACGCATTTTCTGACGTATTTTCCTCGACGTATTGCGTCATTTGTTGTCAAACTTCGTCGAATAGTCAAAATTTGTTCGTACGTTAAAGTGAATTGTCGGGTTTCGCGTCAAACGACGGATTTGGTTCGAAGAAAAAGTGATTTGTGCGACGACAGATTTCCGTTTGACTCGACGTTGTGTTCTCCGTTGAATCTCAAGGTTTTGATTTGATTTGTACGTTTTTTGACGTTTTATGTCTTTACTGTGGCACATAACTCAAAAAGGGTGACATTACGGTGTGACGAAGAAAGCGTTATGAAAAATATTTCTAATGATTTTCACGTACAACCGATTCGTTGCTACGGAACTTTAACTTCGCCAGTTATCATCGTACAAAAATCGTTCACCACTCGTTGGATAGCTCTCGATTCACTTAACCATATTACGTTAACCACTGGGGAGTGCGTGGTTGGGAGGGGGCGTGAAAACATAAAATGTCCCTCGTGGTTGCGTACTTGTACGAAAGCTGTACCCACCGTTTCTTTTCATAGTTCTTTAAAACTAAAATTTTAGCTCCGTATTTCAGTCAGTTTCAAGCTCGAATGCACCTAATTTCGTTTTGAACAGAACGATTTCGATTCACCATTGATGACCACCTCCATATCGATAGTTGACCGATATATGCGGTCATATGGATAGTTGAGAGACGATAAACGAATGTACCGATTGTTCAGGGCCAATACATCGCTCATATCGGTAGATCAAGGTCGATACACTGGTCATATCGATAGTGAAATACCAAAACGCTGGTCATATCGGTAAATAAGGACTGGTACATTTGACATGTTGATATATGAGGACCAATACACCGATCGTTCATGGCGATTCGTTCTGGGCCAATACATTGAAGGGCTTGTGTCCATGAAGATCATATCAAGTAACAACGACGTTTCTTCATCTTCAAAGTGCTACAGTTTGAGAACGGAATGAGATACCGCAATTCTGACTTAACGATCGTATTCAGCGTGTAAAAACCTTTAAAATGAGGTGTCACTTGTCAGAATTTCATTTTTTAGGTTAACCGCCCCAACGCCCCATAACCCGCCTCGACTTTTGGACATTTCAACGCTGAACACGACGGTGAAGTCAGAATTGCGACATCTCATTCCGTTATCAGGTTAGAGCAGAATAACCATGAAGAACAACTCAAGTAACAACCACGTTTCTTCATCTTCAAAGTGCTCTAGTTTGAGAACGGGATGAGATATCGCTATTTTGACTTCACCATCGTGCTCAGGGTTAAAAATCCTTTAAAATGAGGCGTCACTTGTCAAACTGTTTTATTTTGGGAATTTATTGGTAAGTTCCCTCCCCCCACCCCCTAAAACTCCCCTGAATCCCCCTTGGCAAATTTTGGACCGAAAACAAGCCTTCTTCGAGACGTACCCTGGCATAGGTACTGCGGGTTGACGTCAAGGATGTCGACTTCTTCGACCAATGGATCGAATTTGCTTCTTCGCACATGGACCTGTCACTAGCGCTTTCTTTGAAGGCGACAGCCAAGTCGGGAGTGACGTCATCATTTTGACATCCTCGACGGAATATGGGTAGCTTACGAGTAGAGTAGAGTAGCTTACCTAGTGGATCATGATTAGTTTTTTGGTAGACGGGGATTATTAAAAGCGGTTATTCATTTTTTCAGACATCGAACTTCGATAGAAGAATTTTCTTCGAAAGAACCAGCGGCTATTCGGAGGTCACCGCACGGAATGCCGCCCACGAGGAAAGGACCGTCGTCGGAAAAGAAGAAGATCAAAGACGGCGAGTCATCTGGCGACGAGGAGTACAGGAAGAAAAGAGACCGAAACAATATGGTAAACCCTTTTAGCGAACATTATATACATTAAATATGTATACCTAATAAATTTAATTAAATATACATACATTTTATGTATGTGTCACTCCAGAAGACAACTCTCGGTAGAATTGAGATGAAAAGTTCAAATTTGCACAAAAAATCCGTCTTGGCAATCGACAGGCTGAGTTCGTAGATGGGCAGAATCGGGTCTGTCCAAGAGGGGGTTTTGGGGAGTTTTAGGGGGGGGGGGGGGAATTCCTCATAAATTCCCAAAATGAAACATTCTGACAAGACTTGTGACTTAGTGACACCTCATTTCAAAGGTTTTTACACGCTGAACACGATGGTGAAGTCAGAATTGCGATATCTCATTCCGTTCTCAAACTAGAGCACTTTGAAGATGAAGAAACGTGGTTGAGTCCTCCAGTTTGAGAACGAAATGAGATCTTCATGGTAAGTCTGCTCTAATCTGATGACGGTATGCGATACCGCAATTCTTACTTTACCGTCGTGTTCAGCGTTGAAATGTCCAAAAGCTGAGGGGGGTTATGGGGCGTTGGGGGGGTTCACCTAAGAAATGAAATTCTGACAAGTGACACCTCATTTCAAAGGTTTTTACACGCTGAACACGATGGTGAAATCAAAATTGGGATATCTCATTCCGTTCTCAAACTGGAGCACTTTGAAGATGAAGAAACGTGGTTGATACTTGATATGATCTTCATGTTTAGTCTGCTCTAATCTGATAACGGGATGAGATACCGAAATTCTGACTTCGACGATGAAAATTCTATAAACTGAAGTGTTACTCGGCCAAAAAGGGACACAAAATTTGTTTTAAAACCAGAAGAATTGAGACGTTTTACATAAAAACCAGTTATTTCTTCGAAAATTCGCCCTTATAGCCATGCTGCATGACTGTTAATTTTTGTTTAACATAATTTTCTCGTTGCAGGCTGTCAAAAGGAGCCGCGTCAAGTCTCGTATGAAGACGCAAGAGACGATGGAACGAGTCGATCAGCTCAAGAGAGAAAACGATCAGCTCGTCGAGAAAATCAATTTGATGAGCAAAGAGCTGTCGTTCCTCAAGGAACTTTTCATAGCGCAAGCGAGTGAGTGGCGTCAATCGTACTGTCAGTTCTGAGTCCTGTTCCACAATAGCTTAGTAATATTTAATATTTAGCAAATTTTAAGTAGGTACATATGTACAAGTTCTAATATCGTCGCTCCCATGCCAAAACCACGAATCTTCAAAACCATCCCACGCCAAAATTTTGGCTTTTTATTGCATTCAATTCAAAATGAAAGTCTATCAAGTGACACCTCATTTTAAAGGTTTTTACACGCTGAACACGGCGGTGAAGTCAGAATGACGATATCTCATTCCGCTCTCAAACTGGAGCACTTTGAAGATGAAGAAACCTGGTTGTTACTGGATATGGGGGGGGGGGGGGGGTGAAAAATTGATGTCATTCCGTTTTAGGTCAATAAAACTTGATTATTTATGTCAAAAAAATGAATAAATTGAGATGCAGCATGGCTATGAGAGCGAATTTTCGAAGAAATAACTTGTTTTATGTCAAATGTCTCCATTTTACTGGTTTTATAACAAATTTTTGTCTCTATTTTTTGGCTGATTAACACCTTAGTTTATAGAGTTTTTAACCCTGAACACGGCGGTGAAGTCAGAATGACGATATCTCATTCCGTACTCAAACTGGAGCACTTTGAAGATGAAGAACACTGGTTGTTACTGGAGATGTTCTTTCTTTATGTTTAGTCTTCTCTAATCTGATAACGGAATGAGATATCGCAATTCTGACGTCACTGTCGTGTTTAGAGTTGAAATGTCCAAAAGCTGAGGGGAATTTCGGGGAGTGGGGGGGGGGGGTCACCCCAAAAAGGAAAGTCTGACAAGTGACACCTCATTTTAAAGGTTTTTACAAACTGAACACGATGGTGAAATCAAAATTGCGATATCTCATTCCGTTCTCAAACTGGAGCACTTTGAAGATGAAGAAACGTGGTTGATCCTTGATATTGTAGGATCTTCATGGACATCATATTCTTTAATGTTTCTGAATACACAACTCGTTATTAACAAAAGCCAAAGGAAAAATCTTTGTATTTTGCTCAAATTTGTTTCTGAGAGTCAAAATCGCCGTTTTCTGCTTACGTAAGCAACCTGAAGCAACATGAATTTCAGTGTGCTTAGTCATTACAGGAAGGCACGCTGACAATTTAAAACGATCCTTGCAACTGTTGATGTTTAGTCGTAAAATGGAATTTTCAGTATTTTGTCTCTCCTGTAAAGTTTGCTAAATTGGATCTATTTGGTTTTGATTCTAAACGCCTCAATTTTGAAACGACCCATCTATTAATTCGCTTTTTATATTTCATATTATTTATTTTATTTATTTTATTTTATTTATTTCAGGCTCGACGGGGATCCCGAGCAACGTCGATTTGGACCAACTCTTCGCCGACTCGGAGCCCATCACCGACACAAAACCAGATTTTTTCGATAATCTCAAATGAACGGCGTAAATCTCCGGAACGACAAGTAGACAAGAAAAGAACTGCTTCTGTGAGAACTGTGAAGGGAGAACGGCTTCGCGGAGCGAACGAAAGTGGACTCTGATTAGTGAACGGAAGTTTGTCAAGAAGGTGGAGAAAAATCCCTTACGTTTGAACGGCGGTGTGAATTCAGTGAACTTTTGAAACCGCGAGAAACGAAATTCGAAAGAACGACAACATCCTGAACGTTCCAACGGGGCGTTGACAGCAATTTTGGTAGGGATGGCCGACGGGGACAAAATAATCGATTATGGAATTATCGATAGTTTTACAGACTCGATTTTCGAGAATCGAATCGATTTTCACATGTCACACTATGGGGGAAGTCGGGGAAGTTCGACACTATTATATTGGGGAAAGATCATTTTCATTGCAACAATTTAAAAAAATAGCACTGGACCTCTAGTGCATAGAGATGTGTGAGGGGAACTTGCAAGTGAGGCAAACATTAGCGCTCTTAGCACAAGTTTTTTGCATTTTTTAGTTTAACCTCCGATACCGATTTAAATCGGTTTCAAACAATCGATTCTGTAATAATCGTTTTTAAAATTAATCGATTCGATTAAGACGGTGTATCGGTAGCAAATAATCGATCTTTCGATTAATCGCGATCGGTATCGGCCATCCCTAAATTTTGGACGTTCAAAATTCTGTGTCTCTTGTTTGACTTTAAAACTTTACACTGAACTGAATGACTGAACGGTCTCTTTTACTCGTTGACTCGACTGACTGACTCTTAACCCTCTGCTGCACTCTGTGTATGGTTTGCTGAGTGTTCCCCCTGCTCCTCGGGGGGGTTAGGCAATATGTCCACCCAGAGGGGTGCGGTCTGCATTCACAGGACTGTGTGTCCAGTGTGTGGTCGAACAAAAACACCGAGAACCAGTGACACTCAGCAAACCGTTACAACTGACTGACTGACAAATGAACTCTTTGATTGACTCTAAACTCTCTCCTTTACTCAGCCACTGACTCTAAACTCTCTATTGTACTGAATGACTCTACTGACTGACTCTAAACTCTACTGACTGACTCTCAACTGTACTCAGTGTGTCTACTGTACTAAATTACTCCAGAGTGACTCTGCTGTACTCAGTGACTAACTCTGAACTCTCTCCTTTACTCAATGACACTAAACTGTCTACTGTACGCAGTGACTCTACTGATTGCCCTCAAGGACCAACTCAAAGTAGGCCTTAGCCCGTCAACGACCTAGTGGCCAAAGTTTTGCGAAAACTCTCTATTGATTGACTCTTAACACTCTACTGTACTCAGTCACTGACTCTAAACTCTCTATTTTACTCAATGACTCTACTGACTGACTCTAAACTCTACTGACTGACTCTCAACTGTACTCATTGTGTCTACTGTACTAAATTACTCCAGAGTGACTCTGCTGTACTCAGTGACTAACTCTGAACTCTCTCCTTTACTCAATGACACTAAACTGTCTACTGTACGCAGTGACTCTACTGATTGCCCTCAAGGACCAACTCAAAGTGGGCCTTAGCCCGTCAACGACCTAGTGGCCAAAGTTTTGCGAAAACTCTCTATTGATTGACTCTAAACACTCTACTGTTCTCAGTCACTGACTCTAAACTCTCTAATTTACTCAATGACTCTACTGACTGACTCTCAACTGTACTCAGTGTGTCTACTGTACTAAATTACTCCAGAGTGACTTTGCTTTACTCAGTGACTGACTCTAATCTCCCTACTCTAAACTTTCCCCTGTACTGATTGTCTCTCTACTCTAAACTCTCTTCAGAACTCATTGACTGTCGCTAAACTCCCTGACGTGCTCAATGACTGCGGACTGAGTCTAAACTCTCTACTGGACTGACTCCAAACTCTTTACTGTAGTCGGTGACTCCCTACTCTAAACTCACTGCTGAATTCGTTGACTGAATCTAAACTCACTACTGTACTCAGTATGCGGGACCTTCACCTTCTCTCAAAACAGTACCAGTGACCAGTGCCATTGACCCTCCCAACTCTAAACTTACTGCTGAACTCATTGACTGACTCTAAACTTTCTACTGTGCTCTTAGACTCTACTGTCTGACTATAAACTCTCTACTGAACTGATTGACTCTAAGCTGTGCTCTATGACCCCACTGACTGACTCTAAACATTCAACACTACTGAATTACTGACTCTAAACTCTCTACTGAACTCATTGACTGACTATAATCTCTCTACCGTGCTCAATGACTGCCGACTGACTCTAAACTCACTGCTGAACTCAACGACTGACTCATAAATTCTCTACAGAACTCATCGACTAACTCAAACTACCCTACTGTACTCGTTGACTGACTACTCTAAAGTTTCCACTGTACTGATTGACTCTCTACTGAACTCATCGACAGGCTCTAAACTCTCTACTGACTGCCCTCAAGGAGCAATTCAAAGTACAGTACTCTGAGTAACTCCAGAGTGACACTAAAGACTAGTTAACTCAGTGACTAACTCTAAACTCTCTGCTGTACTCATTGACTGTCTCTAAACCTGTACTCATTGACTGACTCTAAACTCTCTACTGTAGTCTGTGACTCAATGACTGCTGACTGAGTCTAAACTCTCTATCGTACTGAACGACTGACTCTAAACTCTTTACTGTAGTCTGTGACTCCCTACTCTAAACTTACTGCTGAATTCATTGACTGACTCCAAACTCCCTGCTGTGCTCTTTGACTCTACTCACTGACTCTAAACTCTCTACAGTACTAAATGGCTAAACTCTCTATTGTACTGAACGACTGACTCCAAACTCTTTACTGTACTCCGTGACTCCCTACTCTAAACTCACTGCTGAACTCATTGACTGACTCCAAACTCCCGACCGACGATAGTCATCAGTACGTAGAACCTTCACCTTCTCTCAAAACACTACCAGACGCGCTTTATCTTCCTCCCGACCTCGTATCGATCCCGCGTTTATTTCGAAAAATCGTAAGATCGAATTTTTGAAAAAAGATCGAATTTGAATGTGAACGAAAAACCTGTGGAAAGTGACTCGATGGCACTAATTGTAACAATTACACCAGTTAATGATAATATCGATTGTATTTATTGACAACATCCACATCCCCAAATTCGTTGATAGTGTTCACCAGTACTAATATTGTTAGGTATTGTAATCGATAGTCGCATCAATAGCGATAGGTACCGACATTGGTAGTTCAAATAACATAAATACGAATTTTAAATACGATGGTTGCATCAATATCGATATGTACTGATATCGATAGCTTTCCTCCATACCGATAGTTTTCATCAATATTGATAGGCGTAGATTCTTATTGAAGTGTTGCACCAATATCGATAGCTTTCCCCCATATCGTTAGTTTCCACTGATATCGATAGGTATGGATTTTTATAGATAGGTACTAATATCGATAGCTTTCTCCCACATCGATTTTAATCAATATTGATAGGTGTAGATTCTTATTGATATATTGTTGCATCAATATCGATAGCTTTCCTCCATATCGATAGGTATAGATTTTGGTTTATTATCTTCGATAATGAACCATTGGAATCGCCCAAAGAAAAAATTTTTTTAACCCCCCCTCAAAATTTGTTGGTTTACGTTTCAAGATACGTAGATTCAGAAAATCGAATAAAAAAAAATCCGTCCGTCCGCCGTACGCCGTCCCCCGTACGCCGTCCGCCGTCCACGCCGTTTTGCCCAGTTAGCGTTGAGCTAAAATTACAAAATTTGGTTTCTGGGTTTGGACCAGCCCCACAATGATCCTCGAAACTTTTCATAACCCTAGGTCAAGGGGAAGGGATTCAAAACGAAATTTAGAATTTCGACGATGTCTTATCTCCAAATATTTAACTGAACCGTGTAAATTTTAGTTCACCTTCGAATGACCTGAAAAATTACGAATCTAATAAGACCAATTGGATTTTTGTGCGACCAGCCGTTCGTTCACAGTGACCGCGCAAAGTTTTAGGAAAAACACTAAACTTTCGCGTCGAAAACGGCCGTTATGTGACCCAACCACCAGACGCCCAGAATAAAACTACCTTTTTACATCTTCCCGGTAAACTACAGTCTAGAAATTTTACCCGTGAGTCGGGGATAGACCACATTGCAATATTCACTCGGTTTCTCATCTGTAAAATTGTTTAAATAATACCTTTTTGTAATAATACAAATCAAATTTCGATGATGAGCTATGGACTTGAAATTTTAAAAATAGGTCAGAACTGGATCACAATGCAATATTCACTCGGTTTCTTGTCTGTAAAATTGTTTAAATAATACCTATTTGTTTAAACAAATTAAATGTTGTCGATGAGCTAGATACTTAAAATTTTAAATATAGGTCAGAAATGGATGACATTTCAATATTCACTCGGTTTGTATGACATGGTATGAGTATGGTATGGTATATTATTGTATGTATGATTTGGTATAATACAGTATGGTATGATAGGAAAGAAATTCGTATGGTATGGTATGAGTACGGTGAGAATATGGTATGGTGCCGATTTGCAATACAGTCTGGTATAGACAGAAGGGTGATCTGCACAAGGAAGATAATAAACCGTTGTGTCAAGAATTTGCAGAGTTTTATCAATAGTTGCATCAATATCGATAGGTACTAATATCGATAGGTATGGATTTTTATCAATAGTTGCATCAATATCGATAGCTTCCCCTTTTTTTTGACATTTTCGAGTCGAATTTCGACAAGTCAATCGAACTCAATTTTCTTCCTCTATCCAAATCGACTGTAACAATGTTTTCGACGTTTTTTGTGTCGAACGTTGGTCTAGTGACGATTTCATCTAAATGAACCCCCTCAACTCGATTCAAACTCAACTTTTTTCGATTTTTTTTCTCTCGACGTTTTCGAGTCGAATTCCGACGAGTCAATCGAACTCAGTTTTCTCAAAAATGTACTTTGGTTGAAAATCGGCAGAAATTCGATCACCCCCATCACAAACTCAGGTACCTACCGCTCTAAATTGTCGATATCGCATTTTAATATATATATTTTTTTAATTTTGAAATTTAAAGGAAAATAACACCAAATTCGTTCAATATAACATTTTATATTAATCATCATAATGACACAATAATTTTCATTTTTTTCTCTCTTTGTCGGGGGTTGGAAACACTTCATTCAGTGTCGCCATTTCGACACCACATTCTCACAATTCAGACAATACAATAATCAATACAAATCTGTAATATTCACGAACGATACTGAACTGACAGGTAGATTTGAATACTCATTGTACGGTTTTAACGGTAAAATTAACACAAATAATACTAACGACGTCGAGAATCGACGCCTAACAAGGAAAACGCCTCTTGAAAACGGCAAATTTTATTCGAAGAATTATGTTAAATGTCTCCGTTTTACTGGTTTTATAACAAATTTTTGTCTCTATTTTTTGGCCGAGTAACACCTCAGTTTATAGAGTTTTGCGATGGTGAAGTCAGAATGACGATATCTTATTCCGTTATCAAATTAGAGCAGATGAACCGCGAAGAACATCTGAAGTATCAACCACGTTTCTTGACCTTCAAAGTGCTCTAGTTTGAGAACGGAATGAGATATCGTCATTCTGACTTCACCGCCGTGTTCAGGGTTAAAAACTCTATTAACTGAGGTGTTACTCAGCCAAAAAATAGAGACAAAAATTTGTTATAAAACCAGTAAAATGGAGACATTTGACATGAAAACCAGTTATTTCTTCGAAAATTCGCTCTTTATAGCCATGCTGCATCTTAATTCATTCATTTTTTTTACATAAATAATCGAAGTTTTATTGACCTAAAACGGAATGACATCAATTTTTCACCCCCCCCCCCCACCATTTAACCCGATCTGGCCTCATGGGGACTTAAAAGGGACGTGAAAACTCAAGAGTTTTGCCACTGCGGTGGTGGTATAAACAAAACTCTCTGGAAGGCCGTAACTAAACGTCCCAATAAGCGAATTCGAAAACATTATTTAATCAAAATTTGGTGTAAAAAACATTAAAAAAATACAGAAGTTACGACGAAATTTCCGTTTTTTTGGGGGTTTCCCCCGTTTTTGTACAGGGGGGGGTGGGGGGGGGGGGGGGGGGGTGGAACATGCCTTCGTAACGACCTCTGAAAGTGAACGTGAAAAGTTCAAGATGACCGTTTAAAAAATTGAACAACACCAACCGAAATCGAATATCGTCCACGTAAAACGTCATGAACTACGAGTACAATCAAATTTTGAAGGTTTCAAAAAAAAAACCAAAAATTTTCCCGTATTTCGGTGGTTTAGTAACAAATTTGTATCAAACGTACAAAAATAAGGTTTTTCGTCCGGTGAAATTGGGGGTATTAAATGCCATTCAAATTCAAAGTTTGATTTTGCGTTTAATGAATTTCGAGTTGGTTTTCGGTGAATTGTGATGAATATCGAGTTGTAAAACGGGTTTTCAATTATTCGTTTTATCGTCAAATTTGTATCGCGTAGAAAAATTGTGACGAAGGAGAAAAAAATGCCACTGGTGGGTTCTCAACAAGCAGTCAAAGTTTTTCTCCTGATATCGAAACAAAAACTGAATTATTTTTGACGTAGAATGTCAATCAAGATCACAAATTTTCTCTTCGTATATCAGGGGAAGGGGTGGGAGGCGTAGAAGACGTAGAATGCAATCAAAACTTTTCTCCTGATATCGAGAGAAAACCCCAATAAATTTTCGATCTAGAATGTCAACCTGGAATCTAAATTCTTCTCATGTCAGAGTAAAAACCGAATTATTTTTGACGTTGAATGTCAACCAGCAGTCAAAAGATTTCTCCTGATATCGAAAGAAAACTCCGAATTACTTTTGACGTAGAAGTCAACCTGGAATCAAAACTTTTCTCCTGATATCAAGAGAAAACCCAAATAGGTAATTTTTGACGTAGAATCACAACAAGCAGTCAAAGTTTTTCTCCTGATATCGAAGCAAAAACTGAATTATTCATGACGTAGAATGTCAATCAAGATCACAAATTTTCTCTTGATACATCGGGGGAACTGATGGAGGGCGTAGAATGCAGTCAAAACTTTTCTCTTGATATCGAGAGAAAACCCGAATTATTATTGACGTAGAAGGTCAATCAAGAATACAAATTTTCTCTTGATACATCAGGGGAACTGATGGAGGGCGTCGGATGCAGTCAAAACTTTTCTCCTGATATCGAGAGAAAACCCGAATTATTTTCAACTACAATCTCAACAAGTTTTTCTCCTGATATCGAAGCAGAAACCGAATTATTTTTGACGTAGAAGGTCAATCAAGAATACAAATTTTCTCTTGATACATCGGGGGAACTGATGGAGGGCGTCGGATGCAATCAAAACTTTTCTCCTGATATCGAGAGAAAACCCGAATTATTTTCACCTACAATCTCAACAAGCAGTCAAAGTTTTTCTTCCTGATATCGAATATAAAGTTCCTAGTGTTATCAAACAAAAAACAAAAAATATCAGGTACGTCAAATTGTCCCTAAAAATTGACGTTTTCTCGTATTTTTGTTTTTGTTTTTGACTCGAAAACTATTCAAGAAAGTCAAAGATGAAAAATATTTAAATAAAATAAAATAAAAAACCTTCACTAAAAGCCGTTTCGTTCAAAAATGTTGAAAAAAAAGGAGGACAAAATTTTATTTAATAAAACCGACGGGCGAACCAAAACTAGGACATTTCTTAGGACACCCTGCAAATACGAAACGTCTCGAAAATAAACGACAAAAAAAAAAAAAAAAACCGAAAAATGTCCAAATTTGTGACGGGGGAAAAACAAGACTTTCTCACCATTCACTTACCCATAACACATTCACTTATTCGTCATATTGTAACAATCAAAACAGGGTTTATAGGTATTTATAGTTTTTTTTGGTTATTTATCATTATTATTTTTTTTCCATAACTTTATCAACGGCAAAATATAGTTTTTTTTTTAAATTCAATGTTTTTTTTTCTTCTTTATCGATAATTTATAATAATATTTTCCAACAATAATAAATGGTCATGAATATTTTTTTTTTTTTAATAAATCGACAAATATTTAGCGTGTAATGGAATCATTATAGAAGGTTCTCTTTTTCTCAACTTGTTTACTAAATAACATGTTTCTTCCTGTTTATCATGCGTAGGAAGAAGGAGGAGGGGGAGGGGGGTGAAGAATTTTAGTGGTTGACGGGTCGTACCGGGAAATGTCAGCGTTAATGAGAGAAGGTAATTTTTAGGTTTACAGAATGAGGTTGGTGGTGGTGGGGGGTGGATTCTAGGAGGTTTCAACGAGGTTTCTGTGTTTGGGGGGGAAGGGGGGGTTTCGGAGGAATGTATCGGGCGTCACAGAACGTCGAAGTTTGTCGACGTTTTTTTTTCGACGTTTTTTTTTTTTTCGACGCTTCAAACGGACGAGGGCTGTTCGGGGTGCGCAGGTCTCGACGAGCCGTCGACGAGGCAAAAGGTCGTCCAGTCGTCGCCTTCGGACGAGAGCGCTTCCATCGTGTTCAGGAACGTTTTACCTGTGGAAATGGTGACAAGGCGAATCAGATTTGATTGATTGATTGATTGTTTTATTTATTAACCAGGGAAGGTTAGGGCCTTGAGGCCCTCTCTTCCACCATCCCTGGATGAAAGATTACAAGATTCCTCTTACAGTCATAATTCTATGATATACCTACTTGATGCATAAATCTTAAAAAGAAGAAAAAAAAAAAAAAAAAAGAACTATGTACTTATATGTATAACAATTATATATATATAATCAAATAAATTTACAGTGGTTTTTCTTAATAAAGTTGCAGCTGCTTTTAAATCAAATGAACTTCAAACATAAAAAATATGGTAAATAAATAAATACATTCTTCTAATAAGTTTCTAATAATTGTTTTTTCAGTTTTTCTCTAAACATTTCAGTTCTTTCGTTAGGATTGAAATTGCCAACTAGTTCATTATATATTTTAGTTCCTTGAACGATAAAAGATCTATTAAAAAGGTTTGTCCTGTGCTTCGGGATTCAGACGAAGAAAAGAAAAAAAAAAAAATCCCCAGTCATGCAGCATGGCTATAAAGAGCGAATTTTCGAAGAAATAACTGGTTTTGCTTCCGAGTCTGCAAAGCAGCGGAAGCCTTGTGTTCACTTTCGTGAGCCAAAAAATTTTTGTCTTCAAAAATCAAAATTTCCACTTGCATTTTGCGTTTCAAAGCCTACTGAACAAATTTGGTTCCGTGTCTGTCCGCATTTCCTTGTTACAGCCATAACTTTTTTTGAATTTTGTTCAACATTGTTTCGTGAGCCACAATTTTGAATTGATTTTGCTCAAATTTTGAGGGATGGTGCGGATAAGGCCCATTGAGGTCCCATACAAATTTCAACATGATTGATCCAGCAATACGACCTGCGCATGCGCTAACGTGAAATTCAACAAACACGCATAACTTTCACAATTTTGATTCAATTTCGCTCAGATTTTCAAGGGTTGTTTGGACAAGGCCTAGTGAGTTCCAGTATGAATTTCAGCTTGATCGGACCCTCGGTGCGCTCTGCGCCTGCGTGAAATAGATTCAATTTCCTTGTTACAGCCGTAATAACCAAAGATTTCACCCAATTTCAATGTAATTTTCAGAGATTAAGCGGTTAGGGCCCATTGAGGTCCCATACAAATTTCAACATGATTGATCCAGCAATACGACCTGCGCATGCGCTAACGTGAAATTCAACAAACACGCATAACTTTCACAATTTTGATTCAATTTCGCTCAGATTTTCAAGGGTTGTTTGGACAAGGCCTAGTGAGTTCCAGTATGAATTTCAGCTTGATCGGACCCTCGGTGCGCTCTGCGCCTGCGTGAAATAGATTCAATTTCCTTGTTACAGCCGTAATAACCAAAGATTTCACCCAATTTCAATGTAATTTTCAGAGATTAAGCGGTTAGGGCCCATTGAGGTCCCATACAAATTTCAACATGATTGATCCAGCAATACGACCTGCGCATGCGCTAACGTGAAATTCAACAAACACGCATAACTCACAATTTTGATTCAATTTCGCTCAAATTTTCAAGGGTTGTTTGGACAAGGCCTAGTGAGTTCCAGTATGAATTTCAGCATGATCGGACCCTCGGTGCGCTCTGCGCATGCGCTGGCGTGAAATAGATTCAATTTCCTTGTTACAGCCGTAATAACCAAAGATTTCACCCAATTTCAATGTAATTTTCAGAGATTAAGCGGTTAGGGCCCATTGAGGTCCCATATAAATTTCCACATGATAGAGCCAGCGGTTCGCTATGCGCATGCGCTAACGTGAAATTCAACAAACACGCATAACTTTCACAATTTTGATTCAATTTCGCTCAAATTTTCAAGGGTTGTTTGGACAAGGCCTAGTGAGTTCCAGTATGAATTTCAGCATGATCGGACCCTCGGTGCGCTCTGCGCCTGCGCATGCGTGAAATAGATTCAATTTCCTTGTTACAGCCGTAATAACCAAAGATTTCACCCAATTTCAATGTAATTTTCAGAGACTAAGCGGTTAGGGCCCATTGAGGTCCCATATAAATTTCCACATGATAGAGCCAGCGGTTCGCCATGCGCATGCGCTAACGTGAAATTCAACAAACACACATAACTTTTATAATTTTGATTCAATTTCGCTCAAATTTTCAAGGGTTGTTTGGACAAGGCCTAGTGAGTTCTAGTATGAATTTCAGCATGATCGGACCCTCGGTGCGCTCTGCGCATGCGCTGGCGTGAAATAGATTCAATTTCCTTGTTACAGCCGTAATAACCAAAGATTTCACCCAATTTCAATGTAATTCTCAGGGATTAAGCGGGTAGGGCCCATTGAGGTCCCCTATCAGTATCATCGTGATCGAACAACGGTAGTCTCTGCGCAGGCGCTAACGTGAAATTCTTCAAACAGCCGTTCCTTGTTCAACATGATAGAGCCCCTTTAAACTGACTCTGGCCCCAAACGTCTCAAAGGTGTAACCCTACACCGTCTCAAAGGTGTAACCCTACACCGTCTCAAAGGTGTAACCCTACACCGTCTCAAAGGTGTAACCCTACACCGTCTCAAAGGTGTAACCCTACACCGTCTCAAAGGTGTAACCCTACACCGTCTCAAAGGTGTAACCCTACACCGTCTCAAAGGTGTAACCCTACACCGTCTCAAAGGTGTAACCCTACACCGTCTCAAAGCCACTTAGACCCCCCCCCCCACCCACCAAAACCAGCTTAAACTCACTTGAGAAGCCGCCAATGGCGTAAAGTGTGTTGCCAGCGGCGACGAGGCCGAGGTTCGAGCGCGGCATCGCCATCGACGGTCCCGTCGCCCACGAGCCGATCGCTGGGTCGAACACTTCGGTGGTGCTCAGTGAATGACTGCCGTCCCAACCGCCAACGCAGTAAAGTTTACCTGTAAAAACAACAACAGAAATTCACAGTAAAGCAGCATGGCAATAAGAGCGAATTTTTCGAAGAAATAAACTGGTTTTTATATAAAATGTCTACATTAAAGAACATGATGTCCGTGAACAACCACGTTTCTTAATCTTCAAAGTGCTCCAGTTTGAGAACGGAATGAGATATCGCAATTCAGACTTCACGATCGTATTCAGCGTGTAAAAACCTTTGAAATGAGGTATCACTTGTCAGACTTTCATTTTTTGAGTGACCCCCCCCCCCAAACTCTCCAAAAACCCCCTCAGCTTTTGGAAATTTCAACGCTGAACACGACGGTGAAGTCAGAATTGCGGTATCGCATACCGTCATCAGATTAGAGCAGACTAACCATGAAGATCATATCGAGTAACAACCACGTTTCTTCATCTTCAATGTGCTCCAGTTTGAGAGCGGAATGAGATATCGCAATTATGACTTCACCATCTTATTCAGCGTGTAAAAACCTTTAAAATGAGGTGTCACTTGTCAAAATGTTCCATTTTGAGAAATTATGAGGAATTTCCCCCCCTAAAACCCCCCCTTAGAGTGGCCCGATTCTGCCCGTCTACGAACACAGCCTGTCGATTGCCAAGACCGATTTTTGGTACCTCGTATGTTGTTCCAGACAGCAAAAAGTCACTTATTCATTTCTCCAGTATAAATTGGACAAAAAATGACTCAACGCGATTTCCATGGAAACGGATCCCCAAAGGCGAAAACTGACTACGCCATTCAAAAGAGTGTGAAAAATTAATGTAGGTAGCATATTAATCCGAATTTTGCCAAAAATTGACTTAATGAGTTTCTTTTGTATGCCGACGATATTATAATACGAGTATATTGAGGGCTTCTAGAGGTGAGGAACAAATGAGGTCTGGGATTTGTCACATTTTATTCCAGAACAAGGGGGAGGAGGAGGGGAGGAGAACGATCTGCCCACCTTAACGTCTCCCGTAAAGCTCCCGCCGTAACTTGTCTCCCTATAAGGTGGAAGAGAAGGAGGGGAGGACCATCTCCCTTTCGTTACGCTCCTCTCAATACCCCCCGCCCTCCCTAACGCTCCCCTCAGTACTCAATACTGCCCCCCTCCCCCCTAACGCTCCCTTCAGTACTCAATAACTTTTTACCTTGAAACTTTTTTACCTTAAAAACTTTTTTTTTGTAACAACTCGATTGCTATGATAAATAATTTATCGTAGCAATCGAGTTGTTACAAAAAAAAAAGTTATTGATATATATATATATATATATCATAAATATATAAATTATTTATCATAGCAATCGAGTTGTTACAAAAAAAAGTTATAACTTTAGATAAAAAGATATATCGTAGCAATTATTGCTACGATATATCGTAGCGTGTAAAACGTGCTTAAGGAGGAAGAGAAGGAGGGGAGGACGATCTCCCTTCCGTTACGCTCCTCTCAATACCCCCCCCCCCCCACGGACGCTCCCCTCAGTACTCAATACTGCCCCCCTCCCCCCCTACATGCCTAACGCTCCACTCAGTACTCAATAACTTTTTACCTTGAAACTTTTCTACCTTAAAAACTTTTTTTTTGTAACAACTCGATTGCTATGATAAATAATTTATCGTAGCAATCGAGTTGTTACAATAAAAAAAGTTATTGATATATACCTTATTGGTAACTTTAGATAAAAAGATATATCGTAGCGTGTAAACCGTGCTTAAGGAGGAAGAGAAGGAGGGGAGGACGATCTCCCTTCCGTTACGCTCCTCTCAATACCCCCCCCCCGCCCACGGACTTTCCCCTCAGTACTCAATACTGCCCCCTCCCCCCTTCCATCCCTAACGCTCCCCTCAGTACTCAATACTGCCCCCCTCCAACAATAACGCTCCCCTCAGTACTCAATACTGCCTCCTCCCTCCCCCCCTAACGCTCCCCTCAGTACTCAATATTGCCTCCCCCCCTCCCCCCTAACGCTCCCTTCAGTACTCAATAACTTTTTACCTTGAAACTCGTGGAGACCCGCTCCTCGTCGTGGGGTGATGAGCGGCGGTCCTGACGTCCACGATCCGGTCGACGGATCGAAAATCTCAACAGACGCGAGGCAGTTCCAACCGTCGCAACCTCCGACGGCCCAAATCCGACCGGCGAAACCGCAAGCTCCCGCCTGATACCGCCCTGAAACACAACAATTCGTCGGGTAATTGGTAAAAGTGACCAAATAACCTTTTTACAAATTTTCTCCCAAAGTTTCTCCGTCTTCCCGAATCGAGAAATGGACATTAAAAATCAGTTTCTTTCTTCGTATTTCCTTTTATATGATTGAATCAAGCATTTAGTGCGTTAATAAATTTTAAAACCCTCCAAAATCCCGTTAATATCAAAATTATAGCGATTTTTCTGCAGAAAATGGACTTGGCCATTACCAGCCCAAATTTCGTTTGAACAGTATGAACAGCAATCCGCAAAATGTGTCCATCTGGTCAGTTTCACCAATCAAAATTCTGTACCCCCCCCCCCCCCCGTAATAGTGAAGAAAAACTGACCATTTGCCACTTGATCAATTTTACATGGAATCGAAATGAGCGCATTCCCTTCATCATCACTTTTACCAGAGGAATTGTGTCCAACCCGCGGAATCGATTGCACGGGTTAATGTGAACATCGGGCTGGAAAAAATTATTTCGCCTTTTTTCTCCAAATCGAAGTTGAAGAAACGTGGTTGATTCTTGAGATATTCTTCATGGACATCATGCTCTTTAATGAAGTGATTCTGTATAAAATCAGTCATTTCTTCGAAAATTCGCTCTTATAGTCATGCTACAGTCGAAAAATACAAATTTGCGAGTATTTTCCCGTTTTAGTGGTCCAATATTTCTTGTTAGAAGGTAGGCAACCCGCATGACATAAATTGTAATTCTGTGTGATTTACCGGTATTGAGTGGTGCTGTCGAAATCCACTCGTTGGTCGCAGGATTGAACAGGTCCGCTCGACGTATTCCCGCCTGCCCGTCGTAACCTCCGATGCAGTAGATGAGGTTGTCCATAGCGCAAACTCCTGTTGAAACATGTCCCGGTCAGTGAGAGGTCAGTACAGAATGGAAGGGGAGTGGAATGGAGAATTTACATTGTTGAAACAGTTCAGGTTGGAGGATTCATTTAGGAAGACGTCTGGTTCAGAGGTGAACTGTGGGCTGCTGAACTCAGTGGGGACTGGTGGTCATTCTGCAGGCTGCTGAACTCAGTGTCCACAGCAAAGACCCACCAGAGTTGAACCAATGACTGGGGAGCACGAACCGTGATGTAGCCACCTTCAGAGAAGAAATTAGTGCCTGCAGAAAGCCCAGCAAAGCTGATTGGGTTCAGCAGCCTACAGACACAACTGCAGCGCTGACTGAGTTCAGCAACCTAAGAAAGACCAGTAGTGCTGATGAGTTCAGCAGCTTACAAGAAGAGACCAGCAGAGCTTACTGAGTTCCGCAACCTAAGAAATACCAGTAGTGCTGATGAGTTCAGGAGCTTACAGGAAGAGACCAGCTTTGCTTACTGAGTTCAAAAACCTACAGGAAGAGACCAGCAGAGCGTACTGAGTTCAGAAACCTACAGGAAGAGACCAGCTTAGCTTACTGAGTTCAAAACCTACAGGAAGAGACCAGCAGAGCTTACTGAGTTCAAAAAACTACAGGAAGAGACCAGCAGAGCTTACTGAGTTCAGCAACCTACAGGAAGAGACCAGCTGAGTTTACTGAGTTCAGCAACCTACAGGAAGAGACCAGCTTAGCTTACTGAGTTCAGCAACATACAGGAAGAGACCAGCTGAGCTTACTGAGTTCAGCAGCCTACAGGAAGAGACCAGCAGAGCTTACTGAGTTCAAAAACCTACAGGAAGAGACCAGCAGAGCTTACTGAGTTCAGCAACCTACAGGAAGAGACCAGCTGAGTTTACTGAGTTCAGCAGCCTACAGGAAGAGACCAGCAGAGCTTGATGAGTTCAGCAACCTAAGAAAGACCAGTAGTGCTGATGAGTTCAGCAGCCTACAGGAAGAGACCAGCTGAGCTTACAGACTAAAATCAGAAGAGCCAACGAGATCAACAGCTAAAAAAAAAAAAAGAATCTCTCAGCAGCCTTTGGCAAAATCAGCAGTTCTGACTAAGTTAAGCAGCCTTTAGACATACCAACAGAGCTACCCGAGTTCTATACCCAGTGCATAACTCACTTACAGGGTTAAAGTGTGACTGAGGTTAGTGTTATGGGAATTTTCTGGGTGTCAATAAAAGTACCGATATGACTTCTCGGGAGTGGCATTGGCGGCGTCTTCTCCCACTTGTCGACTTCTGGGTTGTACTTCTCTGTGCTGCTGAGCTCAGTTGTTCCGTCGCAGCCTCCAAAAGCGTACGCCTTGTTGCCGACCACAGCTGAAACAGACAGCCACAATAGTATTGGGGGCTCTGCATGTTGGGACATGTAGGGACCAGTATGAAGGGTTTAAGGACAAATATTTGTGTATTGAGGTACGTACCGATGTTGAATCGTCCTCTGGAGACGCTCATGGGCGCGAGGGTCGTCCAGATGTTTGTTGTGGGGTCGTACAGCTCGACGAGGCGCAAGCACTCGCCTCTGTCGTATCCGCCTGTAAAAGGAAAATGTCCAGATTGAGTCCTGTGTAAGTGAGTTGACAGTTGGACTTTGTGCTGTATCAGCAGTTTGGATATTCAGCATAAGCCGAATTGGTGATGGGGAACCACTAAGGACTTGGTAGACAATCACAAGGGGGAGCTGATGGCTGAGGTTGGTTTTCATTTTGGTTGACTGTTGTGGAGAGTGCAAAATCCCTTGTAGAAGTCACCAACAGGTGAATAAATACAGCCTCAGGTATGAGCAGATAGCGTTCAGCAGCCCCAGGAAGGACCTGCAGAGCTAAGTGAGTTTAAAGCCCTCAGGTAAGAAGCAATAACTGGAGAGCAAAAACCGTGCAACCTGTATAGTCATCACCGGAGTCAAATTAGGTCCTTGTGAGCTCAAACTGTGCTATAGCCACCTTTAGAGAGAGAAATTAGTGCGTAAGGAATGAACAGGAGAGCTGACAGAAATCACAGTCTATGAATATGCGGGCTGCTGAACTCAGTCAGCACTGCGGGTTATTCTCTAGGCACCAAATACTTCCTCTGAAGGTGCTTCAGCACAGTTTGTGCTCCCCAGTTATCGATTTGACTCTAATAATTGCATAAGTCTCAAACGAGTCATGTTTGAACTGCTGAACTCTGTCAACTTTGCAGGTATTTCCTGAGTGTGTTAAAATCAATCAGCTATGCAGGTTTCTACTGGGGCAGCTGAACACTACCAGCATGCAGGTTTTTCCTTATGCTGTTGTACTTGGTCAGCTCTGCAGGTTTTGTCTGAGGCTGCTGAACTCAGTCAGCTCCTGGTCTTTCCTGAAGCTACTGAACCAAGTCAGTTCTACAGTTATTTACTGAGGCTGCTCATCTCAATCAGCTATGCAGGTTTCTACAGGGGCTGCTAAACTCTGGCAGCATTCAGATTTTTCCCTATGCTGCTGAACCCTGTCACCTCTGCAGATATTTCCAGAGGCTGTTCAACTCAATCAGCTATGCAGGTTTTTCCTGAGGCTTTTCAACTCAGTCAGCTATGCAGGTTTCTACTGGGGCTGCTGAACTCAGTATGCACCACCGGTTTTTCCTTATTCTGCTGAACTCAGTGATCCCTGCAGGTATTTCCTGAAGCTGCTGAACTCAATCTGGCTTCTACGAGCAGTTGTGCTCTTCAGTCACTGATTCGACCTCTTCTCAACAGTCTACCATAAGGGTTTTCCTTATGCTGCCAAAATCAGCACTGCAAGCCGTTCCTCCTGCAGGTATTTGACCAAGTTCAGTAGCCTAACGGAAGACCAGCACAGTGCTACAGCAGCCTGCATATCCATCACCAGAGCCAAACTGACGGCAGTGGTGCTGCATTTTACATCAAATCAGTCGTTTCTTCGAACATTCGCTCTTATAGCCATGCTGCACGACTGGATTTTTATTAATTGACTCACCGCAAACGAGGATTTTATCTCCCAAAGCGGCGCATCCTGCAGCGCATCTGACGGACGACATCGACGACAGCTCTGAGTACGTCGGCGTGTCAAGGGGACCTGAAACGAGTAAAAATAACGATTGACAATTGGGGATGCAACGTCGGGACCAAATAATGGTAAGTAATAATCGATGTTCGATTAATCGAAAGCAAATAATCGATGTTGTAAAATGTGTGGCTTTAAAAAATGTGACGTTTTTTGGAGCAATTCCCGTGGGTGGTATGCTGAGGTCCCCTGTTCTCGGCGGGGTTAGGCTATTATGCCCACCCAGAGGGATATCCTGGTCTGTGTTTCCACGCGGTCGAACAAAAACATCGGCAACAGGAGATCAGCAAACCATCACATGGTAGAGACTTGAAATTTGGCTTGTAGCCTCCTTAGGAATTACACTTTGAGCAGAATAGGCCCTGGATGAGCTGACAGACACATCCACGATCAGACGTTTTTTCAGGTAAGATCAAAAACTCTGGCCACCAGTAGATCAAAAATGCTCTGGTCAGCCACCGGTAGATCAAAAATGCTCTGGTCAGCCACCAGTAGATCAAAAACGCTCGTCAGCCACCAGTAGATCAAAAATGCTCTGGTCAGCCACCAGTAGATCACAAATGCTCTGGTAAGCCACCAGTAAATAAAAAACGCTGGTCAGCCACCAGTAGATCACAAACTCTGGTCAGCCAACAGTAGATCAAAAATGCTCTGGTCAGCCACCAGTAGATCAAAAACGCTCGTCAGCCACCAGTAGATCAAAAATGCTCTGGTCAGCCACCAGTAGATCAAAAACGCTCGTCAGCCACCAGTAGATAAAAAATGCTATGGTCAGCCACCAGTAGATCACAAATGCTCTGGTCAGCCACCAGTAGATCAAAAATGCTCTGGTCAGCCACCAGTAAATCAAAAACGCTGGTCAGCCACCAGTAGATCACAAACTCTGGTCAGCCACCAGTAGATCAAAAATGCTCTGGTCAGCCACCAGTAGATCAAAAATGCTCTGGTCAGCCACCAGTAGATCAAAAATGCTCTGGTCAGCCACCAGTAGATCACAAACTCTGGTCAGCCACCAGTAGATCAAAAATGCTCTGGTCAGCCACCAGTAGATCAAAAATGCTCTGGTCAGCCACCAGTAGATCACAAACGCTGGTCAGTCACCAGTAGATCAAAAATGCTCTGGTCAGCCACCAGTAGATAAAAAATGCTCTGGTCAGCCACCAGTAAATCAAAAACGCTGGTCAGTCACCAGTAGATCAAAAACTCTGGTCAGAGCTGTATGCTTTATTTCTGCCAATAAAATTATTCTTGATTCTTCAACCTCTTTCCACTCGCCTCGTGTCTGGAACGTCGATCTCACCCCGCACCTCTAAGCAGCGCCCCTTCACTTCGAATCCCGCCCAGAACACGAAACTTTTTTAGTCCCAAATCGCACTTTTTCACTATTTCTTTATCCATACTGTTTCCTAAGGGCCCTTTTAGGTAATTTAGGACCTACAAAAAATTCATTTCATCAACATTTTTCATTTCTTTTTTCTTTCTCAATAAACCTACTTGCAGTGAATCAGTAAGAGAGTTTACTTATTCTACTCAACCCGCTCGTACACAGACCTACTTATCTCCAGAGCGGCCAAACCCAAAAACACGAGGACCCAAAGGAAAAATCAGCAAACCATTACACTCCCACCTTTAAACAACACCTGGTACCTATGATAAATGATCGAAAGTGCACCAGTAAATGATCGAAAAAAAAAAAAAAAATCACACGAACCCTCGTCGCCATTGACGGAGTTGTCGCTCTCATCCGTGGCCGATTGGGCGCTCGGAGGGTTGAGCCTGAGGAGGACCGACATCGACGCCAAACGGCTTTTGATGGAGACCAGCGCCAAAAAAGTGGTTTCTGCAAAAAAATGTCAACGAGTCAAGTCAATAAGTCAATAACGTACAAGTCAATAAGTCAACAAGTCAACCACGCTCTGCTACCATGTGATATAAGTAATAGGACTTATTGGAAAATGTCAACCCTATTATATATCGTCAGCAGAGTCTGCAACCAGGGATATGATCCAAAAAACAAAAACAAAATAAATACACTTGGAAAAAGGTTGAAGAATAGAGAAAATACAAAATAAGGGAAAATAAATATACTGAGCAAACGCAGTGGAAAATAAAGAAAACCTCCTTCTCTGCTAAAATGGAAATAAAACGAAATCCTTAAAAAATAGAAAGTGAAAAATAAATCAAACCTTTAATAAGATTTCTCAGTCTTTCGCCGTCGAACACTAACACCTTAGACTTCTTTAAATTTACTGTAAGACCCCAACGAATGCAATAGGTCTCGAGGGCATTTTCTAGGAGAGTTAAAATGCAGTGGAAACTGATAAACCTTGTATTCAATTAAATATGAACCTATTCGGTGAGAATATTTTTGGAATGCGGGAAAAAATAAACTTTGGAGACAGAGCATCTTTGGTTGCCATGTCTGTATGTATACATATGTATTCATTGTATGTAGGATTGATAACGTAAACACGAAACGCGTCTCAAGTGAGTCTTGTAACCCCTTTTTGTTATTTTATTTCTATCTAAAAGTCTGTACATGTATACATATGATGTTCCACATGACACGAGTGGATATGAAATGAAAAATGAAATGAAAATGAAATTTATTCCTCCAACACAGGTTACAAGTAAGCACAGAAAAAAAGAAAATGAAAAACATATTTAAATGAAACATATCCAATTAAAGGACTGGAATTTCCCCAGAGAACATTGTTCTGTGCTGGGTGGGGGAGCAACTCCCGATTGTTATTTAGATATATATTCCTATATGGCGCACAGACTGCCGCGAGACAAAATTTGACATTTAATAGTTTACAACTTAGAAATTGACTTATAAATTACACGATATAAATACTTGTGAATATATTTTCACAAATGGAATGTCCTTGAGATATAAGCCAACTAAAAACAATTTTTTTATACTCAGGTCTTTTATAATTAGCTAGGTTAGTTATGTTTGAGGGTGCTTTTCGTAGTAATAGTGGCATACTGTAAAATATATGGCGTGTTGTACCTTTTAAACGTGAGTGAGGTGGACGTTTAATATTACGCGTAGTGGGGCGAAAAGAATAAGCACCATTGGAAGGAAGTCCGTAGTTGAAAGAATCCGGATGCTTGAATTGAATTGAATAGCGTTTTATTTACAATCTCGCAAATTTTGGTCATAAATGACCACTCTTACAATTAACGAGATGAAATATATAACTTATAATAACCTGTTTACACCCTACACAAAAATATTTAAATCAATACAGTTCCTTTTTTATAAAAAACACAAAAAAAAAAAAACACTTATATAGGTATAAATTTCATCATTAGGTCAGTAAACTTCGCTATATGCGACAATTACAAATAGAAAAAATAAATAAACCCGCGTTAACTTAAATACATACATATTTCATTATTATTATCTCCTCTTTTTCATATCAATATGCTTCCAACAACATATTTTTCAATTTCGTCTTGAAGCTCATGTAAGTTTCGATCGATTTAAGATCACTCGAAAGCCCATTATACAACTTAATGCTTAGTCAAAAACGAATTGTGATATACGGTTGTACGACAACTGGGTAGGTAACCTAAATGTTGTATTCCTATTTCGTGTATTAATTATTTGGCCTATTGCAGCAAATGTCTGGTATTTTTCAAATAAATACAGCGGTTTTTTATTCAGCAGTATCCTGAACGTGGTAGTAACAATTGCGTACTGTATAATATATACATATTATGTTCATTAATTTTCAACATTCGCAGCTGCTTGAATTTATCATGTATCCTGTCATCATACTGCAGGTTCATCATAATCTTTTCTTAACATCCACAGTCTTCAGCTTCAATAGTTTTTTAAAAGAATAGTGAATTGTGCATGAACAAGAGAGCAGACTTGACATATAACTGCCCAACAGAGAAAACCTTAGCCAGCGAGAATAAGTCATCTGTCGGAAACCTTTTAGGTTTCTTAACTATAATTTTTAGAATGGCCTTTTGAGCTGTCATCAGTGGACGCAACAGTGATGGAAAGGCTCCGCCCCATGCAACTATGCCAAAGCTCAGTATACTCCGAGTGAGAGACTTGTATACTATTAAAAGTGAATCATAGCATAGACTATTCCTGACACTGTAGTATACATAAGCCATGTTCATTACTTTTTTCGTGAGTGACAGTATGTGTTCTTCCCATCTAAGATTCTCATCCACAACGATACCCAGGTACCTCGCAGAAGCCACTCTTTCCAATTTCGGGCACGGACATGAGTAAGTTTCAAAACATGTTCGATATGCGACCGACTTAGCGATTTCGAAAATACCAAATATTTTGATATCCAAGACTCCCCCTCACGAGTGGCTGCCACGTAGTCCCAGCGTCTCTCGGAATTGGAAGAATTTAGGTCCAGCCAGAGACTTGGTGAATATGTCCGCTGTCATGTCTTCTGTGGGGCAGTAGTCTATTTTCACATCACCATTCTCGACGACTTCTCGTACGTAGTGCATTTTGATGGCAATGTGTTTCAATTTCAGGATATGATAATATTACAATGAAATTTATAAGAAAATATTTATCAGAATTGTCAGCTCCGATGTTACACATATACAACATTAGTATACGTACTGGCGTGTTCCCATCGGCATTTAAATTGGCCAAAGTGATACCATTATACAAAGGTGGACCTGTGATTGACCTGGGAAACTATAGACCTATATCGATGCTTTGTGTTTTAGCAAAAATTTTGGAGAAATGGATAAAGAAATGTCTGAATAAATATCTAGATACCTGTTGAGCTCGTCTCAGTTTGGATTTCGAACGTCAAGGGGTGTGGATGATGCTCTATTTAATATTGTATCCAAATTAAATGATTTAAGAAACCAAGGTTCGAAAGCCATTCTGATTCTGATGGATTTATCAAAAGCATTTGATACTATTGATAGAAAATTACTTTACGATAGGATGATGGAGATAGGTATCACGGGGAATAGCTTGAATTGGTTTAAAAGTTACTTTCACGAACGAAGGCAATATGTTAGTTTAGGTAAAGCAAATAGTGACATCCTTTCAAATAACGTTGGAGTTATTCAGGGAAGCACTTTGGGTCCCACATTATTTCTGATTTATATAAACAAATTGCCTGCTGTAACGAATCTCTGCTCGTATTTTGTATTCGCTGACGATACGGCGGTTTTGGTTGAAGGGACGACGTGGTCAGAGGTCTTTGACAAAGCAAAGAGGAGCCTACATCATATTTCCGACTGGTTAAATGTCAGCTTGCTAACCATAAATATAAATAAAACAAAGTACTTAAAGTTTGGTGCGGATTTGGAATCTACAGCCCAGAATAATTTGTACATCCATCAACACTCAGTGGATGAGCTATGTTCATGTCTTCCATTGGAACCAGTAACACATCATAAGTACCTAGGGATAGTAATTGATAATAAAATGAACTGGAAGAAACAAGTGGAATACTTGCATAATCGTCTGAAGAAATTCATTTACATATTTTACAACTTGAAATTTACAATTCCAGAAGAAATAACTAAATTAATTTATATTGGAATGTTTCAATCAGCCTTGCAGCATGGTATATTGGTCTGGGGAGGGTCCTATGCTACAAATTTAACTAAACTAAACAATCTCCAGAAAGCGGTATTAAAAATTAGGCTCTCCAAACCTCGAAGACTCCCTTCTAAAGAAATATTTGATCTTTCAAAAGTCTTTACAGTACGGCAATTGTTTATAAAAAATTTACTGCTTCATTTTTATAAACATCCTAACATAATTAATGATATGAATCTGCATAATTATCCTACCAGATATAAAATGGAGGGAAATGTTGTAAATCCTAAACCGCACTCAGTGTTGATGACCAACAGTCCAAATTATATATTATATGTAATCACCTGTAAAGCTGAAGTTTCCTGAGACATTCACCAGATCGACATATAAAAAAAGAAATTTTCACCTGGCTCATTAATTTGGGTTACGAAAAAGCTGGAACGATAATAAAGAGTGTATATGTTAAATAAAGGGAAAAAAATGTAAATAGGAAATAAAATAAATAAATGAATACATTGTAAATAAGAAAAGAAAGAGATCCTAATTTGCAACTCTGGTGTAATTCTAACGGGCCTATGCCTATTATTACACCATAATTGGTATTATTTCTCGTAGCTAATAATAATGTAGACAATAATAATGTAATGTACCATATAAGTTTTATAATGTAACATGTTGTCTGAGTAATCTGATCCAATAAAGCTCTTTCTCTCTCTCTTCTCTCTTTCCCGTTGACAACCGGGTTCAGAGCCCAGCTCTTGGCGGCTTGGTTATCCGTCCAGAGCTGCAGAAACTCCTGCTTCAGTCCTACGTGGTTGGCCAGATTTTTCAAGTGGATGGCTTCACTTGCTTCACTCACTATCCGTTGTGGATTTGGCGACTGTGCGCTGTTTTCTCGCTTCCCAACTGATTGCAGCTCCTGCGTAGCTGAAACAGTAGCCTGTATATGACCTACCGTCAACGCAGTTCCCCCAGTTGGCGTCCGTGAGTCCCGACACCGGGTTTCCTGCCTTGCGGTATGTCAGACACAGCGATTTTGTACCTTTCAAGTGCCTTAGTACTCTTTTGGCGGCGGCCCAATGTTTACCGAATAGGTTCATATTTAATTGAATACAAGTTTTATCAGTTTCCACTGGATTTTAACTCTCCTAGACATTTGCTTTTTTACAACAAGTACAGCTTATTTTTCCCTTATTGATCTATTTTTATTTTCATACCTACTTATTTTCTTTGTCGCTAAGGTCATTAGGCAATATTTTTCTGGACACATCCAGTGGTAGCAGAACTCTGCCAGGACAGCGGGTAAGTATTCATTTCTTGAAAATTGGTCACAACATACGCGATATTCGTCGTGTGTTGACGCGCTCGCTCACCTGACACGACGGACGAGGCGATCATTCTGTCGTCAGCGTTCGGATTCTCCTCCGTCATTTCCGAAATGTTCCTCGAGTAGACGATGACTCGCGGTTTGGCGACGCCTTTCGCCTTTTTCTGTTGCTGAAAAAAAAAAAAAAATAATAATAATAATAATAATCACAGTTATGCAGCATGGCTATAAGAGCGAATTTTCTAAGAAATAACTGGTTTTTCATGTAAAAATGTCTCCGTTTTACTGATTTTATAACACATTTTGTCTCGATTTCTGCCGTGTAAGACGCCCCTTTCAAGTCCCCAGGGAGCCAGATCCGGTTAAATGGTGGGTAGGAGGGGGGGGGGGGGGGTGAAAAATTGATGTCATTCCGTTTTAGGTCAATAAAACTTCGATTATTCATGTCAAAAAAATGAATAAATTGAGATTCAGCATGGCTATAAGAGCGAATTTTCGTAGAAATAACTGGTTTTATGTCGAATGTCTACATTTTATTGGTTTTATTACACATTTTTGTCACTATTTTTTGGCTGAGTAACACCTCAGTTAATAGAGTTTTTAACCCTGAACACGGCGGTGAAGTCAGAATGACGATACCTCATTCCGTTCTCAAACTGGAGCACTTTGAAGGTCAAGAAACGTGGTTGATACTTTAGATGTTCTTCGCGGTTCATCTGCTAAATGGTGGTTAGTGGGGGGGGGGGGGGGCGAAAAATTGATGTCATTCCGTCTTAGGTCAATAAAACTTGATTATTTATGTCAAAAAAATGAATAAATTGAGATGCAGCATGGATATTAGAGCGAATTTTCGAGGAAATAACTGGTTTTTATGTAAAAATGTCTCCGTTTTATCGATTTTAGAACACGTTTTGTCTCGATTTCTGCCGTGTAAGACCTCAGGTTATAGCTTTTTCAACGCTGAACACGACGGTGAGGTCAGAATTGCGATATCTCGTTCCGTTCTCGGATTAGAGCAGATGAACCACGTTTCTTCATCTTCAAAGTGCTCTAGTTTGAGAACAACGGAATGAGATATCGCAATTCCGATGTCACCATCGTGTTCAGCGTGTAAAAACCTTTAAAATGAGGTGTCACTTGTTGATTTTGTCACGATATTGTTACTCGTCCAAATCCGTACTTTGCTGTTGTTGTTGCCCGACGAGATGGTTCTGGACAACCGCTTGTAGTCTTGGACGAGCTCCGTGTCCCCTGCGTCGCCCGACGGGAGTTGAGTGCAGTCCTGAAGTGAATTGTCCAGAGCCAGATACAGCATGTGAGTCTGCAAAGTGAAAACGCATCGCCAGACTTAATTACTAATTAATACTCGTATAATACGTGAGTTGGCAACAAAACATTGATACAAATTCGTTGAAGGGCTTCATTCAGGCTTCGTTCCAGCGGAGAACGGCCGGCTTCATACAGAAGTTACACTACCGTAAACAGGGGCGTATAGGAACGGTTTTGACGATTTTTGAAGTGTAGCTCCTTTCTAGGGATGAGCATCGATGAACAAAACATCGATGTTGACCATCGATGTTAACATCGAACCAATACATCGATGTGTGGTAAACATCGAGGTCATCTTATGATGTTATGAAGGCAAGGAGCAGTGGAGGGAGTGAAAGGCTGTTATCGGAGGGTTTCATTGAAGCCAAGTAATTCCCGCCGGTGGCCATCTTACTCTTCTCAAAATTCAAAATGTCCTCTTTATTTAATTAATATTTATTACACATTAACCAAGTTTTTAGAGATTGGTTCCTAAAAGCTTTAGTGTTGAAAATAAAATGAGCAATTTCGCGTTTATAAAACATCGATGTACGAAAACATCGCTGGTTAACATCGATGTACGAAAAACATCGATACCTTACCATCGATGTCAAAAACATCGAACATCGACATGAAAACATCGATGTTTTGAAAATCCCTACTCCCTTCCAAATTGGGTCAGAAACGTGATTTCCTTTTAATGGGGTACCTATACCACATCTCAGCTATCAATTCCTGTAGGCAGTTATCTTCAATAATGAACCATTGGAATCGCCCAAGAAAAAAAAATAAAAATAAAATTAGCCCCCCCCCCCCCTCAAAATTTGTTGGTTTACATTTCAAGACACGTAGATTCAGAAAAACTCGAAAATTTTTTTACGGGTTCCGACCATCCCCACAATGGTCCTCGAAACTTGTCATAACCCTAGGTCAAGGGGAAGGGGTTCAAAACGAATTTTGAAATTTTGAAAATTTCAAAACTCGAAAACTTCAGATGAAACGGCGTATTTTTTATTTCATATTTAGATAGAGTTTGTTCCGTAGAATTTTTTAAGACCATCCGCAGCTTTGTACGACCAGCCGTTCGTTCACAATGAGGGCTCAAAGTTGGAGCAGATCGAAAATCGTCAACATGAGAGCGAATCGTGAGGCAGCCTGTCGTGTCCATTTTCAAACTGGCCCAACTGATTCAAACATCACATGGTTTTCAAATTTCGAGTTAATGAATAATATTTAATAATAATTAATAAAAATGAAGCATACAAATAATTAATGCCCAACAATAAATATTAATAATATACACTACTTGATAATAATTATTAATAATTAATGATAATTCATAATAATAATTAATCTAGCATTCAGTAATCGAGACAGAAGGGTGATCTGTACAATGAAGATAATAAACCAGTGTGTCAAGAATTTGCAGAGTTTTTCTACTCTCTTCTCTCGTCTAGGCAGATAATTTAATTTAATTTAAATTAAATTATCTGCGTATTTGATTTATTTATTTTTTCGCGGTGAGAGGCTGCAGCCGAACAGGTACCATAAATTGAACCGATAAAAAGCGAGAGAGAGAGAGAATTTATTCATAACTGAGGCATAAGTATAAAAGAAGTGAAATAAGAAACATTGAATAATATTGCTCGTCATAGGTCAGAGACAGCTGCAGAGCAGTTACTGCTATAGCATACTGGGTATAACTGTTATACCTACCACCTAACCCGTCGGATAGCTAATAATTATGGGGTTGAATTAAGTACTTAAAAATCGATTATTGGCTTTCGATTAATCAAACATCAATTATTCAACACCGATTAATCGGTCACATTGATTATTAGCTTACAATTAATCAGTTGATGTTATAATCGATTATTTGGTTCCGATGTTGCACCCCTAGTTGGAACTAGCACCCATGGCTAAGCGACCCTCTTCCAATGTCCTTTGATTACCAACACTAAAACCCTGGGGTTTCAGTGTCGCTACCTTTGATTCATCAGTGAAATTCACTCTTTAAAAAACCCTGACTAGTAAAAATAACCCTAAAGAAAAACCCTATACATTGGTTCCCTCCAAAAAATCCCTGTCAGCGAAAAAAAAAAAAAAAAAAAACAACGCTCAATCTAGGGGGAAAATCCCTGACTTGGCAACCTTGCCGCATACAGAAGTTACACTTGGGAGTCCTTCAGTCTTAAACCTTCTCAGTGAAGTGGGATACCTTCTCGGTGAAGTCCTCGATGGAAGGCGAGTCGAATTTCCTGAGCCAGTCGAAAGCGAGGCGGCAGACGGAGCGCGGGACGACGAGCGACATCTCGGCTTTGGTCGACGTCAGAACCTCGAGGCAGATGCACGGGAGGGAGAGGAACGACGGGCTTTGCGAGACCTCGTCGAACTGTTGAAGAGACGGAAAAGAAAAAAAATGGATTAGAAAAGTCGAAATGATAGGGCGTGCGATGGTTTGCTAAGTTTTCCTTGTTTTTCCCGTTTCTCGTTACCCTCTGGGTGGGCATAATGCCTAACCCCCCTCGAGAACAGGGGGACCCCTCAGCAAACCATACATTACTCCCATTAACGTACAAATCAGTAACATTGAACATTCAAGCAAAGATTGGAGTATTACGGGCAAAATTGAAAACCAAATTTGAACTCGACTCTGCTGTAAACGAATTGCCCTTGAGAATTAGGGATAATCGATAGTCGATAGTATCAAAAAATCGATATTTTCCATCGATATATATTTTTTTTATATCGATAGTGCATAGTTTGATAGTATCAGGTATCGATACTTAAGTAACTATGTAGGTACTGATGTACCTAACTTTACATAGGTAGTTTTTTAATTGAATGTTTTTCTTTTCAACCGATATTTGAGTAAATATCGATATTTTTTGATCGATACTATCGGTTGCAAACAGTATCGATACTGAGCTGCACGATATATTGTCATCGATACCTTACCTCCGATTCTATCGATATGTTGGCTACCTACGGCCATCCCTATTGAGAATTTTCAAGCTCTTGAGTAATCACCTGGAACTAAAGCCTTTTCAACCGATATTTAAGTAAATATCGATGTTTTTTGTAAATATCAAAAAATATATATTTTTTTAAATAAATAGTTCGATAGTATCAGGTATCGATGTATCGATACTTGAGTAACCGATAGTTTCTGACGATATTTTGTTTCTATCCGATATAACAATCCAAAATTCTTGAGTCGAAGGAAAAAGTGTGAGTTGTAGTGTTGTGGGTTAACTAGTAGACCAATTCTATAGTCGACAACTAATTACCTACCAAAGAATTGATATTACCGTAGGGCTTAGGTAGAACTAAACAAAATGTTCAATTAAAAAACTACTTATGTACCTAACTTTACATAGGTCGTTTTTTAATTGAATGGTTTTCTTTTCAACCAATATTTGAGTAAATATCGATATTTTTTGATCGATAACATCAGTTGCAAACAGTATCGATACTGAGCTACACAATATACTGTCATCGATACCTTACCTCCGATTCTATCGATATGTTGGCTACCTACGGCCATCTATTGAGAATTTTCAAGCTCTTGAGTAATCACCTGGAACTAAAGCCTTTTCAACCGATATTTAAGTAAATATCGATGTTTTTTGTAAATTTAAAAAAAATATATATATTTTTTTTAAATAAATAGTCAGATAGTATCAGGTATCGATACTTGAGTAACCGATAGTTTCTGACGATATTTTGTTTCTATCCGATATATCAATCCAAAATTCTTGAGTCGAAGGAAAAAGTGTGAGTTGTAGTGTTGTGGGTTAACTAGTAGACCAATTCTATAGTCGACAACTAATTACCAAAGAATTGACATTACTGTAGGGCTTAGGTAGAACTAAACAAAATGTTCAATTAAAAAACTACTTATGTACCTAACTTTACATAGGTCGTTTTTTAATTGAATGTTTTTCTTTTCAACCGATATTTTAGTAAATATCGATATTTTTTGATCGATACTATCGGTTGCAAACAGTATCGATACTGAGCTACACAATATACTGTCATCGATACCTTACCTCCGATTCTATCGATATGTTGGCTACCTACGGCCATCCCTATTGAGAATTTTCAAGCTCTTGAGTAATCACCTGGAACTAAAGCCTTTTCAACCGATATTTAAGTAAATATCGATGTTTTTTGTAAATATCAAAAAATATATATTTTTTTAAATAAATAGTTCGATAGTATCAGGTATCGATACTTGAGTAACCGATAGTTTCTGACGATATTTTGTTTTTATCCGATATATCAATCCAAAATTCTTGAGTCGAAGTGAGTTGTAGTGTTGTGGGTTAACTAGTAGACCAATTCTATAGTCGACAACTAATTACCTACCAAAGAATTGACATTACTGTAGGGCTTAGGTAGAACTAAACAAAATGTTCAATTAAAAAACTACTTATGTACCTAACTTTACGTAGGTAGTTTTTTAATTGAATGTTTTTCTTTCCAACCGATATTTTAGTAAATATCGATATTTTTTGATCGATACTATTGGTTGAAAAAAGTATATAATATAATATATCGTGACAATATTATTGTAATCGATACCTTACCTCCGATTCTATCGAATATCGATATGTTGGCTACCTACGGCCATCCCTATTGAGAGTTTTCAAGCTCTTGAGTAATCAGCTGGAACTAAAGCCGTGTAACTTCAAACTACAGGCATATGATAATAACAGGCTGGATATAGAAGGTAGAATAAGTCTACTTACTAAGTTTAACCATGTAACTGCTAAGGTTGATTTTATAATAATGTGTACCTAGTTACTGGCCTCGTGTAAACGCCGAATTAAGGCCCCTGGAATCGAACCCAGGAACCGGAACATGACGGTAAAACAGTGAAAAAAAAAAAAACTTGTGACTGCCCGTGGAATCGAACCCGAGACTCCTCCTCGGAACCCCGTGCTGAGCGACTACTCACGTTCTTCGCGATGTACTCGTCGACCGTAGCGACGAACTCTTTCGTCCTGGCGATCCCCGGGAGGCTTCGAACTCCGACGCAAGTGTCGGGCGACAGGTTGTCGACGAGGTAAGACGCGCAACGTTTCGCCACTCGGTCCATATTCAGGCCGACGGCCGCCGTGTAGACGGAACGGACCTCTTCAGGGCGGAGCTCCAACCTGATTGCAAAATCCAAATAAATAATCGAATATTTGACTCAAATGAATCGATTAATTTTAATCGATGTTACTAATTAATCGGTTATCGAATACATCAGGATTTGAAAGCATTTTTAAAGCATATTAGAATGCATCAAATCCTGATGTATTCGAAAACCAATTAATCAGTAATGATATCGATCAATCAGTAATAATAATCGATTAATAAAAATAATCGGCAGCTAAACAACGACCATTTGTCTTCAACCCCGGGGTACCCCCCTACCACTACCACTGTAATTTAACTATAGGTCGTCACCTATAGACGAAGCTATAATTGTGCGATTGAAATAAGTACCTACATACTTAAAAAATCGATTATTTCCTTCTGATTAATCGGGCACATCGATTATTATACGATTTATCATTTGGTTCCGATGTTGCATCCCTAGTGCAAATATTCAAACGACCAAAACGTACGTCACCATCAGGGCGTCATAAAAAGACTGTAAATACACACAAGGAGTAGAAAATTTAATAACAGTCGTGTTACCTTGCGGTGTATGCGTATTCAACGAGTTTCTCCAACGCCCCTTTCTCGAACACGCCGTTTAGTTTGTACGACATCACCTGTAAAATTGTAGTAAATTAATAAACAAGCACAATTACATCGCAACCTCCACTTAAGGAGCTGTCAAACTTGAAGCACCAATTAAGGAGATACTTAAACTTTCACTTGAAGACCAGTCAAAGTTGAATTATAACTTCAGGAGCAGTCGTACTTGAACCTCCACTTAAGGAGCAGTCAAACTTGAAGCCCCACTTTAAGAGAAACTTGAACTTTAACTTGAAGAGCAGTCAAAGTTGAAGCTCCACTTCAGGAGCAGTCGTACTTGAACCTCCACTCAAGGAGTAGTCAAACTTGAAGCCCCACTTTAAGAGAAACTTGAACTTTCACTTGAAGAGCAATCAAAGTTGAAGCTCCACTTCAGGAGCAGTCGTACTTGAACTTCCACTTAAGGAGAAACTTGAACCGTCTGAGGATGAGAAACCCTTTTAAACTTCAATTCTGCAAAAGTTATTAGCAAAAGTAACTGCTATTTGAACCGTTACTTTTTATAGTTGTAAATATCAGTAACTGTTATCAACTTGTTTCAAACTTTTTTCTTAAATGATTTATTCTATCTTATTTTTGGTATTAAACAAGTAAAACCTGACTAAAACCTGACCTGCTGCCGTGAAGTGGACTTTTCGTCGTCGGCCGTGAAGAGCTGCATCAGGTGCGGGGATACGGCAGCCAGCACCGCCCTGTGACAGGGAACGTCCACGTTCCCGACCTGAAAACAGTTAAACGGTCATTTAATGCACTTGAGGAGAAACTTAAGGAGCAGTGGATCTTGAAGATCCTCTTAAGGAGCAGTCAAACTTGAACCGACACTTGAAAAGCAGTTTAACGCCTTTTTCCTCTCAAACCTTCACATGACGAGCAGTTAAACTTGAAGTTCCACTTGAGGGGCAGTCGAACTTACAACTCTACTTAAGGAGCAGTCAAACGCCTTTTTATTCTCAAACCTCCACTTGAGGAGCAGTTGAACTTGAAGCTCCACTTAAGGAACAGTCAAAATTGAATCCGCTTGAGAGGCAGTTTAGCGTTCTGCACTCAAGGAGCGTTTTAACGTCTTTTTCCCTTCAAACCGCCACTTGAGGAGCAGTAGAACTTGAAGCTGCACTTCAGGAGCAGTTGAACGCCTCTTTCAGCACAAACCTCCACTTGAAGAGCAGTGGAAAAATAAAGCTCCCCTTAGGGAGCAGTCAACTTGAGGCTCCACTTCAGCAGCAGACAAACTAGAAGCGCAGTAGAACGCCTTATTCATGTCAATGCTCCACTTGAGAACCAGTTGCACTTGAAGCTCCACTGCTCGAGCTCCACACTTCAACACTCAACCAACGACGTCAAAGGCCACTCAAGTGGGACTTACGTGCAGGACGACGTCGCAGAACGTCCTGTTCTTCCTCATCATGTTCAACGAGTGGAGGACCATCGGCGGGATTCGGTCGTCCTCAAACTCCAAAGTCGCCTCCTTCGGTTTGGCGACGGCCTCATCGTCCAGTTCCCCTGCAACAAGAAAACGACGAGAAAATATTTAGAGTGGAATTAATACTCTGATCCCAAGTGTGAGTGACTGTAACACTCTAAAGATTGGTATTGATCATCTGAGTGAGACCTGCACCAAGCCGAGTGAGTACACGTGTCACTTGAGTGAGTTAAGGCCTCACTCGAGATTGGTATTGATAATCTGACTGAGACCTGCACCAAGCCGAGTACAGGTCTCACTTGAGATTACCACAAAGAAGGTTTTACTTTCAAACTGAATCTTCCATGTTTCATCTGGAAATGGTGTTAGGTACTTGAGATTTGACTGATTCAACTGACAGTCTCACTCAAAATCGGCAGTGGGTTTCTTCTATTGACACGGGCTCAATTCGAGTTTGAGGGGCCCCTCAAGTGTTGATCTCACTCCGGTCTTCAAGTGCCGTCAATTAACGTCGATCGGAGACTTGACAGACCGTATATCAATTGACCATTTACTTGAGTATTTTCATGGCGTTGCACTCATGCAGCATGACCATCTGAGCGAATTTTTAGAGCTTCCCCTCGATTCAGCCTCTAATTAACTACATTATTAAGGTTTTTCAGTAGTTTTTAACCCTTGAAAACACCAAATTTGAACCCTACGGATTTTTTGTTGTTTTTTTAATTGTGAGAGCAGTAGCGGTGCGTGGGCTCTGAAAATGGTGGGCCACCAAATTCGGAACACAAATTAACAGCTCTTTCTACAAAATACCTGTAAATGTTTTCCAACAGGAGTCTTCTTATGAGAGATGGTTGTATTATAATCAACCGCAGCTCTTAGCAAGTCAGAATGTAAGCTCTGTGTTCACAGTAGTTCTGACCAGTACCTACCCGGGATTACCAGAAGCTATAGCTTCATACGAGGAGGTGGCTGCGTGTATGTACAAAAATGTGTGAAGACAACGTAAAAAAATATGAGTAATGTCGTTAGGTAAGTAGCCACCACCACTTTCAGAGCACACAAGAAAGAGATCACGAGTTAGGACCATAACATCATGACTGAAGAGTATAGTGACTAGATTATTCATGGCTAGAGTAATGACTAGAACCAAAGTACTACAGAAATGACTAAGTAAAGACTAACGAGATTAATGGCAGACAAAAGAAATAAGAACTAGGTGTAAAGGTAAAGAAATGAAATGACTAAGCGAACGAAAAAAAAGCAAATAACTACAAAATTTGGTATTTAATACCAAACTTTATTGTACGAAGTAAAAATATTTCAACATTTTAGGCTCAATAAATACAGTAACTGTAAAATGAAGACACTAATACTGACAAAGGAATTCCATTAAAAAACTCAGGAATTAAAATTTATAAGTAAAATCCAGCCTTCGTTCTTTTAGAGATGAGAAGTACCTACTCCATAACTTTCTTATTGAAATCAGAAAAATTAGCAATCATTTCCTTCTCTACTGACAACATTGTCAAAGCATTAAGTCTCTCTTGGGTCGTAGTTGATCGAATAAACGTTTTTATTCTTTTAAGGGTAGAAAAACAACGCTCAGCTTCTGCAGAAGTCATTGAAATTGTAATCAATAATGTTAGTAGTTTCTCAGTTTCAGAATAGGTATCAACTAAATTATTGTTGTGCAAAAACAACAAAAATGGTATTGCGCCTGTGAAATGAGTAAAATCGGTTCTCTGAACAATTGTCACCAATTCAGTTTTGAGTTTCCGAGATTCTAGGATAGAGTAAGCAGTGACCGTGTTTTCAAAATCTTCAGTTGGAAAACATTTTGAAAAATTCGGAAAACTTGCAGTATCAAGCAGTTTTGAAGCTGCCAAATGCCCCCTGAACGAATGTCTGCTTCTAGCTTGAGCTATGATAATATCACAAACCTCCACTGCAGTACTTATCTATGTATGTTGACATTGATCAATCCACAAGACCGCAGACAGGACATAACGCACTTAATTACCACAAAAAAATTCAAATCTGTCACGGAAACTCGAATCCGAACTCCGAATTCACAAGTTTACTATCGAGATGACAAGATGAATTGAAACGATCGAATCGATTGTGAACACAAACGATTTTCTTGGCCCCGGGCCGGAACGAGGCGTGGCTTACCCAATTTTTACTCTACTGAGCATGCGCAGGGAGGCCACTTCGTAAAGCGTCGTGTCCGTTGCCATGGCAATACCCGGTCCCCGGCCCCTTAAGCGTAGGTTTCGATTTCGATTGCAAAACATCGATTACTGTCGATATATTCTGATAGAATGATCGAATATCGTTCTTCTTCTTCTTCTTCCCAGTTACTTGTCTTGGCCGCAGCCATGCTGGACATAGGTTGGGACAGAGAGAGAGAGAACTCTTTGACTTCGTGAAAATGCTAGGTGCAGTATACGGAACGATATTCGAATGCCAACTGGGTGGCATATTTTTTTTGTCGAGTTTTTTGTGTTTCTGGATGCCGGGGCAGTGGCCCAAGTGGCCTTATGGACGCAACGCCCCTGTGTGAGAGTACAGACATGCATCGTGACCATATGAGCGAATTTTTAGGGCTTTTCACCCTTGTCAAACGTTTTCGAAACTCGAATTTCCGAAAACCGTTTATATCAAAATCCGTTTCAGACCAACCAAGGCAGAAGAAGGGGGGGTTCACCTACCCATAAATTCCAAAAATGAAAGTCTGGCGTGTGGCACCTCATTTTAAAGGATTTTTAACCCTGAACACGATGGTGAAGTCAGAATTGGGGTATCTCATTCCGTTCTCAAACTGGAGCACTTTGAAGGTGAAGAAACGTGGTTGCTGCTTGAGAACATTGGTTCATTTGAATTTTTGATCGAATTTTCTCCATATTTGAACCGTACGGATTTTTATTTTTCACCGCTCACATACATACCATAATATGATCATGAACGTATGGTCGCCTCACTGCATGTCACGTAATAAATACTCGTACAATGCTGCCGTCCTAAGTTAAAACGTCCTATCTACAGTAAAATTTTACTGTAGATAGGACGTTTTAACTTAGGACGGCAGAATGATTGAGAGCTAGTTTTTATTTGGAGCGTTTGGTCCACATTTCGCTCGGGCCTAACGCCAAGTTGCGTCCGAGCCATTTTTTTTTTCTTTGTTCAATCTTCCACTCTCGTTTCGCCTCATTAACGGAAGACGAGCCGTTTCGCGTCATTCAGTTGTGAACGGACGAATGCGCGAGAGCCAAATCGCCATAACGAGATTTCCTTCGATATTTTCGTCGAGTCGTTGCGTTGACCTGACGAGCGGATTGAAGCGAGTGAAAATAAACAGTTTGAATGCGGTGGGTCCATAACCTGACGATTTCTTGAGGGTAAACGACGAATAATTCATCCTCGTCTGTCAGGAAATGATTGGAAATAGGACGAAAGTTGGCCGATGAAAACAGGAAATAATCAAAAATTGATCATTTGGATCAATATTATCCTCAATTTTCAGACCATCCTGAATCCCCACTGCCAAAAGACGCCAAAAATTATATGTTAAATTAAATTGGCACAAAACATCTGTCTTAGCAATCGAAATGGTAAGTCCGTGCGTACGGGCGACTCTTAAGGGAGTTGTAAGGGAGATTTAGGGAGGAAAAATTCCCCATGAATTCCCAAAATGAAACATTCTGACAAGTGACACCTCATTTTAAAGGTTTTTACACGCTGAATACGATGGTGAAGTCAGAATTGCGATATCTCATTCCGTTCTCAAACTAGAGCACTTTGAATGCGGTAGAAGCCGCGGTGGGTCCATAACCTGACGATTTCTTGAGGGTAAACGACGAATAATTCATCCTCGTCTGTCAGGAAATGATTGGAAATAGGACGAAAGTTGGCCGATGAAAACAGGAAATAATCAAAAATTGGTACATTTGGATCAATATTATTCTCATTAAAGGGTTTTTAAGACCATCCTGAATCCCCACTGCCAAAAGACGCCAAAAATTATATGTTAAATTAAATTTGCACAAAACATCTGTCTTAGCAATCGAAATGGTAAGTCCGTGCGTACGGGCGACTCTTAAGGGAGATTTAGGGAGGAAAAATTCCCCATAAATTCCCAAAATGAAACATTCTGACAAGTGGCACCTCATTTTAAAGGTTTTTACACGCTGAATACGATGGTGAAGTCAGAATTGCGATATCTCATTCCGTTCTCAAACTGGAGCACTTTGAAGATGAAGAAACGTGGTTGTTACTTGAGATGTTCTGCTCTAATCTGATGACGGAAGGAGATATCGCAATTCTGACTTCACCGACGTGTTCAGCGTTGAAACTTCCAAAAGCTGAGGGGGGAGGGGGGGTTCACCTAAAAAATGAAATTCTGACAAGTGACACCTCATTTTGAAGGTTTTTACACGCTGAATACGATGGTGAAGTCAGAATGACGATATCTTACTCCGTTCTCAAACTGGAGCACTTTGAAGATGAAGAAACGTGGTTGTTACTTGAGATGTTCTTCATGTTAAGTCTAATCTGATGACGTAAATGCGATATCGCATTTCTGACTTCACCATCGTGTTCAGCGTTGAAAAATCTATAAAGTGAGGGTGTTACTCGGCAAAAAATTGAATAAAATTTGTGATACAATCAGTAAAATGGAGTTATTTTTCATAAAACGAGTTATTTGTTCGAAAATTCGCTCTTAGCCCCACGCTGCACGACTGTGGATTGTTTAGCAGTCACATTCGTCCAATTTCCAACTATGTCGTCATTTGACCGGTCAAAATCGCAGAGTTTTGACGTTGACTGAGTCAACCGTGCGTCCAGACGCCCTTTGACCACCTCGTTCGATCGTCCAATTTAACGTTGGAGTCACACGATTTCCCCACTTCCCGGTTCAAACTACTTCTGTCCAGTCGAACGGCCGTCAGGGTTAATAACACCGCAAGGCCGCCTCCCCTCTCGAGTTGATTATCATCATCATCATCGTCGTGAGGAAGTTATTTAGCGGTTTTTTTCGTTCTGGTCGTTATTTACTTCACATGAGCTGCCGCAGGAAGGCGAAATCGCTAATCAACGGTATTTTTGGACTGGAGCAGTCAAAACAGTCCAATTTTCCATCTCTTCAGGTGTCAGTTTGGTCCAATTTTCAGACATTTCCCTCGTAGTAGTGGACAAATTTGTGTAGCTTCCGAATATTCCCTCACCGCTCTAGTAGGCTGAGTTGTCCACATTCCAAAAATTTGGTTTGGTCATTAAATTTGTACTATTTCTTCGTTTTAGCCGAGTAACACTCTCAATTTATAGAGTTTTCAACGCTGAACGCGATGGTGAAATCAGAATTGCGATATCTCATTCCGTCATCAAATTAGAGCAGAATAACCATGAAGAACATCTCAAGTATCAACCACGTTTCCTCATCTTAAAAGTGCTCCAGTTTGAAGACAGAATGAGATATCGCAATTCTGAAGTCACCATCGTATTCAGCGTAAAAAACCCTTTAAAATGAGGTGTGTATTGTATGGCTGCTAAAACCCCTTGTCTCGGGGGGGTTAGGCAATATGCCCACCCAGAGGGATATGCGGTCTATCCCCAGAGCGGTCGAACAAAAAACTCGAGAACAGGACTCAGCAAACCATCACAGGTGTCACTTGTCAGACGGTTTCATTTTGGGAATTTATGGGTACTTCCCCCCGCCCCCCCCCCCTTCAAATTGGTTGGTTTACGTTTGAAGATACGTCGATTCTGAAAGCTGGGGAGAGGGGAAAGTCGCCGCAGTAAAGATTGTACAGCAGAGGGGACAGTGGTGAGCCTTGAGGTTACTCCCAGGAAAAACTGCCGCCTGACTTTAACCCTGAAAGGGCTGTTACTGAGAAATGACTGGATGCCTGGATGAGAAAAAAGAGACTTAGCTAACTCAGGGTTAATTTGAAAACTCTCCGAAATCCGGTCATTTAGACGACTTTACGATCAAATTTCCGATCGAAACGAGACGTGAGGCAAATTAATCGACTCTTTGGTCGAGTTACAGGAAAAAAAAACCCCCCATTCAAGAAACTCTCTCGGGGAAGAAACGTTTCAACCTGAACGGCGCCGTTATATCGAGAGAAACTATTTTCAACTCGTTCCAAACGCCGCCTAAAAATCACGCAAAAAAAATCAAAAATAAAACTGTATATTTAGAGAGAAAATCCCAAATGGGAAAAAATAGAAAAAACCCCGTTATCGATGGCCGTTTTGGGGGTTTTGCTAAGTGACGGAGCCGCACGACCTTTTTACGGGTTTAGGACTGAAGGCGGGACAATTGCGCGGAAATAAAATCCGGGGGCCTGTTTTTAGAACGGGTTTTGAACGTGAGCCAAAAAAAAAAAAGAGAAAAAAAAAGTCGTATCGAGTGCAACGCCTGGGGGATGGCGCGGGGTCTGACGAGTCGCGCCTTCCGGCCGTTAGAACGTCGAAAACCACGTCGAAAACCGCGTCGAAATTGGATCGCACGTCGTAGCGGTGCGTTCGAAAGTATCAGTTAAAAATAACTGTAAAATTCTAAAACAACTAAGGGCTGAGACGTAACTGTGGTTGGGGTGGGGAATATTAAACGTAACCGCTTCAAATAACCTAATACTGTCCAGTAACCTAATACCAGAAAAACCCTATTACTGGAATAAGTGGTTTGGGTGACTTGGGGGAAAGGGCTGCTTTGTTTCCGGGCTTTCGGGATTCCGTGATAATAGATTGGGACCTAATACCAGGTAATAGGTTACGGAAACCCAGCCCAACGCTCTGGAAAGGTTCTCGAATCCACGGTAGCCTATTACCAAAACCTAATACCACAACATATTACCAGACGTTAGCTGTTACTCGATAACCTATTACCAAGAAATAACCGTATCAGCCCTGCGTATTTGGGCCGTGACAGCACCGTGGCCTTCAGTGGCGTCCGTGGTTCATTTTTTGTCCGACAGGTTATGGGCCCCACATCCCTCGCACTGTGGAATCACTAGATCCGACAGGTTATGGGCCCCACATCCCTTGCACTGTGGAATCACTAGATCCGACAGGTTATGGGCCTCACATCCCTTGCACTGTGGAACCACTAGATCCGACAGGTTATGGGCCCTCTCACATTTGAACCATTCAATGGCCTGCAGGAACTAAGTTGGAAGGTTTTTGAAGACATTTATTTGAGATCCCGCCCGCTCGTTTTACATGTTCCAACTACGATGTTTGCCTTTTGCAGTCTATTATTATAATAGGGGTGGGGAATATTAAACGTAACCGCTTCAAGTAACCTAATACTGTCCAGTAACCTAATACCAGAATAACCCTATTACCGGAATAACTGTTTTGAGAACTTGGGGGAAAGGCCTTTGAGGGCTGCTTTGTTTCCAGCCATTCGGGATTCCGTGATAACAGGTTGGCTGGGACCTAATACCAGGTAATAGGTAGGTTACGGAAACCCCAGCCCAACGCGCTGAAAGGTTCTCGAATCCCCGTAACCTATTACCAAAACCTAATACCACAATCTATTAGGTACCAGACGTTAGCTGTTACTCGATAACCTAATACCAAGAAATAACCGTATCAGCCCTGCGTATTCGGCCCGTGACAGCAACGTGGCCTTCAGTGGCGTCCGTGGTTCATTTTTTGTCCGACAGGTTATGGGCCCCACATCCCTCGCACTGTGGAATCGCTAGATCCGACAGGTTATGGGCCCTCTCACATTTGAACCATTCAATGGCCTGCTGGAACTAAGTTGGAAGGTTTTTGAAGAAATTTATTTGAGATCCTGCCCGCTCGTTTTACATGTTCCAACTACGATGTTTGCATTTTGCAGTCTATTATTATAATAGGGGTGGGGAATATTAAACGTAACCGCTTCAAGTAACCTCATACTGTCCAGTAACCTAATACCAGAAAAACCCTATTACCGGAATAACTGTTTTGAGAACTTGGGGGAAAGGCCTTTGAGGGCTGCTTTGTTTCCAGCCATTCAGGATTCAGTGATAATAGGTTGGCTGGGACCTAATACCAGGTAATAGGTTACGGAAACCCAGCCCAACGCGCTGAAAGGTTCTCGAAACCCCGGTAACCTATTACCAAAATGACCTAAAACCACCACCTATTACCAGACGGTCGCTACTACTCGATAAGCTATTACCAAGAAATAACCGTATTAGACTACCAGGCAATATTGTGATATTTTGTGGTGAACCCATAGGAAGTTGTACATGAGGTTTGTGGGTAGTTACCGGTGTGTGAGGCCCTCAGCAGCTGTTGAAAATGGGGGGTTTAAGAGGGGAAAAATTCCCCATAAATTCCCAAAATGAAACAGTCTGACAAGTGACGCCTCATTTTGAAGGTTTTCTTATTTTGAACACGATGGTGAAGTCAGAATTACGATATCTCATTCCGCTCTCAAACTGGAGCATTTTGAAGATGAAGAAACGTGGTTGATACATGGGATGTTCTTCATGTTTAGTCTGCTCTAATCTGAGAACGGAATGAGATATCGCAATTCTGACTTCACCGTCGTGTTCAGCATTGAAAAATCTATAAGCTGAGGAGGGTTTAAGGAAATTGGGGGGGGGGGGGGGGTTACCCATAAATCCCCAAAATGAAAAAGTCTCACCAGTGACACCTCATTTTAAAGGTTTTCTTATGCTGAACACGATGGTGAAGTCAGAATGACGATATCTTATTCCGCTCTCAAACTGGAGCACTTTGAAGATGAAGAAACGTGGTTGATACATGAGATGTTCTTCGAAAATTCGCTCATATAGCCATGCTGCATGACTAGGGATTTTTTAATTTTTTTTGGGTAATAAAACTGTAAAATGCCACAATTAGTCTAAAGTCGGCATACCAGGTTAAGTGCCACTGTTCAAGCCCAAAAAGTGGTTCGGAATTTGAACGGTATTTGAGCCAATTTGGAATATTGGACGTCTTCCCCCGTTAGTTGTAGTATTTATTACATTTAAAATTATTCGATTTGTGCAAAAATTGATTGACAAGCGTGTGTATGTGAATGAACGCTGTCCAATTCGTTGCAATTTATTTCAAATCGACTTCTCAAAATTTGCAAATTTTCGTGTTCAACGAGAAATATGTTGCGCAAAAGGGCGAAAAACGAGGCAACGAAACTAAGTACGACGTGAATTATCAGTCTGGGGGGGGGGGGGGGGGGTCAGTGAGGCGGATCCGATTTGGAGAGGGTTAAACGTAGTTGGCGACGAGGAGGAGTGTGGAGGGGGATCTCGTCAATACTCAGTCGGTCGAGGACGGTGGGGAACCAGCGTTGCCAACCTGAAACCGAGATTGTCCGTAGTTTACGGGGAAAATAGAACGAAGTCGTTGTGGTGAAGACAACGAAATTTTCCGACTTGTTTCAGTTTTGGGCCAAAAACCGGCCGAAGGAGGTTCCGTACGAGAAAAATCTCTCAGACACAAATGAAAGAGCGTTAAATTCTGCGTCGAACGAAATCCTTAAACGTCGATTTCGACAATACGGTGTAGGTGAAATCCGTGGTACAAAAAACGACAGTATCAAGTCAACAAGTAGCGACTTTGTCGTCTGTAACGTCAAAACGGCTGCTCCGATCAAAAAAACGTACGGAGTGAAAATTGTAGAGAATCAAACGGTGAATTCAAAAAGCTCCTAAAAAATCCAAATTTTGATCGGAGCCACCACTAACCACCCGAAAAATATAAAAACTCCACCCAATCGTTCTTGGGTGTAAACATACAACAGTCCAATTATCTTTACTTTAGCTGATACACGTAATTTGAATTTTTTGGCTCATTTTGAAATCGACGTTGGACCTTCTACAAATTTGATTCGACAATTTGTTTCGATTGGAGTCGCCGTTTAGACGTTCCAAGACGACCAAAAGCACCGCAGTACGTTACAAGTCGTACGAAATTTTCGTTTTTCGACTACGAATTGGGACCAAACTGTTTGGTCGAAATTGACGTTTAAGAGGTCCGTTCGATGCAGAATTTAACCCTCTTTCGTTTAAGTCTTGACGGTTTTATCGTACGGAACCTCCTTCGGCCAGTTTTCGGCCCATAACTGAAACAAAGTCGAAAATATGTGGTTTTTTGAGACGCCTCTACCGTAATGAGGTCAGGAGGTTCAGTTTGACTGGACTAGATAAAACCCGTTGAGAGTTTCAAGACGAATCAGGTAGAGTAGCTTTGATGAGCAAAGTTTCATTCGGTCGAATTCACTCGTAGAAACGTCGAAATTTCGACGAGCGAATTTGATCAAAATTTCGATTTTTCGAAGCTTTTTGAATTCACCGTTTGATTCTCTACAATTTTCACTCCGTACGTTTTTTTGATCGGAGCAGCCGTTTTGACGTTACAGACGACAAAGTCGCTACTTGTTGACTTGATACTGTCGTTTTTTGGACCGTAGATTTCACCTACACCGTATTGTCGAAATTGACGTTTAAGGATTTTGTTCGACGCAGAATTTAACGCTCTTTCATTTGTGTCTGAGAGATTTTTATCGTACGGAACCTCCTTCGGCCTGTTTTCGGCCCAAAACTGAAACAAGTCGGAAAATTTTGTGTTCTATCACGAATGGGCGAGGGCTTTAGGAGCCAAAAACTGGACGACTTTCGCTATTTGCTAACTTTAAACACTGAAACCATCCCCCACCCCTCAACATTGTCCACTTATTTCCCCGCTCCTCCCCCCTCCTTCAAGGGATTCATTTGGACTCCACTAGTACCAAAATAATCGCATTTCTGTTTACTTCGACAACAATTTCGACTAAACCTCTTGTTCGAAATGTTATTTAAATTTACTTCAATAATGCTTGATTGGGTATTGAGTACCCAGATCCGGGATGTACCTGTTTTCCTACAAAAAAAGGTATTTACTTACAATTATTAACATTTAAATGTGAAAAAAAATGGTTTTTTGAAAGATTTTTCAAAATATTATTTGTTAGCCTCATTTGTATTCATTCTCCGAGAATAAACCATTTTTCAGATTTAAAAAATGATGAACGGTTGTTGAGAAAAACGGTATTTATTTTTCCATCTTCTCTCTATTAGACTTCAGAGGTCCGTTCGACGCAGAATTTAACCCTCTTTCGGTGGTCTTGGCGATTTTTTTTTCGTACGGAACCTCCTTCGGCCGGTTTTCGGCCCAAAACTGAAACGAAGTCGAAGAATTTCGTGGTTTGTCCCGCGTAACGTCGACTACGAGCGAAATAATCGCGTTTAATTTCCCCCTCGGAAGCTCCGTTACACAATATTCACATCACAACCGCTCGAAATATCGCCGGTTCTAATTGGCCTCTTATCGACTCGCGAATGTGACGTAACTCCGATATACACTCTTACATATATATACACATATATACGAGTACGTACGTCTACTTCAAGCGCCTCTTCGGGTATTCGATCGTTTTGGAGAATTACGGGAACATTCGTGTCAAGAGTCGAGTCAACAGTGAATATTTTTAATCATTTCTACCAGTAAGATTTATTATGTTTAATTAAAAATACATTTGATTAACTTAAATATTTAAAAACAAAATCCAAAAAATACGTTCAATCGAATTTCAACAAAAATACTCGTTTTACACGAACAAGTGGTGCAATCGATCAAGTGGTTTTATTGTTTTTTATTTCTTTATTTTTTTTTTCGTTTTTTCAATGACACTCGCAGGTGGATATGAACCCAAGTGTACCTAATTTATAGTGTAATTAATTTTATAATGTTAATAATGCTATTAATTGTATTTTGAATATTGTAAACCGGTGGCTGTAAGGCTTCTAAGTGTTTTGGTATTCTCCATTACAACGTATAATTGATGACGTTCTGTTACAGTTAAAACGATCGTAATTATCACAATAACAGGGTGTCGGAGGGTTTACAATACTCACTGGGCGATATCGAGGGCGACACTTCGATTTTCATTATCGAACGAAAAAGGCGATTCCGGACAAACCGCGTTGAAAATTCGACGAAATATATATATATAAATAACCATCGCAGTCCCTGGCACTTCCTACTCACAACCCCATCTCTCCAGACACAGACTCAGAGGATCTGCATAGTGTCAACTCTCCAAGAGTGTATACGTTCCAAATGACATCACCGCCTGTCGGCACCTACACAAAGGCCCTCGCTTGTCCCCAAGAAGGGCACAGATCAACAATGACATCATCGTCTGCCCAACTGTACCAGTCCTCCAGAACCGCTAGCAATTAGCACTCTTCAAAACACTTGCCCCTCCAAGACAGTATATAAGACCCTCTGTATCCTCAAACCATTGTAGTTGTTCTCAGTCTTCTGTTAGAGTCGTATCTGTGTAAAATTTCATTGTGAATAAAAATACTTTTTAAAAACAGATTTACTAATTGAGTAAACATAACTGGCGCAGTCAGTAGGACATTGTCTGGCCAAATTTTGTGTAGTCACAGTAGGTTCGAGTTACTAAAGTGTCTACCCGAACTCTTGCTCATTCTACCAAATTGGTTTAACTTCTCTAAGTTGAAGACAACACCTGCAGTCCTACACCTCTACGGTTCTACAAGGACCAACGTTGGACAAAACAAGACTCCAAGCAACTGAAGACGAGACACACCCGGTCTGCATCACAAGAAGGACCGTATTGAGATGATCGCCCTTATGATTCTGTAAGTACAAATTTACTTACTTATCTAACCCATCTCAACCGACTACAATTAAAAACGGAAGGCCGAGATCAAAAGAAGCCAAGCCCTCGTAGACGGAAATCTTATTCATTCAAAAAACCATATTCACCTCCATTTTGTAGGAGACAATTATTAAGAGAACTCTTTGGATCAGAACACCCATTTAAAGAAAAAATGGCAACGAATCCACCCACTGTCCAACAACATTTCTTGGCGATGACGCCGACTCAACTCCAACAATTGATTGAGTCGATGCGTGTTCCCGCATCCCGATCTACTAAAGCTAAACCTGATAAAACAGATTATAGCGGAATTCCAGACTTTTCAGGAGAACCTGAATTGCTCAACCAATTTATTGAAAGATGTCAGGAAATAATTGATCATTTCTATGACGAAGACGATACAGAAAGCTACACAAACAAAGTCATCTTGAATAACATCAGAGCAAAGATAAAGGGCAAAGCCGCCACCGGAATCTTTAACGCCCCTCTCAATACCTGGGAAGAAATCAAAACGGCCCTGGTAGCTAACTATGACGATAAGAGGGATGAAGAACACCTAATATTAGAATTCGGAAAATTAAGGCAAGGTGCGAACGAGAATCCATTCGAATTCCATACAAGAGTTTACAAACTATTTACACTCCTGATCACTAAATTGAAAAATTCGAATGACCACTTCACTGTAGCCACATTGAAGTTAATGGAAAGGGTAGCCTTACGCTCATTCCTAATGGGCCTTCACGAAGATATCGGACGATTACTTATTACTAAAGGACCGTCAGATCTTAATGACGCCGTTAAGATCCTCACCAACGAATATCAATTCCCAAATTTGAGGAAAAAACACTTGGAAAAACCTAAACCCCAATTCCCGCAGAAACCTCAACATCAAAATTATCAAAGGATCAATTCCCCTCCAGGAAAGCCATTCTTCAAACAAGATGTCAGGACCAACCACAACGGAAAGACCTTCTACAAGAACCAACCTTCGACCTCAAAAAGTCCTGCTAACCCATTCAAACCCGTGCAACAAACCTCATTTCCAAAACCCACTCCGAAACCTGATACTCCCTACATTCCTCATCACCTCAGGACGAAGGACACAATGTCATATCAAACAACCCTGAACCATGAACTGAATGTCGAACCACCAGAAGAATTCAATGAAAATTACGATGAAGAAGATTTTCAAACAACAGAAGAAGAGGAAAACCAAGAACATTTTTTAGAACCCGACCAAAGCTACGAAGACTCAACCTGAACCACCTCGACGGATCGATCAAGCTTCCCTACCTAATCACTAACAAAAATTTCAAAATCCTAATTGACACAGGTTCATCCAACAGTTTCATCCATTCAGACATAGCTCGTAAATATTTTCAAAATCGCATGAAACCAGATAACTTTCTTGTAACGTCATCACATGGCAAAACTAACGGCACCCATAGTGTTAAATTGTGTAACAACCTCATTAACCCTAATGTAAGAAAAAGCATTGAGTGCAAATTCTATGTATTTAAATTTCACGATAAATTTGACCTACTCCTTGGATTAGATAATTTACAAAAACTTGGAACGATCCTAAATCTAAGAAAAAACTCAATCACCTTGAGCAATTTAGAAATTCCCCTAAAATATTATAGAATCCCACAAATATCACAACCAGTATCACAAATTGAAAAAGAACCACCCCAAAAACCCGAACCAAGACGATACAAAATACCCCCAAGATCAGGAAAACAAATTCAACTCCACCTCACCGATGTTAAAGACGGCACAGCTATCATCAACCATATGAAATCAGGACCGTTTGAAATTCCAAACTGCCTAGTTAAGGTAAAGAATAATCTCGCTAGATGCATAGCTATCAATACAGCCAATACTCACCAAATTTTAAATATAAAAACCCCTATTCCAGCTGAACAGGTTCCAGACAACACGTTCGATTCAATAACAAAAAAAGACATGAGTATCAACAATATCGATTGCAAAACCAAAACAAAAAGACTTATTCCTACCATTAGACAAGACCACTTAAACGAGGAAGAAAAGACAGAATTGAAAAAACTCTTGCTTGATTACCCCGATGTATTTTATGACGAAAACGAACCCTTAAGTACAACTTCTTTTACAGAACATAAAATCCGCACCACAGACGAAATCCCTGTGTACGCAAGATCATACAGATATCCTGAAATTTATAGATCTGAAGTGAAGAATCAAATCCAGAAAATGATTGAAAACGATATCATACAACCTTCGAACTCACCATACAACTCACCCCTTTGGATAGTCCCAAAAAAGGCAGACGCCTCCGGGAAAAAGAAATTCAGAATCGTGATTGATTACAGATCCCTTAACCAAAAAACAATAGACGACAAATATAATTTACCGAATATAGAAGACATCTTATCTAAATTAGGAAAATGCAAATATTTCACGACCCTCGATCTCACATCCGGTTTCTGGCAAGTAAAAATGGAAAAATCAAGTATTCCGAAAACTGCCTTCAGCTCTGAACATGGAAAATGGGAATTTAAGAAAATGCCTTTTGGATTGAAAAACGCTCCGAGTACATTTCAACGACTTATGGATAACTGCCTCCGAGGCATACAAAACGAAATATGCGCTGTTTACATGGACGACATAATCGTATTTTCCTCAAGTCTACAAGAACACATTACAAGATTAAGACAAATCTTCGATAGACTTAGACAAGCGAATTTGAAAATCCAACTAGACAAAACGGAATTCTTGAGAAAAGAAGTAGCTTTCTTGGGACATCAAATAACAGAAACAGGACTAAAACCTAACCCACAAAAAATAGAAGCTATTCGGAAATACCCGATACCCAAAACTACCAAGGAACTCAAAGGATTCCTCGGACTACTCTCTTATTACAGGAAATTTATAAAGAATCTGGCCGACATTACAAAACCTCTTACTATTAGACTAAAGAAAGGGAACAAAATAAACCCCCAAGATACAGATTACGTAAATGCCTTCGAAAAATGTAAAACCCTTCTAATGAATGACCCAGTCTTAAAATATCCAGACTTTGAAAAACCATTCATACTGAATACTGACGCTTCAGCTGTCGCTTTAGGCGCGGTACTCTCCCAGAAAATAGAAAATGAAATACATCCAGTCGCATATGCTAGCCGCACACTCAACGATACAGAAAGGAAATTATCAACCATTGAACGTGAACTATTAGCTTGCGTCTGGGCATGCCAATATTTTCGACCCTATTTATATGGCCGTAAGTTCACCTTAGAAACTGATCACCAACCCCTTCAATGGCTCCATTCTCTAAAAGAACCCAATTCCAAACTCTTCCGATGGAAACTTCGCTTAGAAGAATTCGATTTCGAAATTAAGTACAAAAAAGGAAAACACAATGCCAACGCGGATGCACTCTCCAGAATAGAGATTAATACTAAAGAAGTCAAACCTGAAATCCAAGAGACCTCACCTTCACTCATCGTGAATGTCGACGATGGAGAATCCGATCACGAGACCATTCATTCCGATAAAGAAGGAAAAGAGATAGCACTAATACCAATAAAAGACGGCGCTATTAATCATTGCAAAAATCAGATTATCATAGCAACAGGAGAACAATTCAATACAGAAACAAAAATTGAAAAACTATTCCAAAACCAGAAAATACGAATTACAGTGAAATTCCCCCAAAGAAATTTAGAAAACGAAATCATAAAATTCCTTATTGAACATCTACAACCAAAAATCCCATACGGACTATATTTCGAAACTGAAATATACCCAACATTCTCCACTATATTTATGAACAAATTTAAATCTTCCGAAATCAGACTCACTAAGTACACAGAAAAACTACTAGACATTATGGAACCCGACGATCAAATAAACATAATATTGTATAACCACAGGCAAGAACGATTCCATAGAGGAATAGACGAAACCTACCAACACATAAAGAGAATCTATTTCTGGCCAAACATGAAAAACGATATAACAAACACTATCAACAAATGTGAACTCTGCCTAAAATGTAAATACGACAGAAACCCTTTAAAACCCGCTTTCAACATCACTCATACACCCTCAAAACCTTTCGAAACTGTCCACATAGACACACTAACTATTGAAAGACAAAAATTCCTTACCATAATCGACAAATTCTCTAAATATGCCCAAGCCTACTCACTTAAATCCTTAAACAATATAGAAATCACAAAAAAACTTTTAACGTTCATCTCCCACCATGGAAACCCAACTGAAATCATAATGGATAACGGAAACGAATTCAATTCCTCCGTAATCAAAGAATTTCTACAAGTGCAAGGTATAAAAATACATTACACTTGTACCCAAAACCCAAACTCAAACTCTCCCATCGAAAGACTCCATTCTACTATCATAGAATTGCTGAGACTCATGTCAGAGAGCGAAGAATTCAGGAAAACGTCAATAAAAGAAAGATTTAAATATGCAATCATTTCATACAATAGTAGCATTCACTCTAACACAGGCGTAACACCCTATGAGGTAATCAACGGAACACTTGGTTCTAAACCACCAATCCCTCCGGACATAGAATCAGCTCTAACCAACATGTATATTGAAGAACACAAAGATAAAGTCAGTAAGTTATACAAAATACTACATGACAAACAAGCAAAGGCAAAAGAAAAAATCATCAACAAACTCAACGAAAAACGCGAAACCATACTACCAGACATACCATCCGAAGCCTATGTGGAAACCAAACAGATACAACATAAAACGAAAAAGAAATATAATAAAGAAACGATCAAAAATATCGACCCTTCTAAGAAAACGGCTGAAATAGAACCTAGACACTACAACACACGAACAAAAATCCACTTAAAAAATGTGAAGAGACCCCGTGCAATAAAAACCGGAACATCTCCTCAAGTAATAGAAGACTCCGATAGTGAAACAGAAGATAAAACGAAAGAAATAACAAAACAAACTATTGTAAAACAAACCATACAACCAAAATCCCGAGTAAGAATAAAGTTAACCGAAGACGATTTAAATTCTGTGGAAGACACTAATTGGTTCAACGACCAAATTATAAACTTTTATATGGAACTTATTAACCTAAGAAGCGAAGAAACTGAAACACTCCCCAAAACATATGCATTCCACTCATTCTTATACGTATCATACTTGAACGGATATCAGCGTGTGAAAACTTACACAAAAGATGTCGATCTTACTAGTAAAGACATCATACTGATCCCGATTCACGAAAAAGCCCACTGGCGATTAATAGCCATTAAACCCAAAGTCAAAACCATAGAATATTATGATTCACTATCCTACGATGGTAGAGCAATATTAGAAAACACATTCCAATACATAAAACAAGAATGGCATTACAAACACCAACAAACCTTAGACCGATCAGAATGGACCTTGAAAACAATTAAATCAATACCCCAACAAACCAATATGAATGACTGTGGACCATTTGTCTGTAAATTTGCCGACCTCATATCACAAGCCAAACCTCTTAATCTAAACCCACAAACATTGCGTGAAGAAATCTACGACAATATCACGCGAGGACAATTAGATTCTTAATTTGTTCCAGATTCATACCGAGCGTCCTCGCCACGGAAATCGTAAAAATCGACAGTAGCGGAGGATTGTTACCTATCAATCTTGGACCAGCATACGTAGAGACGAGTGAACACCTACTCATAATTCAATATGACTTAGACAGTCTTTATGCCCCTTTCAGTGAAATATCTCAAGCCTTCGAGACCTTAAAAAGAAACAATAAATCATTCCAGATCACACCGACCCTCAAAGAACATATCGAAACAATAAAAACCACTCTCAATACAGCAAAAGAAAAACTCTCCAACCTTCGACCCAGAAAAGACATTACAACCAATAAAAGTAAAAGAGGCCTTATCAATGGACTAGGCTCAGTAATAAAATTCATCACAGGAAACTTAGACGACAATGACAGAATAAAATACGATGACCTCATACAAAAATTGAAAAACAAAAACACTCAAATCTCCATTCAACAAAAGAAAGAACATCGTATCGTAAACGACTTAATCCAAAAATACAACGACACTATTACCATTCTAAACCAAAACAACCAAGAAATAAAAAATAAATTGGCAAAATTAAACAAATCACCAATTATCGACTTCATATACTTACAAGAAGCTGCCGCCCAAATAATAATTAACGCAAATATCATACTGAATCAACTGAGAGAAATAGAGACATCTCTCACTTTCTGCAAACTAGGCATCACCCATCCCAGTGTAATTCCTCTACAATACCTGGAGTCTGAACTCAAAGAAATAGCAAAAGAAAATCACAAAAAGTTAAAACTATTTAATAATACCATAGAGTACGAACTGAATTCCAAGATAGCGTGCTCATTAACAGAAAATCAAATCACTTACATTGTAAAACTCCCAGTATATATAGACATAGGAGCCCAATTGTACTTGATGCAATCTGTACCTATCACTCGTGGTACTAATTATGTAACTATTATTCCTAAGAATAAATATGTATTAGTTGATAAGAATTATAAAATCCTTTATTCTACTAACCAAATATGCTACAAAAGCAACTATAACCAATATTATTGTAATCATGATCAATTATGTACAGTTATATCCAATTGTTCGCAAAATCTAATCCAAAATAACTCTATACTAAATTGTCAATTCACAGAAATCTCTATCAATGACCCGTTTTACTCAATAATACCTGAAACAGGTCACGTAATCGTAACCACTCTAAAAGAAGCTATAATAAAATATGAAAGCTATGAGAAAAACACCCTACTACGAGTCAAAGGCACCTGGATTGTACAACCAACCACGAATAAAATCTCAATCAATAACACACCGGTAATAACGACTAATTTAGTACAAGGAACGCTAAGAGTCCCCTTAATACCTCAAAACGAAATTGCCAATCTTGACTCTCATCCTCTCAAATTGGATCTTAAAGACTATTCTCACATCCCTTCTTTCCATGAAAATTGGTCATCTTTCTTGGAGAACGAATTGGATCTTAACTATGATTATGTACACCTCCTCACTAGCCCACTATACATAATTACTATAATTGTTGTATTATTGCTCTTGTTCAACTATATGAGGAAAAATCATAAAAATGGAACTATTGTACAAAATCTAACACAACCCCCAAGTCATCCGTTTCAGATCATAGTACAAAAACCGAAGTCAGAGGATATGACTCATTGAAGCCGACTCATCCCCTAACTTCAATCTAAGGAGGGAGGAATAACCATCGCAGTCCCTGGCACTTCCTACTCACAACCCCATCTCTCCAGACACAGACTCAGAGGATCTGCATAGTGTCAACTCTCCAAGAGTGTATACGTTCCAAATGACATCACCGCCTGTCGGCACCTACACAAAGGCCCTCGCTTGTCCCCAAGAAGGGCACAGATCAACAATGACATCATCGTCTGCCCAACTGTACCAGTCCTCCAGAACCGCTAGCAATTAGCACTCTTCAAAACACTTGCCCCTCCAAGACAGTATATAAGACCCTCTGTATCCTCAAACCATTGTAGTTGTTCTCAGTCTTCTGTTAGAGTCGTATCTGTGTAAAATTTCATTGTGAATAAAAATACTTTTTAAAAACAGATTTACTAATTGAGTAAACATAACTTATATATATATATATATTTTTTTTTGGCAGTTGAAATTTTTGCGTTGAAAACGAAACGTACGACGTCACGAGTCGAAATGACGTCACGAGAGCGAGACGGAGCTCGGGCGGTGCGACGAGTCGAACTGACCGGTGACTTGGGACGGGGGAACGAGGGCGGTTCCGTTCGAATTTGGCGCTGAACCAAAAAGAAAAAAGAAAAAAAAAAAAGAAAAAAATTAGTTCGAAACGAGAGCAGTCGAAATATTTAACGGTAGCGAACGTTTGGTTGAAAAGGAAAAAACTAAAATGTTTGAATCGAGACTTGGAACCCTCATTCGGAATTTGTGTGTGATTATCTGCCAATAAATAAAATGAAATGAAATGAAATGAATGAAATAATTTCCCAACTAAATTTGAAGGCGAACCAAATCGGAAATTCAGAAGAGGCTTGTAGGTATACAGGGTGTCTAGTGTAACTATGTGACAAACTCGAGGAATCGATTCTACAGGTAATTTGCAACAAAAAATGCCTCGTAAAGTTTTTTTTCTTACTCAACTAAAAATCCGACTTTTTTCACTTTTAAGATTTTTTTCGTCTTCTCGACCTTGTCGCTGTAAAACGGACCTAAATCCCTTAAATTATGATGTAAAATGAAATCTGAGGATACCGTTGGAAAGAGCGTTAAATTTCCTATCTCTTTGATACAAAATTCGATTTTTTTTAGTCTGGCCTAACTGGTAAAAAAATGGCGAAATTTAAAAATTTGAAGATTTGAAGATTACATACTGTATACACACAACATAAAAAAACATGACACGGCATGGATTTTTCATCCGTCTACTGGGGATTTTCAACCTGAGCCACAATTTTTGATTTTTTTTTTAAATTTAGATTTTCAGAAAATCAACTCCTAAGTGATGTGATTTCCTAAGTAATCACTGTGATTTCACGGCGGCGGTCATGTTTTCGTTGAATTAATACTTACAAGTCCGTAACATGATCGAAGATTCGGCTCATTCAGGTAAAAGGGTCAGAATAGAGAGAAAGATTTTCAAATATTCCTCATTCTGATAATCTTGAGGTGTTTCTCGGCAAAAAATGGTTTATTGAGATGTTCCAAACGTCAAATTTTACATAAAACCAGTAAATTTTTCTCGGTAATTCGCTCTTATAGCCATGCTGCGTGACTGGATTTTTAAAAATTTTGTAATTCACCAACGACGATCCTTGTACCGGAGAAAAATTGAAAATGTCCCCTCATCGCTCCAAGTTTTCGAAATCGCGAACTTTTTGACAGTCGAGCGTTGGAATGCAGGTGATTTGACGAAATAAACCGGGCGGCACGCGGCACGTATCGGGCGGCATGCGGCACGCCCCAGGTGTCACTCGGCACGTATCGGGCGGCATGCGGCACGCCCCAGGTGTCACTCGGCACGTATCGGGCGGCATGTGGCACGTATCGGGCGGCATGTGGCACGCCCCAGGTGTCACTCGGCACGTATCGGGCGGCATGTGGCACGCCGCAGGTGGCTTAGCTATAGGACGACTTGGCTTCCGCCATGCCAGTCATAGTCATTGGATTCGAGGTTCCAAACAACTATCAAACTGTGGCATAATGAGCGGCCGATTCATATTTTCAATTGAATCTTTTACTGTTGATTAAATATTTGGTTAATTGGCGAAATACATATATATATATTGAATATATTCGACAAGCCAAGTTCGTGGATGGGCAGAATCGGGCCACTCTAAGGGGGGGGGGGGGTTTCAGGGAGTTTTAGGAGGGGAAAATTCCTCGAAAATTCTCAATATGGGACATTTTGACAAGTGACACCTCATTTTAAAGGTTTTTTTATGCTGAACACGATGGTGAAATCAGAATTGGAATATCTCATCCCGTTCTCAAACTGGAGCACTTTGAAGATGAAGAAACGTGGTTGATACTTGAGATGTTCTTCATGGACATCATGTTCCTTAATGGAGACATTGTACATAACACCAGTTATTTTTTCGAAAATTCGCTCTTATATCCATGCTGCATGACTGTGGATTTTATTTTGAATTCAAAGTCAGAAGTGTCTGCTACTGAAGCTGTTAGTTAGGTACCCTACTACCTCACTGTTAAATATCCTGATCTACGCTTACTTACCCTAGAATACACTTACCTACAGTTAAATACCCAAATTCGCACTTAATTTCACCTGATTACGTCACTATCGAGGACTTGGCGGTTCTAATCGTGTTACGGAAAAATAAACATCAAAAATCCTCTCGACGAGTTTCACTGGGGAAAATCCGTCTGTCGGATTTGAGTCAACACACTTCGAGATTAAATCGATAACGTTTTCGTTTCTGATCAAAGTCAATATTTTACCGTTTGATTTCGATACCGACCCGCGTGGGGAAACTGATAAGGCCATTGATAAGTGTCATCGATAGAACGAAGAACCCTCAAAAGGGAATTTTGGGAGTTTTTTTGGTTTTTGGCGCATAACATCTAAACGGCGGTTCGTACAGAAAATGTCACTTGCACCGAACTTGAAGAGCGTTAAATTCTGCGTCGAATGACTTCATAAACGTCAAATTTGATTCAGGGGTTTGGTCAAAACCTGCAGTTGAATAAGAGCGAATTTCTTGATTTTTTTTATGAATTCAAGTTCTGATTTTCGGTACGTTTTTGGTTTTTGGCGTATAACATCTAAACGGCGGTTCGTACAGAAAATTTCACTCACACCGAAATTGAAGAGCGTTAAATTTTACAACGAATAACCTCCTCAAACGTCAAATTTGGTTCAGAATCTCCAGTCAACGGTGAGCGAATTTGAACTATTGAAATCCTTCAAAAATGAGCTAAAATTACATTTTGACGTCCTCACAAACCATTTTGACGCTTCAAACTGGTGTAATTTCACGCTTTCAAATGATATAAAATGAAATTTCAACGATCTAATAGGAGATTTTGACGTCCACAAAGACAGTTGTTTCGTGTATAATTATCAAAAATCGGATTTTGACGTCCTGTCTTTGTATACGTCAAAATTCAACATTAGATCATCTTAAAATGACTTCAAAAGTGATCTAAAATGAGATTTTGACATTCGAAACGCCAATTTTGACGCTTGGAAATGAACTAAAACGAGATTTGTTGCTTTCAAATTTCGATCATTTGAAGCAACAAAACTCGTTTTAGATCATTTCTAAGCGTTAAAATTGACGTTTCGAATGTCAAAATCTCATGTTAGATCATTTCAAAGCGCCAAAATTGTCGTTTCGACGCAATCAGGTGATCTAAAGTGAGATTTCGACGCTTTAAAATGATCTACAATGCGATTTTCCGCTTTCAAGTGATCTAAAATGGGATTTTGACGACCGTAAAGACGACTTTGATTCCACAAAATGACCTTAAACGAGATTTTTTGGCTTTGAAATAATCTAATATGATATTTCTACGTCCAAAAAGACAGTTTTGACGCAATCATATGATCAAAAATGAGATTTCGACGTCCAAAAACACAAATTAAACCCTTTAAAATGCCGTAAAATGAGATTGTTTGCGTTGAAACGGGATTTCGACCTCAAAATTATGAAATTTTGAGGTCCAAAATAACATTTTTTTGCGGTTCAAAGTGATTTAAAATGATCAAAACTGATTTTTGATTGAAATGGAGATTTGACGTTCATGAAGACAGTTGAAACACTTTGATCTAGATCGAGGAAGTGACGTCCTTAAAAGAGATTTTGACGCTCTGAAATGATCGATGATTTTTCCATTTCAAATGATCTTAAATCGGAATTTTGATCCACAAAGACGAGATTGACTTTAAAATGATCTAGATTAAGATTTTTTTGCATTAAAACGAGGTTAATACGATATATTTAAAAAAAGCTTAATCTAGATCATTTTGAAGTAATATTAGAGTATTATTTTTATTAAGTAATAAAGTACCTATTATTTTTATTAATATAAATAATATGAGATTTCGACGTCCAAAACGACAATTTTGACGAAATCAGATGATCTGTAATGAGATTTCGACGTCCAAAACGACAATTTCGACGAAATCAGATGATCTGTAATGAGATTTCGACGTCCGAAACGACAATTGACGAAATCAGATGATCTGTAATGAGAGTTCGACGTCTGAAAACCACGAATCTGATCTAAAATGATCTACGACGTTTGACGTAACAATTACACGAAATATGACGTTTTAAAATGATGAAATGACGTCACAAAAGTACAATTTCGGACTCGGCGGGCGACAACGAGGCTGTCGGGGGGGACCAGATCGGCGGCCCCGCTAGGTTATGATCACTGACGATCAACCCCGTTAGGTTATGATCACTGATGATCACTGACGATCAACGTCTTGTACGTTTCGTACGTGCGGCCGTACTGGACCGCACGGCACGTAAACGTCGCGCCAAGTAGCGACCGAGTCGAGTTTCTGTACGACGGGCGTCGAAAAAACACGAAGTAACTTAAGTAAAAAAATCAGTGAAACTTTTTCGACTCACCGGTGGCGTATTGTTCGGATCCCATCTCCGTATTCACTTCGACGTTTCGACTCAGAGCGGAAGAAACTTCGACGTTTCGACGAGACCTCGAAACGGAACAAAAACAACGCGAAGATTTTTTTTTTTTGCTGTTTGTTTTGTTGTTTGTTTTATCTCGGTGTCGACCCGGCGTCAAAAAACGGTCGAAATCATCGGGCGACGAAAAATTCGACGACGCGACTCTCCGTCGAAACGACGACAAGTGTCGACGATCAGCGACGAAAACCGAAAAAATTAAAAGTCGAAACTTTTCTCCGAGACAAATCGACGTTTTCGACGTCAAAACATCGGGAGGCTCGCGTTGGGAGAAAAAAACTGAGGGTTGTTGTTCCAGCGGGTCGGCCCGTGTAGAGGGGGGGAGGTGGAAATCGATTAATTTCGGCCGCTCGATACATCGAAGCGCGTCCGTTCGATGTATCGATCCCTGCGATTGGGCGCTTTATTCGTTATTTTTACTCGTTTTAACAAAATTATAATGTACGGTTTAACAAAATTAAAAAATCGTGATCCTAAATGTAGAATTTTGATATTCGTACTTAAAATTTGTTACGATGCAGCATGGCCAAATGAGCGAATTTTTGACGTACTACGAACAACTAATCTGCTCGTTTTCGTGTTTTTGTACCTTAAAACCCAAATTTGAACGCTTTTGAGTGTAAAAACTTCAAAATAATTGAAAAAACTACCGGTTTTTGGTATTGTATTTTCCAGTTTTTTTTTAACATTTTGGCGCAAAAAGTAGACAAAAAAAAAGGGTAAACGAAATTTTAAAAACCGTCACCTATTTCAAATTTGGGTTTTTCGTGTTGAACTATAAACTTTTTAACTCAAAAACCCAAATTTGAACACTTTTGAATGTCAAAACCTACCTGTTTTTGATATTTTACTCACAAGTAATTTATGGGGGGGGGGGGGGGTCGAGTTGAACGAAAAACTCAAAAGACTTTTTAAATCAAAAACCCAAATTTGATCCCTTTTGATAGGTAGTCAAAAAAAAAGGTAGTTTTTTTTTTTTACATCTATAATGAGATTTTGACGTCCAAAAACGCAAATCTGATTTAAAATGGTCTACAACGAGATTTGAGTCGTTTTGCTTTAAGAATGATCTGCAATGAGACTTTGACGCTTCCAAATGATCTACTTAGGGGAAGAAGAGAGATCGGGTTTGAAATAAGTTTCCGATACAGCAGCCGTATTGTTACTGCTGCTGCTGCTGTATGATACTGTACGATACTGCTGCTGTAATGTTACTGTTGATTCGGTCGGAAACTGTTCGAAACTTGGTCTGTTGCTCACAAAAGAGCGAGCGTTCCACTGAAATATTTTTATGCGTTGTTGCGTTACACGTGATTATTTGTTATTATTATGCTTATTTATTCATTATTTATTTTATAAGTGATGATTAAGAAGTATTAAATATTTGCTTCAAGTTGGTTTGATAGCAATAATTGATAGCAATAATAAATCAATAAATCAATTATTGATTTATTCTGGTTGATAATGTACGTAATACTCGTCGATCGATTTGTGGGGAGGAGGATGTACTATTTAATAATAATGATTAAATATTATAATTATATTATAACGGGATGATATAACGGGATGATTATAACGGGATGATGACGTCTATATACACAAATCAAACTTTAAAATGACACCTATAATGAATTTGATAGAATAATGATGTAATGTTACATAAAATGGGAGATTTTGACCTTTAAGAATGATCTAATATGAGATTTTGACGCTTCAAAATGATTTGAGACCCAAAAAGACGATTTTGACTCTTATAGACAATTTTGGCCTTTTATTTAGGTATAAGGAGTTTTTTACGCTTTAAAATGGTATAAATCGAGTGGTTTTGCTATGAAAAGATCTAAAATGAGATTTTGACGTCCTTAAAGACGAATCTGATCTAAAATGGTCTACAACGAGAGTTGAGTGGTTTTGCTTTAAGGATGATCTAGAATGAGATTTTGACCTTCAAGAATGATCTGCAATGAGATTTTGACGCTTCAAAATGATCTTCTACGGGAGGTTGACGTCCATGAACACAAATCACACTTTAAAATGACACCTATAATGAATTTGATAGAATAATGATATAATATTACATAAAATGGGAGATTTTGACCTTTAAGAATGATCTAATATGAGATTTCGACGCTTCAAAATGATTGGAGACCCAAAAAGACGACTTTGATTCTTATAGACAATTTTGGCCTTTTATTTAAGTATAAGGAGTTTTTTACGCTTTAAAATGGTATAAATCGAGTGGTTTTGCTAATAAATGATCTAAAATGAGATTTTGACGTCCTTAAAGACGAATCTGATCTAAAATGGTCTACAACGAGAGTTGAGTGGTTTTGCTTTAAGGATGATCTAGAATGAGATTTTGACCTTCAAGAATGATCTGCAATGAGATTTTGACGCTTCAAAATGATCTTCTACGGGAGGTTGACGTCCATGAACACAAATCACACTTTAAAACGACACCTATAATGAATTTGATAGAATAATGATGTAATGTTACATAAAATGGGAGATTTTGACCTTTAAGAATGATCTAATATGAGATTTTGACGCTTCAAAATGATTTGAGACCCAAAAAGACGACTTTGATTCTTATAGACAATTTTGGCCTTTTATTTAAGTATAAGGAGTTTTTTACGCTTTAAAATGGTATAAATTGAGTGGTTTTGCTTTGAAATGATCTAAAATGAGATTTTGACGTTCTTAAAGACGAATCTGATCTAAAATGGTCTACAACGAGAGTTGAGTGGTTTTGCTTTAAGGATGATCTAGAATGAGATTTTGACCTTCAAGAATGATCTGCAATGAGATTTTGACGCTTCAAAATGATCTTCTACGGGAGGTTGACGTCCATGAACACAAATCACACTTTAAAATGACACCTATAATGAATTTGATAGAATAATGATATAATATTACATAAAATGGGAGATTTTGACCTTTAAGAATGATCTAATATGAGATTTTGACGCTTCCAAATGATTTGAGACCCAAAAAGACGATTTTGACTCTTATAGACAATTTTGGCCTTTTATTTAGGTATAAGGAGTTTTTTACGCTTTAAAATGGTATAAATCGAGTGGTTTTGCTTTGAAAAGATCTAAAATGAGATTTTGACGTTCTTAAAGACGAATCTGATCTAAAATGGTCTACAACGAGAGTTGAGTGGTTTTGCTTTAAGGATGATCTAGAATGAGATTTTGACCTTCAAGAATGATCTGCAATGAGATTTCGACGCTTCAAAATGATTTGAGACCCAAAAAGACGACTTTGATTCTTATAGACAATTTTGGCCTTTTATTTAAGTATAAGGAGTTTTTTACGCTTTAAAATGGTATAAATTGAGTGGTTTTGCTTTGAAATGATCTAAAATGAGATTTTGACGTTCTTAAAGACGAATCTGATCTAAAATGGTCTACAACGAGAGTTGAGTGGTTTTGCTTTAAGGATGATCTAGAATGAGATTTTGACCTTCAAGAATGATCTGCAATGAGATTTCGACGCTTCAAAATTATTTGAGACCCAAAAAGACGATTTTCACTCTTTTTGACAATTTTGGCCTTTTATTTATAAGGAGTTTTTGACGCTTTAAAATGATATAAATCGAGTGTTTTTGCTTAAAAATGATCTAAAATGAGTTTTTGTCGTCCAAAACAGCAAGAATAAAAGACAGAAAATTCGCTCAATCGGCCATGCTGCTGATCAGTCGATCGTATCGTCAATAGAGGAAACAAGAAAAAAATTCGCTAAAAGGTCGTAAAGACGTTGTAATGAACAAGGAATTCGGCTGGCCGTCTCTGAATCGATTTTATTGTCACGATAATCGATACTTCGACGATTCGATATCTTTCCAGGGCCGTCGCCTCCACCTGTTTACAATTGTGGGGGAGAAAAGGCCTTGGGAGGGGGGCGTTGTTGGTGGTGGGGGGAGAAATAATCGATAGTCACTCGAAAGGAATGAGGTCCAGGAGCGTAAACCTTCTCCGTGAAAATGGACAATATGACGGAATTGACAATGAAAAACCTCCATAAAATCGAAATTTACGTAAAATTACAACTCAGTAACGATTATTCGTTATTATTCTTCCTGGACATGAACAGTGTAATAACGGAAAACGTTGACATTAGTTTTTGTTATGTTGGTCATACTGGCTGCGCCACAGACGAAACCAGAGTAAAATAACTGGTTAAAAATGAACTACCGACTTTTCTCAAGTGATCTACGTACTTTTTTTTAGCCTCGTCTAGGGAAGAAAAATGATTAAATGGAACTTTTACGTAATATTTAATTAATCGATTAATCGTTGTTGAATAATCGATGTTTTACTAATCAAAAGCAGATAATCGATTTTTCAATTAAGCACTTATTTCAAACGCACAATTATTTGCTGTACAAACCGTTTCATTTTATAATTTATAGGTGACCCCCCCCCCCTCATCCCCATACACTCCCCAAAACCACCCTCTGCTTTTGGAAATTTCAGCGCTGAACAGGACGGTTAAAGATTGAGTTTTGAGAAAAAACAATCAATTCTCAGATGAATCGATATTATTTGAAAAACTAATCACGATTATTACATAAATTTAAGTGATTATTAAATTAATCAAATACCTATGTTTTCATACTTGAAAAAAAAATCGATTCTATTTAAATCGATTCATTTTGGAGAATCGGACATCCCTAGTGTCAAGTGTCAATTTATGGTAGGTACCCACAATTTATAATTTATGGTGGGTACCCTCAATTTATAATTTAAAAACTATTTTGTGCAATTTTATTCGTTTTGGCATTCCTTCATCTTCATTGGCCTTGTAATTTAACAATTGGTCGTCTCCTAGAGAACTCGTAGACCAAGAAAACCACCGGAAAGCAAATAATTGTGCATTTGAAATAAGTACCTACTTAAAAACTCGATTATCTCCTTCGATTAGTACAACATAGAGTATTAAACACCGATTAACCGATTAATTAAATATCACGTAAAATGAGTGGTTTTGTTTTAAATTAAATTATCAAATATTTTTTGATACTTAACAAAAAAATCGATTCATTTTGGAGAATTGGACATTCTAGTGTCAAGTGATCTGCTTACTTCATGTACCTTATGCAAACTACGTACTTTTTCTCATGGAATCTACGTAATTTTTCCACCTCGTCTAGGGGGGGGAGGGTGACAGACCGTCAACAGTCGTACTGCTCTTCAGCATATTGCAACCGCCATTTTTTTAAGTAAGTACTTATTTCAATACCTATTTGCTTGACAGACCGTTTCATTTTTGGAATTTATGGGTGAACCCCCCCCCCCACCCAATACCCCCCTCGGCTTTTGGACATTTCAACAGTGAACACGTCGATTAAAGATTGTATCGATATTTTTGAGAAAAAACAATCAATTCTCAAATGTATCGATATTTTTTTAAATAAGTAATTGTGACTATTATACCTGACTATTATAACGTGACTATTAAATAAATTAAAGTGATTATTAAATTAAAGTATCAAATATGTTTTGATACTGGAAAAAAAATCCATTCGATTTAAATCGATTCATTGTGGAGAATCAGACATCCCTATGTACGTTTTCTCATGGAAACTACGTACTTTTTCTCATGGAATCTACGTACTTTTACCACCTCGTCTAGGGGTGATGGTGACAGACCGTCAACAGTCAGCAACATATTTGCTTGACAGACCGTTTCATTTTTGGAATTTATGGGTGAACCTCCCCCCATACAACCCCCCCCATACAACCCCCCCCATACAACCCCCCCCCATACAACCCCCCCCCAATACATTCCCCAAAACCCCCCTTGGCTTTTGGACATTTCAACAGTGAACACGTCGATTAAAGATTGTATCGATATTTTTGAGAAAAAACAATCAATTCTCAAATGTATCGATATTTTTTGAAATAAGTAATCGTGACTATTATACCTGACTATTATAACGTGACTATTAAATAAATTTAAGTGATTATTAAATTAAAGTATCAAATATGTTTTGATACTGGAAAAAAAAATCCATTCGATTTAAATCGATTCATTGTGGAGAATCAGACATCCCTACATACGTTTTCTCATGGAAACTACGTACTTTTTCTCATGGAATCTACGTACTTTTACCACCTTGGCTTTTGGACATTTCAACAGTGAACACGTCGATTAAAGAGTGTATCGATATTTTTGAGAAAAAACAATCAATTCTAAAATGTATCGATATTTTTTGAAATAAGTAATCGTGACTATTAAATAAATAAAAGTGATTATTAAATTAAAGTATCAAACATGTTTTGATACGGGAAAAAAAATCCATTCGATTTAAATCGATTCATTTTGGAGAATGAGACATCCCTACGTACTTTTTCTCAAGGAATCTACGTACTTTTTCCACCTTGTCTAGGGGGGTGGGTTGGGAGGAGGGTGACTGACCGTCGCCGGTCGCACTGCTCTCCGCCATATTGCAACCTCCCCCCCTCCGTGACGTCACACCTCGACATCTTCTTTACGTTTTGCGTTCTCAGGCCGCTCAGAGCCGTTTACGAAGTTTTCTCTCCTTTTTGCGTGAATTAACCACGAAAATGGGTCACAGCAACATTTGGTACTCGCACCCTCGGCGATACGGACAAGGATCCCGCTCTTGGTGAGTTAACTCCCCCGCATCAACTCTCTCTTCAAATGTTCCATTTCAACTTCGTCCCGAAAACCGTTCGACAAAACCGACACGTGGGTTTTCGCGACGAGTCCCGAATCGTTTCTTTGTCGATTTCGAACGAGTCGAAGTACGTTTGTCGACGAGTTTAACGCGACGAGAAGTCGAAAATTCGTTGAAAACGCCGATTTGTCGACAAAAACGTCGAGTTTTAGTTGTTTTCGTGTTGAGGTTAGAAACTCGAGGCGGTCTGCGACGTATCGAGGATCTCACGGCAACTCCCCACATCGTCATTCGGGCAACTATTGAGCTGAGCCAAAAACTGAGTAATTCAGTGAAATGAATCGATAGATTTAGTGTACTTAGATCGATCCGCCGGGAGAAGACGCTTCGAACAGTACGCGTAACTGTGACGATGTGGGGTGTTGCCGTGAGATCATCGATTTCTCACGTAGACGTCGAAATTCGAAGTCGATTTATTCGAAATTTCAAAATGTTTGCATTTTCACGGTGAAGATTAAGATACTGTTACCTAACTTAGGTACCTAACTTGTTAGACACTTAGTTAGATCGATCCGCCCTGAGAAGACGCTTCGAATAGTAGGTAAGCGTAACTGTGACGATGTGGGGTGTTGCCGTGAGATCCTCGATTTCTCACGTAGACGAGATCCAAATGAAGTTTTGAAACTAGTTTGAAGTAGATACGAAATCGTCAAACCGACCTGGACCTTCGTTTTGACAACTCAACTCCTTCAAAAAGGGCCTTACAATGAAAAGTGATGTAAAATACAAATAAGCGAAACACTGGTACTTAACCCTTAACATACCATGATACGTCGTCATTATTAACATCCGGGTCTGGCAGACCCGATACGCCAATTGAGAGTTTTGGAGTAAAAACAACGTGAGCCACCAAACAAGCCTTTATTAAAATGTACATGCTAATATTTGTATTTATTTCACAAGCAATCTGACGAGAGTTGGAAATGGAACAATTTAACAAGTGACGCCTCATTTTAAAGGTATTTTCACGCTGAACACGATGGTGAAATCAGAATTGCGATATCTCATTCCGTTCTCAAACTAGAGCACTTTGAAGATGAAGAAACGTGGTTGATACTTGAGATGATCTTCATGTTTAGTCTGCTCTAATCTGAGAACGGAATGAGATACCGCAATTCTGACTTCACCATCGTGTTCAGGGTTAAAAAATCTATAAACTGAGGTGTTACTCGGCAAAATAAAGGAAACAAAATTTGTTAAAAAAACCTGTAAAATGGAGACTTTTACCTAACAATTACTTTTTCCAAAAATTCGCTCTCATAGCCATGCTGCGTGACTGTGGATTTTTGTTATATATTGTTAGGACCCCTACGGGTAGTGTGTTCCAAAATTTGCAACCCCGAAAACCGTGTGGTAACTTCGTGGTGCTCGGAAAAAAGCGAAATTTACGAACTTGTTTCAGTTTTTGGCCAAAAAAGCAGTTAAGCAGCCACTTGGCGAAAAAAGTTATTCACTCCTTTTTTGAAGTACATAAAATTCCCTACAATTTGAGTGGTAGTAGAACCCCGTAGACCGAACAGAACCCGCGATAGAGCTGTGCAAAAACTGGCCATTTTGTTCAAAAAAGTGCAAACGGTCAGTTCGGACACGTCGAGTGATGATTCACCCAAAATGGTTTCGCTAATAAAAAAAAACCAGAAAAACTTTTCTGTTGAGAAACTTGGCCGTCTGACGGCGTGTCATCCTCCGAGCGGTGGTCGTTGAGAAAATTCGCTCATAATGCCATACTAATGTGTTAATTTTTGAGGTTTCAACGTTGAAAAAATCGGCAAGAGGGTATATCTTGTTGTATTTCACAAAATTCGCTCTTATTGTCATGCTGCAAGTCTTACCACAGTGTCGACTATTGTAGGAGAAAACAGAAATAAATAGTAAAGGGTTGATCTTGAGGTGTCTAATATTGAAAATCCTGACAAAATCGTCTAAAATTAGCAGTTTTTGTGGTGGTCCATCAACATAATTCGCTCATAATGTTATGCTACATGTCTGAATTGTCACATATTGTTGTAAAAAAATCCTCAGTCATGCAGGATGGCTGTAAGAGCGAATTTTCGGCGAATTAAGAGGTTTTATGTAAAATGTCCCCATTGAAGAACATCTCAAGTAACAACCACGTTTCTTCATCTTCAAAGTGCTCCAGTTTGAGAACGGAATGAGATATCGCAATTCTGATTTCACCATCGTGTTCAGCATAAAAAAACCTTTAAAATGAGGTGTCAAGCGTTGATTTTCAAGTTTTTTACTGTTGTCAAACCTGCCAAAAATCGTCCAGAAAAACCCCACAAAAGTCGCTCTTAATGTCATGCTGCGGGTTTATTATTTTGTATGTATTTTGATATTTCGTCGTTTTGTTCCTCAAAAGTTTCTGTTCTAAATCCGTCGTTTTGTACCTTTTTTTTTTCAGCCGCGCCTGCGCCAACGGTCACGGGCTCATCAGGAAGTACGGACTCAACCTCTGCCGCCAGTGCTTCAGAGAGTACGCCGACATCATCGGATTCAAAAAGGTGACTATGATCTGTGGAACTGTGGCCTGATGGGGGGGGGGGGGGGGGGTCATCCACGGGTTACTTGTGACGTTGTGGCGTCGATTTTGGGAAATGGAGAGGCTTCAATAGTGGTGGTCCAATCAATATTGGTGTAGTAATGAGTGGAATTCTATTGATATGTAAGGCCATGGACCACCGGATGGTGGAGGAGATGATGAGTGTATTAACCGAATTCTCTGGTCGTTATATCCAAAACATCACAGATGTCACAGATCATCTGAGGGAAGAAAATTGGGTTAAAACACTAGAAACCACCTCTTTTCGTCGGTGGTCCATTCATTAATAGGGAGTGGAATTCTATCAATTTGGAAGGCAATGGACCACCTGGTGGTGGAGGAGATGACGAGTGTTTTAACCGAATTCTCTGGTCGTTTTATCCAAAACATCACAGATGTCACAGATCATCTGAGGGAAGAAAATTGGGTTAAAACACTAGAAACCACCTCTTTTCGTCGGTGGTCCATTCATTAATAGGGAGTGGAATTCTATCAATTTGGAAGGCAATGGACCACCTGATGGTGGAGGAGGTGACGAGTGTTTTAACCGAATTCTCTGGTCGTTATATCCAAAACATCACAGATGTCACAGATCATCTGAGGGAAGAAAATTAGGTTAAAACACTAGAAACCACCTCTTCTCGTCGGTGGTCCATTCATTAATAGGGAGTGGAATTCTATCGATTTGGAAGGCAATGGACCACCTGATGGTGGAGGAGATGACGAGTGTTTTAACCGAATTCTCTGGTCGTTATATCCAAAACATTACAGATGTCACAGATCATCTGAGGGAAGAAAATTGGGTTAAAACACTAGAAACCACCTCTTTTCGTCGGTGTTCCATTAATTAATAAGGAGTGGAATTCTGTCAATTTGGAAGGCAATGGACCACCTGATGGTGGAGGAGATGACGAGTGTTTTGACCGAATTCTATGGTCGTTTTATCCAAAACATCACAGATGTCACAGATCATCTGAGGGAAGAAAATTAGGTTAAAACACTAGAAACCACCTCTTTTCGTCGGTAGTCCATTAATTAATAGGGAGTGGAATTCTATCAATTTGGAAGGCAATGGACCACCTGATGGTGGAGGAGGTGACGAGTGTTTAAACCGAATTCTCTGGTCGTTATATCCAAAACATCACAGATGTCACAGATCATCTGAGGGAAGAAAATTAGGTTAAAACACTAGAAACCACCTCTTTTCGTCGGTGGTCCATTCATTAATAGGGAGTGGAATTCTATCGATTTGGAAGGCAATGGACCACCTGATGGTGGAGGAGGTGACGAGTGTTTTAACCGAATTCTCTGGTCGTTATATCCAAAACATCACAGATGTCACAGATCATCTGAGGGAAGAAAATTGGGTTAAAACACTAGAAACCACCTCTTCTCGTCGGTGGTCCATTCATTAATAGGGAGTGGAATTCTATCGATTTGGAAGGCAATGGACCACCTGATGGTGGAGGAGACGACGAGTGTTTTAACCGAATTCTCTGGTCGTTATATCCAAAACATCACAGATGTCACAGATAGTCTGAGGGAAGAAAATTAGGTTAAAACACTAGAAACCACCTCTTTTCGTCGGTAGTCCACCAATTAATAAGGAGTGGAATTCTATCAATTTGGAAGGCAATGGACCACCTGATGGTGGAGGAGATGACGAGTGTTTTAACCGAATTCTCTGGTCGTTATATCCAAAACATCACAGATGTCACAGATCATCTGAGGGAAGAAAATTGGGTTAAAACACTAGAAACCACCTCTTTTCGTCGGTGGTCCATTAATTAATAAGGAGTGGAATTCTGTCAATTTGGAAGGCAATGGACCACCTGATGGTGGAGGAGATGACGAGTGTTTTAACCGAATTCTCTGGTCGTTATATCCAAAACATCACAGATGTCACAGATCATCTGAGGGAAGAGAGTTGGGTTAAAACACTAGAAACCACCTCTTTTCGTCGGTGGTCCATTGAGAAGGAGTGGAATTCTATCAATTTGGAAGGCAATGGACCACCTGATGGTGGAGGAGATGACGAGTGTTTTAACCGAATTCTCTGGTCGTTTTATCCAAAACATCACAGATGTCACAGATCATCTGAGGGAAGAAAATTGGGTTAAAACACTAGAAACCACCTCTTTTAGTCGGTGGTCCATTAATTAATAAGGAGTGGAATTCTGTCAATTTGGAAGGCAATGGACCACCTGATGGTGGAGGAGATGACGAGTGTTTTAACCGAATTCTCTGGTCGTTATATCCAAAACATCACAGATCATCTGAGGGAAGAAAATTGGGTTAAAACACTTGAAATCGCCTTTTCTGATTGGTGGTCCATTGAGAAGGAGGGGAAATTTTTCCCACCGAGTTCCACTGCTTATTACTTAATGGACCACCGACGAAAAGAGGAGGTTTCTAGTGTTTCAACCCAATTTTCTTCCCTCAGACGATCTGTGACATCTGTGATGTTTTGGATAAAACGACCAGAGAATTCGATTAAACCACTCGTCATCTCCTCCACCACCAGGTGGTCCATGGCCTTCCAAATTGAAAGAATTCCACTCCTTAATAATTGGTGGACCACCGACGAAAAGAGGTGGTTTCTAGTGTTTTAACCCAATTTTCTTCCCTCAGACGATCTGTGACATCTGTGATGTTTTGGATAAAACGACCAGAGAATTCGATTAAAACACTCGTCGTCTCCTCCACCATCAGGTGGTCCATGGCCTTCCAAATTGAAAGAATTCCACTCCTTATTAATTAATGGACCACCGACGAAAAGAGGTGGTTTCAAGTGTTTTAACCCAAATTTCTTCCCTCAGATGATCTGTGACATCTGTGATGTTTTGGATAAAACGACCAGAGAATTCGGTTAAAACACTCGTCATCTCCTCTCCCCTCAGGTGGTCCATTGCCTTCCAAATTGATAGAATTCCACTCCCTATTAATGAATGGACCACCGACGAGAAGAGGTGGTTTCTAGTGTTTTAACCTAATTTTCTTCCCTCAGATGATCTGTGACATCTGTGATGTTTTGGATAAAACGACCATAGAATTCGGTCAAAACACTCGTCATCTCCTCCACCATCAGGTGGTCCATGGCCTTCCAAATTGAAAGAATTCCACTCCTTATTAATTAATGGACTACCGACGAAAAGAGGTGGTTTCTAGTGTTTTAACCCAATTTTCTTCCCTCAGATGATCTGTGACATCTGTGATGTTTTGGATAAAACGACCAGAGAATTCGATTAAACCACTCGTCATCTCCTCCACCATCAGGTGGTCCATGGCCTTCCAAATTGAAAGAATTCCACTCCTTATTAATTAATGGACCACCGACGAAAAGAGGTGGTTTCTAGTGTTTTAACCCAATTTTCTTCCCTCAGATGATCTGTGACATCTGTGATGTTTTGGATAAAACGACCAGAGAATTCGATTAAACCACTCGTCATCTCCTCCACCATCAGGTGGTCCATGGCCTTCCAAATTGAAAGAATTCCACTCCTTATTAATTAATGGACTACCGACGAAAAGAGGTGGTTTCTAGTGTTTTAACCCAATTTTCTTCCCTCAGATGATCTGTGACATCTGTGATGTTTTGGATATAACGACCAGAGAATTCGGTTAAAACACTCGTCATCTCCTCCACCATCAGGTGGTCCATTGCCTTCCAAATCGAAAGAATTTCACTCCTTGAAATTAATGGACCACCGACGAAAAGAGGTGGTTTCTAGTGTTTTAACCCAATTTTCTTCCCTCAGAGATGTTTAATCGAGATATTTCGGTTTTTAACGACCGGAAAAAAATGGTGGTCCACTCTTGAAATCACCTCTTCTCGTTGGTGGTCCATTGAGCAGTAATTGGACTCTTAAACATTTGGAGGTTGTGATGTGACCATCCAATGATTTCTTGTCGTTCGGACACGTCGAGTGATGATTCACCCAAAATGGTTTCGCTAATAAAAAAACCAGAAAAACTTTTCTGTTGAGAAACTTGGCCGTCTGACGGCGTGTCATCCTCCGAGCGGTGGTCGTTCAGAAAATTCGCTCTTAATGCCATACTGCACCATCAAATATTGTTGAAAAAAAACTTGAAATGTGTTGATATTTGAGGTTTCACCGTGGAAAAAAATCGGCAAGAGGGTAATTCTTGTTGTATTCCACAAAATTTGTCCTCATTGTCATGCTGCAAGTCTTACAACAGTATCGACAGAAATAAATAGTAAAGGGTCGATCTTGAGGTGTCTACTATTGAAAATCCTGCCAAAATCGTCTAAAATCAGCTTTGGGTTGGTTGAAAGAGAGGGCAGATTAAGAAAATTCGCTCTCAATGCCATACTACACTACCTACTGCACCATCAAATATTGTGTTGATGTTTAAGGTTTCTGTCCTGTTGTACGTCCTATGAATTTGATGGTCCATTGAGAAGGAGTGGAACCATATCAATTTGGGGGACCTCAATTTCTTCTTAATAAAAACAACACTGTGTTTTGTGTAGATTTTTATTTGTTACCAGACCATTTTTGTCATTTAACACTCAATAAAGGCGGTTTCTTAATGAGAATTTAGCGCAGATTCTGAATTTGAAATCGGATTTTCTCCATCACTTTTACATTTTGTGTTAAACTCATTTAAATCTGACAATAATAGACTTTTTTGCCCGAATTTTCAGCAGCTTTGTCGCTGTCTGAAATACAAAATGGAAACATCTCTTCTCCGTGGGGGCCCATTAAGAAGGAATGGAATTCTAGCAATTTGAGGTTGTGTTGTGACCTCCTACTGATTTGTGGGAATTATACCGAAAAAATCGCATATCTGAGGTTGTCCTCCTATTGGTAGGGTTCCATTCCTTTCCAATGGACCGCCTGTTCTGATAGAATTCCGTTCCTTCTCAATGGACCACCTGTTCCGATAGAATTCTTTTCCTTCTCAATGGACCACCTGTTCTGATAGAATTCCGTTCCTTCTCAATGGACCGCCTGTTCTGATAGAATTCCACTCCTTCTCAATGGACCGCTTGTTCCGATAGAATTTCATTCCTTTCCTATGGACCACCTGTTTCGATAGAATTCCATTTCTTCTCCATGAACCTCATTGGTTTTAACCCTGTTTTCTGTCTCAAATTATGATCATCTGTGCTATTTTGTGTAAAACTATCAGAAAATTGAGTCAAAACCATCTCTTCTCGATGGTTGGTCTCTTCTCAATGGACCACCTGTTCTGATAGAATTCCGTTCCTTCTCAATGGACCACCTGTTCTGATAGAATTCCGTTCCTTCTCAATGGACCACCTGTTCCGATAGAATTCCATTCCTTCTCAATGAACCTCGTTGGTTTTAACCCTGTTTTCTGTCTCAAATTATGATCATCTGAGACATTTAAGTGTGAAACTACCCGAAAATTGGTTTTAAATGTTTAAAACCATCTCTTCTCGATGGTTGGTCTCTTCTCAATGGACCGCCTGAGGGAGGAGGTGACGTGACGCATCTCTTCTCAGTGGAGACTGTTCGCTCAGTTTGGACACGTCGAGTGATGATTCACCCAAAATGGTTTCGCTAATAAATAACCAGAAAAACTGTTCTGTTGAGAAACTTGGCCGTCTGACGGCGTGTCATCCTCCGAGCGGTGGTCGTTCAGAAAATTACTGCACTATGCTGCATGACTGTGGATTTTCGTTATATGTTGTTAGGACCCCTACGGGTAGTGCGTTCCAAAATTTGCAACCCTGAAAACCGTGTGGTAACATCGTAGTGCTCGGAAATAAGCGAAATTTTCGAACTTGTTCCAGTTTTTGGTCAAAAAAGCAGTTAAGCAGCCACTTGGCGAAAAAAGTTATTCACTCCTTTTTTGAAGTACATAAAATTCCCTACAATTTCAGCGGTAGTAGAACCCCGTAGACCGAACAGAACCCGCGATAGAGCTGTGCAAAAACTGGCCATTTTGTCCAAAAAGTGCAAACGGTCAGTTCGGACACGTCGAGTGATGATTCACCCAAAATGGTTTCGCTAATAAAAAACCCAGAAAAACTTTTCTGTTGAGAAACTTGGCCGTCTGACGGCGTGTCATCCTCCGAGCGGTGGTCGTTGAGAAAATTCGCTCTTAATGCCATACTGCACTACCTACTGCGCCATCAAATATTGTTGAGAAAAAACTTGAAATGTGTTAATTTTTGAGGTTTCAACGTGGGAAAAATCGGCAAGAGGGTAATTCTTGTTGTATTCCACAAAATTCGCTCTTAATGTCGTGCTGCAAGTCTTACCACAGTATCGACTATTGTAGGTTCACAATTTTGAAACTAGCCATCTACGAGAGGATCACGTTTTATAGATAATAGAATCTATTAGTAGGTATCTGATACTACATACATACATAGTATCTGATACTACATACATAGTATCTGATAGTAGTATCCGATACTAAGTACATACATAGTATCTGATAATAGAATCTGATACTACATACATTAATAGTATCTGATACTACATACATAGTATCTGATACTACATACATAATATACATGTATACTCTACATACATACTGCATACATACATATAGGGTATCTGATGGTAGTTTCTGATAATAGTATCTGATACTACATACATACATAGTATCTGATACTACATACATACATAGTATCTGATACTACATACATAATGTGTATGTAGTATCAGATACTATGTATGTATGTAGTATCAGATACTATGTATGTATGTAGTATCAGATACTATGTATGTATGTAGTATCAGATACTATGTATGTATGTAGTATCAGATACTATGTATGTATGTAGTATCAGATACTATTATCAGATACTATGTATGTATGTAGTATCAGATACTATTATCAGAAACTACTATCAGATACCCTATATGTATGTAGTACTATATTATAGTATCTGATACTACATACATACATAGTATCTGATACTACATACATACATAGTATCTGATACTACATACATACATAGTATCTGATACTACATACATACATAGTATCTGATACTACATACATGTAGGAGATATGATTAATCACTACATTGAGGTCCTCCACATTGATAAAATGACCCCTCGAGGAACCAACTCCACATGACGCATCTCGTCTGTAATGTATGGTTTGCTGAGTCCCCCCTGTTCTCGGGGAGGTTTAGACAATATGCCCACCCAGAGGAATATTCCGGTCTGCATTCACAGAACAGGTCGAACGAAAACCTCGAGAACAGGAGATCACCAAACCATCACCACTTCTCAGTTCACACTGTTCTTATGGTTTTTTATGGTTTATTGGCACAATGGAGAATAATATTGTTTATATTATAAACAGAAAAATAATTAGATACAGAAAACTGAAAATGAACTTAATATATAAATTTATTAAAAAGTCTGCCGTTCTAATTCTCTCTTTTCTTTTCTCTCCTGTTCACAGTTCTAATTCTCTCTTTTCTCTCCTGTTCACAGTTCTAATTCTCTCTTTTCTTTTCTCTCCTGTTCACAGTTCTAATTCTCTCTTTTCTTTTCTCTCCTGTTCACAGTTCTAATTCTCTCTTTTCTCTCCTGTTCACAGTTCTAATTCTCTCTTTTCTTTTCTCTCCTGTTCACAGTTCTAATTCTCTCTTTTCTCTCCTGTTCACAGTTCTAATTCTCTCTTTTCTTTTCTCTCCTGTTCACAGTTCTAATTCTCTCTTTTCTTTTCTCTCCTGTTCACAGTTCTAATTCTCTCTTTTCTTTTCTCTCCTGTTTTTCTTCTTTTTCCAAGGAGTTGTTACCTTTATTTTACTTTAATTTTAATTATGTTATCAATTAGTTGAAAGAGCGAAGCTTGACGAATCTAGATGTAAAACCTGGAATCTTCTGTATGACAGGAAGAGCGGGCTACCTAGCCCGATGTTGTACAGATACATAAATAAAGTTATTCTATTCTATTTATTCTATTCTGTTCACAGTTCTAATTCTCTCTTTTCTCTCCTGTCCTGTTCACAGTTCTAATTCTCTGTTCACAGTTCTAATTCTCTCTTTTCTTTTCTCTCCTGTTCACAGTTCTAATTCTCTCTTTTCTGTTCACAGTTGGACTGAAGACTCTTCACGACCTCCAGAGAATCAGATGCGTCTCGCGACGATGAAAATCTTATCGATTGAATTTTGTAATTTTTTTTCTTAAAAATCCACATTTCATTTTGAATTTTGTAAATTTTTTTCGTAATAAAATGCCTCCGTTTCTCTGTTACTGCGTAGAAATTCTTTATGAAATCCCTCGACGGTGTTCAAATTGTTAATAACTCGACTTCGAAAATTCATATAAATTCGACTCGTTCGCCTCGAATTCGATTGAAAAGCAAAACGAGAACAAGAAATAAGTCGAGTTGTCTTGAGATCAGGTTGAATCAATACTGAAGAAAATGAGGTTGGAAAATCTTGGAAATAACCCCTTTGGCGGTATTGGGGTGAATAGTCAATCAAGAAACTAATAATCGATTTTTTTTTAAAGCAACGATTGCATAATATACAATCGTTGCTTAAAAACAATCGATTATAATGAGTAGAATTGAATGGGAAATAATCGATTAATAACCGAGGGAGAAAGAGCCATTCTTCCAACAATGTTTTCGGAATCACAGACAGTATACAACATTTTTTTTTTAGGTTTGTTCAAATTGCTATTTGATATGAACGATTTTGGCCCTACATTTGGATTTTTGAATATTTTGAACGGGTTTTTGTTTGGGTCGTATCGTCTGAATACAATCGATAGTCTCAACTGTAGAGATGGTTTGGCGTTCCTTCAATCAGGAAGGTCAGTTGAGACCTTCACTTAGAGTGAGGGGAATCAAAATTTGATTAATGGGAACTGATTGGCCACATTGGTGAATCTATGGGAAAATCTGAATCAAGAAACTAATAATCGATTTTTTGAAGCAACGATTGTATATGAGGGCAATTGAAATGGAAATAATCGATTGATAACCGAAGGAGAATCGCTGACAGTTTACAAAACGGTGTTTGGTTTGGGTCGTATCTGAATACAATCGATAGTCTCAACTGTACCGATGGTTTGGCGTTGATTCAATCAGGAAGGTCAGTGACTGTTGAGACCTTCACGTTGAGTGAGGGAATCAAATGGGAACTGATCGACCACATTGGTGAATCTATGGGAAATCTGAATTAAGAAACTAATAATCGATTTTTGTATAAGCAATGATTGTATATGAGGGGAATCGAGTGGGAAATAATTGATTAATAACCGAGGTAGAAATAACAATTCTTCCAACCATGTTTTAGGAATCACAGACATTTTGAAAATTTGATTTCGACGTATGCTTGGATTTTTGAATATTTTGAACGGTTTTTGACATTTTATGTCTTTACTGTGGCACCTAACTCAAAAAGTGTGACGAAGAAAGCGTTATGAAAAATTTCTAATGATTTTCACGTACAACCGATTCATTGCTACGGAACTTGAGTTGAATGAAAAAATCTGAGTTTTGTGTTGTTGGTGAACTAGGATGGTTAGAGATGGTTAGATAGAGCTGGTTAGGGATGGTTAGGGATGGTTGGAGATGGTTAGGGATGGTTAGAGATGGTTAGGGATGGTTAGAGGTGGTTTGGTAGAGATGGTTAGGGATGGTTAGAGGAGGTTTGGTAGAGATGGTTAGGGATGGTTAGAGATGGTTAGAGGTGGTATGGTGAAGATGGTTAGGGATGGTTAGAGATAGTTAGGGATGGTTAGGTAGAGATGGTTAGGGATGGTTAGAGGTGGTTTGGTAGAGATGGTTAGGGATGGTTAGAGGTGGTTTGGTAGAGATGGTTAGGGATGGTTAGAGATTGTTAGGGAAGGTTAGAGGTGGTTTGGTGAAGATGGTTAGGGATGGTTAGAGGAGGTTTGGTAGAGATGGTTAGGGATGGTTAGAGGTGGTTTGGTAGAGATGGTTAGGGATGGTTTGGTAGAGATGGTTAGGGATGGTTAGATAGAGATGTTTAGAGCTGGTTAGGGATGGTTGGAGATGGTTAGGGATGGTTAGAGATTGTTAGGGAAGGTTAGAGGTGGTTTGGTGAAGATGGTTAGGGATGGTTAGAGGAGGTTTGGTAGAGATGGTTAGGGATGGTTAGAGATGGTTAGAGGTGGTATGGTGAAGATGGTTAGGGATGGTTAGAGATAGTTAGGGATGGTTAGGTAGAGATGGTTAGGGATGGTTAGAGGTGGTTTGGTAGAGATGGTTAGGGATGGTTAGAGATGGTTAGGGATGGTTAGAGGTGGTTTGGTAGAGATGGTTAGGGATGGTTTGGTAGAGATGGTTAGGGATGGTTAGATAGAGATGTTTAGAGCTGGTTAGGGATGGTTGGAGATGGTTAGGGATGGTTAGAGATTGTTAGGGAAGGTTAGAGGTGGTTTGGTGAAGATGGTTAGGGATGGTTAGAGGAGGTTTGGTAGAGATGGTTAGGGATGGTTAGAGATGGTTAGAGGTGGTATGGTGAAGATGGTTAGGGATGGTTAGAGATAGTTAGGGATGGTTAGGTAGAGATGGTTAGGGATGGTTAGAGGTGGTTTGGTAGAGATGGTTAGGGATGGTTAGAGATTGTTAGGGAAGGTTAGAGGTGGTTTGGTGAAGATGGTTAGGGATGGTTAGAGGAGGTTTGGTAGAGATGGTTAGGGATGGTTAGAGGTGGTTTGGTAGAGATGGTTAGGGATGGTTTGGTAGAGATGGTTAGGGATGGTTAGATAGAGATGTTTAGAGCTGGTTAGGGATGGTTGGAGATGGTTAGGGATGGTTAGAGATTGTTAGGGAAGGTTAGAGGTGGTTTGGTGAAGATGGTTAGGGATGGTTAGAGGAGGTTTGGTAGAGATGGTTAGGGATGGTTAGAGATGGTTAGAGGTGGTATGGTGAAGATGGTTAGGGATGGTTAGAGATAGTTAGGGATGGTTAGGTAGAGATGGTTAGGGATGGTTAGAGGTGGTTTGGTAGAGATGGTTAGGGATGGTTAGAGATGGTTAGGGATGGTTAGAGGTGGTTTGGTAGAAATGGTTAGGGATGGTTAGAGATGGGTAGAGATGGTTATTTTGACATGGATATGTCGTATGGCTAGGGGTTACTTATACTTGGGTTACACTTTAAGCAGCACAGGGCCGGGATCTGCTGAGTGGCTCTTAAAGCTAATTTCTGTGCAAATGATATTTTTTCAGTGCAGTTCACGTTTTTTTTCGACTTGAATTATTCTAAATTAAATTTTAATGACTGTTTTTCGAAGTAAGGAGAAATAAAGTAATTTGCATACTATGTTTACTTGCATACTTATGAAATAATTACTTTATTTCTCCCTACTTCGAAAAATTCATTTCCATGATCAGATGCTTTTCCCAGTGAGGAAAAATTTAGTTTAAAAACATCTTTTCGCCTTCTGTGAGGCTTCTTTGACGACTTGGCGAAATGACTGCTAAAAATGAGTCTGGGTGCTAATTTTTTTACGATTATAGTGGATTATTATTGAAAATGACAAACTACTGAAGCCAAAATGGTAGATACCAACTAAATCACTCGTGACGATATCGTGGAAACCCATGTTAAAAAGAAAACAAAAGTGCCGGTATTGGTTAAAATCGTACATTTCCACTGAAATATGTAACAAAAAACGCTAAAGGTGCATTACAGAGAGGTGAACTTAGGAACCCTAAAAGTGATGAGTCGGGAGGGGCTCCAATGTCGCAGGTCTGATTGTATCGTCTGAATACAATCGATAGTCTCAACTGTACCGATGTTTTGGCGTGGGAATCAAATGGGAACTGATCGACCACAATGGTGAATCTATGGGAAAATCTGAATCAAGAAACTAATAATCGATTTTTTGAATCAACGATTGTATATGAGGGGGATCGAATGGGAAATAATCGAATAATAACCGTAGGAGAATGAGCAAGACATTTTTTTTAAGGTGGTTACAATTTGATTTGGACGATTTTGGACGTAAATTTGGATTTTTGAATATTTTGAACCGTTTTTTGTTTGGGTTGTATCGTTTGAATACAATCGATAGTCTCGAATATCACGTTATCTGTCGCCCTGATACCCAAAGGGAGGTTTCGTGTCAACGACAGGCTCTCGGAGCGTCTGCGTATTGCGGGGGGGCAACGCATGCGTATTGCCCCCCTCACACCATCACACCCCCCCCCTCCATGGACCCCTCGAAAACGCCCAGTCGAGAATCGGCCTTTTCAAGTGGAACTTCTTTCCGTTTTGCTCGAGGGGGCGACGCGTACACGGTCCGGTCGTTTCTCCATCGCCCCCCCCACTATCCCCCCCCACTGACTGTCACTATCACCCCCCCCCCCCCCCCAACAATCCCTCGTTATCTTGCGAAATGTGAACAACAACAACAATAAAACCATACATGAGAAAAAAAACGGCAAAAATAAACAATTAACTACTCACATAAACACTGAACTTGAGTGGCGGTGGAGTCGAGTGAAACCTTCACACAGGGAGGACCGTCATCAGGTAAATAACACAACGTAAGCAGTGAAAGAGCGAACTTTTGATAGGAATCAAAAAACGCCGCGAAGTCGCCATAAAACGAGATTTTTTGAACATTCGCTCATTTCGTCCATGCTGCATGAACAAGAAATTGACATCCATTTTCGTCTCCAAAAAGTGTTTTGGTGGTTTTTTGGGTTTTTCGTCTGACGAAGTACCGCTCCCCCCTCCCTAAAAAATGCAGCATGACCAAAAGAGCGAGTTTTTGGTTAAAAAAGCCACAACATGAAATAAAAATTAACTCGAAAATTTGCTTATTACGTCCATACTGCAAACACCCCCCCCCCCCCGTTCTAAAAACACAATAAACACAAAAAATGCAGTATGGCTAAAAGAGCGAATTTTTTCGTAGAGAAGCACCAAAAAATCGCCAAAAGCGGAGTCTACATAGAAAATTCGCTCATTTCGTCCATGCTGCATGAACAAGAAATTGACATCCATTTTCGTCTCCAAACAGTTTTTTTTGTGGTTTTTTGAATGTTTTTGTCTGACATAGTATCCACCCCTCCCAACAGCCCCCATCGTCAGACAGCAAAATTTACTGTCTGTATTTAATACAAAAATGAAACATGACCAAAAGAGCGAATTTTGGTTAAAAAAAAGCCACAACATGAAATAAAAATTAACTTGAAAATTTGCTTATTATCTCCATAATGCAAACCCCCCCCCCCCCCCACCGCTCTAAAAACACAAACGCAAAAAATGCAGTATGGTTAAAAGAGCGAATTTTTTCGTAGAGAGGTGCCAAAAAATCGCCAAAAGTGGAGTCGACATCGAAAATTCGCTCTTTACGTCCATGATGCATGAAATGTCAATGTTTTGGTGGTTTTAGAGCGTATCTTCTGACAATGTCTCGCCCCCCTAAAATACTGCAAAACACGCAAAAAACCAAAGTATGCAGTACCGCCCCCCCTCATCACAACAAAAATCCTGCATGACCAAAAGAGCGAATTTCCGGAGTTTTTATGGTTGAGGCTCATTTCGTCCATGCTGCGGTGATCCCCCCCCCCCCCCAATCATCCTCCCTCACAACACAATAAACACAAAAAATGCAGTATGGCTAAAAGAGCGAATGTTTCGTAGAGAAAAGCCAAAAAATCACCAATATGCCGAATCCTGTTGAAGCCAGTCGGAATCTATAAGGACCCTGAGGGGTTATAAAAATGAAGGCGCGGAATTCCAGAGGCTTATTAAAACCCGATCACCTAGCCAGCCAGCCCTCTGACGTCATAGGCTCTTACGGCATAGGCTGTGACGTACTAGTTTGCCTTCTGTTAGCCGTCTGACGTCATTCGCTTGTGCGTCATAGGCTCTGACGTTCTAGTTGGCCTCCGGCCGGCCGTCTGACGTCATTGGCTCTTACGGCATAGGCTGTGACGTACTAGTTGGCCTTGTGCCAGCCGTCTGACGTCATACGCTCGTGCGTCATAGGTGCCTCTGACGTAGTGGCCCGCCTGTCGCTTGTGTTCTGACGTGATCTGAGGGAAAGGGTGAATCAAGGGAACAAATTTTTCCCGTTTCAGTTTATGTGCCAAAGCAAAGACATGAAAATGTCAAAAGAATGTCAACTCCATCCTGTTTTATAACGTTTTTCGAGTTATGTGCCAGAGTAAAGACATAAAATGTCAAAAACTGGGTCTATATCGATAATTTCGCTCTTTACGTCCATGCTGCACGAGTGGGAAAATTCGCCCTGCTGTGGTTCGAGGGTGTTTTTTTGACAACGTTCCCCCCCCCTCCCCCTCCCCCAAACCAACGTGTACAGTATTGAAGCTGTGGGACCTCACGAAATTGGATCATTACTTCCACGATGCTTCTTAACCCGTTAAAATTTAATGTTTGAAATACACAATTTAAAATTACAAAAGGAAATATAAAATTTAATGTTTACATACGAAAATTCGCAGTCGTGCAGCATGGCTATAAGAGCGAATTTTTAAAGAAATAAATTGTTTTATTTTGATTTTAAGAACTGAAATTTTTATATCCTGAATCCAAATGGTCTGAAGGGTCTAAAATGAATGGTCTGAAACGGATTTTATACCAAAAAAAAGACATTTCGGAAATTCGAGTTTTAAAAACTTGGGATCGACAAGAATAGCTTCTTCCTTTTTTTTTTCGAAAATTCGCTAAAATGAAACCTTCTGACAAGTGACCACTCATTTTAAAGATTTCCTCACGCTGAACACGATGGTGAAATCAGAATTGCGATATCTCATTCCGTTCTCAAACTGGAGCACTTTGAAGATGAAGAAACGTGGTTGTTACTTGAGATGTTCTTCATGTTAAGTCTGCTCTAATCTAAGAACGGAATGAGATATCGCAATTCTGACTTCACCATCGTGTTCAGCGTTCAAAACTCTATTAACTGAGGTGTTACTTGGCAAAAAAAGGAGGAAACCTTAATTATAAAACCATTAAATTTGGGCATTTCACAAAAAATCAGTTGTTTCTTCGAAAATTCGCTCTTGCAGCCATGCTGCCTAGTAGAGTATGAATGTATGTTCTGGAGCAACATGTTTGAACATGCTCGTCTGTCACACCCCTTCAACCCGACCGTTGAAGTCTCTTCCCCCTTCCCCCCCTCGCCCATCTAACCTGCCCACCTGATCCTTCTCTGTTGTCATGGTAACCACCCCCCTCGACCCTTAATGAGTTCTGTACCCCCCCCCCCTCACCCTAATGACTTCCTCCCTCACCCCCTCCGCAGTGTACCCCCTTCCCCCCCTCGCCCATCTAACCTGCCCACCTGATCCTTCTCTGTTGTCATGGTAACCACCCCCCTCGACCCTTAATGAGTTCTGTACTACCCCCCCCCCCTCACCCTAATGACTTCCTCCCTCACCCCCTCCGCAGTACAACCCCCCCCCCGCCCCTCCCTCGACAACCTGCCCACCTGATCCTTATCTGTTGTCATGGTAACCCCCCCCCTCCGTCACTATAACCTTCCCCTCGACTTCCTCCCCCCCCTTCACCTCTGACTCCCCCCCCCCCCTCACCGTCGCCAAGACATTTACCATTGACCCCCCCCCGCCCCCTCCTACCATTCATTTCATTCAATATACCAAGTGTGGGTACTTTTCAGGTTCAGGACATTGTGTAGAAGTCGTTTTTGAGCAGTACAAAATTTTTTGAAAAACTCAAATTTGGATACCCAAGTTCAAAATTACGCCAACTACCTTTCCAGTACAGTCTATAATGATGTACCAATGGTTTTTTGGAAAGTATCAAATTTTGTTGTTGAAAAAACTCAAATTTGGATGGTACCCAATTTTGGGGAATCCAAAATTGCTCCAACTATTGGTGTACCTACTTACCTACCTAACAGTACCACCTATTTATCAACAGTACTTAAGTACTAATTGTCATTTTAATAATATCTACTGAAATCATATTGATCATAATGTGATCATAATATCATATTGAAAATAATATCTAGGGAAATTATGATGGTGCTCTCCCTCATTACGTGGGGGCGGCCCTCAATTAAACTCATGTACCTTAATAAATTGATCTTTCTTAACTTTAAACTCATACCATGGGAAAGGATATTACACCAAATGAAAACAAAGGTTTCTTGTTAACTGTTTCTTTTATTCAAAAACATAATACTTCAAATATACAAAACTACAAAAATAATATTTCGTGTCTACCATTAACATCTCCTTGATAAATAATACTTATTTGATGAAAAATGAAATTCTTGTTGTATTCTTCAACTTGATCTTGGGTCAGAGTTCCCAGTAGTCTTCTAGGGAGGTGAATTCTTGCAGGATAGGGATAAGGGATCCCAACTGTGTTGAATTCAATGTGTGCCACTAATGCAGGAGGTTTGTTGCTTCCATCCTTGGGTGGTATGATTTGCAGCTTCTTTATTTCGTATGCTTGTCCCACTTGTCCTATCCTCCTTCCTCCGTGGAGAGTTGCATTCAGGCGTTTGGCGAGGTCCATGATCTCTTATATGAATTCAATGTCGTGTTTTTTATTGAGAATTCCCTTGTAGACCAGGGTGATGGGATTATTGAGAAATGTATTCTTGTTATATTCTCCAATAATTTCGTCAGTGAAGCAGACCGTGAACCGTTTAGGTAGGAATACTTTGATAGGTTCTGTTCTCACGTACCCAGTATGTCCAACCAAAGTAGCAACTATTATGTCTCCAAAGCGAGTAGTCAATCGAGTGAACTCGGCAATTTCGTAGGCTATTCCAAGCCGTAAGTCGCTGAGGTTTCTGATTCCAGTCGTCCTCCTGTTGACCACGTTCAGTTGGGTAGATAGCGAGCTCATAATTTCACTTGTCTTGCTGAAGTTGTAGTGGCAGTGGCTGAATGAAGAGTGAGGCAGACCCTGTGCCGCTCGACTTATATAGTCCCAGTAGGCCTCGCCTCCCCTCCCTTCCCTTCCATTCCCCTTCCTACCCCCTCCCCACCACACCCCTCAACTATCCCCCCCCCCCTTCACCACTGACTCCTCCCTACCCTACCCCCCCCTCACCTTCACCAAGACATTTACCCTTGACCCCCCTCCCCCCCTCATTCCATTCATTTCGTCCAATATACATTACCTACCTCAACAGGTCTGAACATGCTGATGTGGCGCCCCCCCCCCCCCCCAACCATACTCCCTTACTCTACTGCGCATGCGCAACTTTCACTGCCCCCCCCCCCCCCCCCCCTCTACGCCCGGGCTATATAAGGAGCATCGCATCTCCCCCAGGCATCAGTTCGTTCTGAGTGCTCAACACGGAAAGTTCATTCACCCCGCCTGCCACTGCTCCAAGCTCCTCAACATTGAAGAATTAATAGGTACACCCTAATTAATATTTCGCCGTTAGGATATTGGTTACAGCTGCATCCCTAAACCATCGTTTTTTCTCTCTCTCTCTCTTTTTCCCAATTACTTGCCAGTTATAATTTCATTTACATTTTTCCTTTCTTTATTTTCCACATATCTTGCAATAGTTCTTTTTCTCACTAGCTGAGAACCCAATCTTTGAAGTAGGTATATTCATTTTAATTTACCCCAACACCCTTTTTTTAAACTATTTTTTTCTGTTCTTTTCCCCTCTCTTGCTATTTGATAATTTTTTCGTTTATTCCATACCCGGCAATAGTTTTTTTTTTTTTTTTCTCATTTGCTGAGAACCATACTTCGAAGAAGTTAACATTTAATTTACCCCAACCCTTTTTTCGTTTTTCCCTTTCTTTGTATTTATATTGTTCAGAGTTGTTCCTTTGGTTGAAGAGTTCTTTTTTTTCTTCCATTTTGTCGTTGTTCCTTAAATTAATTGAAGAGTAGTAATTTTGATTTTTCTTCTTTTCTCGTTCATTTAATTCAGTTTTCTTGTTATTTAATTTGTTTTCTTGAAAAAAAGAGTACCGTTTATTTATTTTGAGCAAATTTATTTTGATCACAGTTTGTTTTTCTTTTTCATCTCGTTCAGTTAAGTTTTTTCTCGATAATTTTTATTTGCTCGATAAAATTTATTATTATTTTTTGAATTTAATTATTAATTGTTAATTGTTTCTTGTATAATGGCATCGTCTTCCAAGAACTGTTCATTTTGCAAATTGCCCTTCCCGTGCCAATACATGCTATTGCAGCACGAGGGGTCTTGTGGGCAAAGGATGGCTGACGATGATTTCTTACTATGCGATAGATGTGGGGGTAATTTCAATGCCCCTACCCACATCCAAACCTGTGACGCGCCCCCGCTTAAAAAAACTCGATTTTCTTCCCCACCCCCACCACCACCAGTAGATATTTTCGATTGTATTTGCCAATATTGTGGGGAAGCGTTCAATAGTCAATCTGAAAGAATTTTACACGAAATTTTACACACTAGAAATTTAAATTGTGCAAAATGTGGGGAAGTTTTTCGAGACATATTAGAAAAGATAAGGCATGAACTAGTGTGTAAAATAGATTTATTGTGTGACACATGTGGTGGACGATACGCTAGTGCAGCCCTCTTTGAATCCCATCGAACATTATGTAGTACAGTACCATCAATTACAAACAACAGTAGAAGACCCACAGATCCTCACGTCAGAAACTTGTTAGCCACACAACCGAATACTGATTTTATTCTACCCTACGAGACCGCTTTTCAAAGTCGAATCGCTTCATATTTTATTCAATCAAATTTTATATTAGATCTGCCACTATTTTTAAATGACGTGAGGAAAAAAATAATTAGGCTACTACAGCAATCACTCACAGATCACGGCCCCATCAAATTTAATATTTTAATCGACTGCCTAATGGTTAATATTCTGAACGAAAACCTTGAAACAAATATCAAGGTTAAAAATGAAATTTTATTAGATAGTTCAGAAATTAATAATATTTTAAACGACATGTTCAAAAAGCTGAACAAAGAACTATCAGAATTAGAGCTGAAAAAAAGTGGGTGGAAATTGAACATGATATATGGGCTAAGATTAAAAATTAACAAGTACTCCCCATTACGTGGAGGGGCTGGCCCCATAAAGATCCCCAAAGTAATTTCCGATAGGAAAGCGTGTCTCAACGTACCTAGTTTTGAAAATCGTTGTTTCTACTACGCTATATTAACCAAGTTCGTCCCACATCACTCTATGAGACTTTCAAATTATAACAACATCCAACACAGATACGATTTCAGATGCGTTTCATTCCCCACCTCCCTACAAGATATAAAAGTTTTTGAAACGAAAAACAATATTTCTATAAACGTATTCACATTAAACGAAAAGAATATCGTGTGTCCAAAAAAGATTGTAGATAGGGAGTTGGACGACCATAGAGACCTCCTTATGCTAGAAGAAGGGGACAACAGACACTATGTTTACATAAAAGATTTTAGCAGGTTAGTCCGCAATCAAATCACTAAACATACGGAACGAATAAATATATGCAAGCGTTGCTTGTGGTTTAAAAGAGTCGATCCCCTTTCAGGTGATTTGCAATATCACGAAAACCTGTGTAATCGAAATAAACCCGTAGCTGTCACTATGCCAAAAGAAGAAAAAAAGTTTATAGAATTTAAAGAAGTGGAGACTTCCCTTCGAGTTCCCTTTGTTATTTACGCCGATTTAGAGAGCTTCCTACTACCCATACAATCAGCCCAACCGAATCCAAATACACCCCACACATTCCCTTACAACAAACACGAACCCAATTCAGCTTGCGCATTTTTATCAATAGATCCCTCCGTTTTACCGTATGCTCAGCACCTAGATCAATTATTTTTATATCGAGGAGCTGACTCAATTGAAAAACTTTTAAATTATCTCACCCATATTGCTCATGAAGTTGAGAAAATATACGCACGGAATGAAAAAATGCTCCCTTTGACTCCAACCCAACAGGTGGAGTATAATAATGCAACTACCTGCTACCTATGCGACAAACAATTCTCATCCGCAGTAACAGATAATGGAAAAGTACGGGATCACTGCCATATCACAGGATTGTATCGGGGTGCAGCTCACTCCGAGTGCAACATACGATTTAAAAATCCTTCGTTTTTACCCGTATTTTTCCATAATCTTTCTGGATACGATTCCCATTTTATTATTCCACACCTCAACACCGTAGACAATCAACGAATCAAAGTTATTGCTGCAAACAGTGAAAATTATATAAGTTTTAGTAAGAATGTTTCAAATAAGTTTTCAATTAGATTTTTAGATAGTTATAAATTTTTATCCACTTCTCTCGACCAATTGAGTCAGACTCTCTCGAATTTTAATATATTACCCAAATATTTTACCAATCCCCGCCTGCTGGATCTCGTCAAACAAAAGGGTGTGTACCCATACGAGTATATGGATTCGGAAGCTCGTTTCCGTGAGACCCAATTGCCGACAATTGAAAAGTTTTATAGTAAATTGCGACATGCAGGAATCACGGAAGACGATTACAATCGGGCCCAAGATGTATGGAGAGAAGCTGATTGTGACAATATGGGTGATTACCATGATTTGTACCTGAAAGTGGATACCCTTCTTCTAGCAGAAATATTCGAAGCGTTTCGGAATATAACACTCAAGTCCCATAAAATAGATCCCGCACAGTTTTTCACCACCCCCCACATGACCTGGACTAGTATGCTTCGGATGACCCAAGTAAAATTAGAGCTGCTAACTGATTATAATATGCTTTTAATGGTCGAATCTGGTATCCGTGGTGGTCTGGTCCAAGCTTCGGGGCGTTATTCGAAAGCCAACAATAAATATGCCCCTGACTTTGACCCCACGAAAGAGAGTACATATCTTACATACCAAGATTGCAATGCACTCTACGCAACGGTTATGACCAAGCCCCTCCCCATAGGCGAGTTCTCATGGGTTGATCCGGATACCATTAAACTGGAGACATTAGGGGAAGACGATCCATATGGTTTATTGCTCGACGTGGACTTAGATTATCCGGATCAACTCCATGACGATCACAGCGATCTTCCATTCCTCCCTGAGAAATTATCCAATGTTGGAGGGAAACTAGTGGCACATTTAGGTAATAGAAAGAATTATGTAGTCCACTATATGGCATTAAAACAAGCAATCGAACATGGCCTTATTTTAGTGAAAATAAATCGAGCGATTCGCTATCGACAATCCAAGTGGTTGAAGCCCTACATTGACATTAATAATGAATTCCGCAAGACCGCCCAAAATGATTTTGAAAAAGACCAGTTCAAATTGTATAATAATGCCATATACGGAAAGACTTGTGAACAAATCCGGAAACGTATCGACGTGAGACTCGCAACCACATTTGCCCAAGCGGAGAAACTAATTGCTAAATCTAATTTTATAGATTCTAATATTTTAAACGAAGATTTGGTGGCTATAGAAATGGGGAAAACATCAATTTTTTTCAACAAAGCCATCTACGTTGGGCAAGCGATTTTAGACCTATCTAAAACGGTTATGTATCGCTACCAGTATGACGTAATGAAGGTCAAATATCCAGGGGATCGTCTAAAACTAAACTACATGGATACCGATTCTTTCATATGGACCATCAAAACCAACGATTTTTATAAAGATATGGAAGGGGAAATGGTAGATCAATACTTAGATACGTCAAACTACCCATCACAACACCCCCTTTATTCCCCCCTGTACAAAAAGTGTTTGGGTAGATTCAAGGACGAGGCGGCAGGGAAAATCATTTATCGCTTTGTAGCATGTAGATCAAAAATGTATGGGATAGAAATTGAGGGCAAAGAATATAAACGGGCCAAAGGTATCCAACGAGTTGTTGTTCAAAATCAAATAACCGTTGATGATTACCTTGCATGTATCACCTCCTCCACAATAAGCCGACATAACTGCACTAGCATAAGATCAAAGTCCCACAATGTTCAAAGTATCATTTTAAATAAAATATCGCTTTCCCCACACGATGATAAACGTCACATTTTACCTAATGGTATCGATACATTAGCCATAGGACATTATAGCCTCCGTGAGGAATAATTATCCGTATAGATCTTTTTTAATTCTTTCAATTTAGCATTTTTCCAATTGTAGGTTATCAAATTGTAGGATTTTCAAATTTTAGATCTTAAATAGTAGGATTTTCAAATTTTAGATTTTAAATAGTAGGGTTTTCAAATTGTAGGATTTTTAAATTGTAGGATTTTCAAATTGTAGGATTTTCAAATTGTAGGATTTTCAAATTTAGGTTATCAAATTGTAGTAAATTTCTAGTCAATAGGTTTTAAATTTTTTCAATTTTCTAGTCATTAGATGTAGGTAGATATATAAAAGCGGGGATGCGAGGAATATTATTTAAAAGTACTCCATCCCCTCACCTCCCGTATGTGTGAATGTAATAAAGGCTGAACCAGTATTACGGGAGAGGCAATTTTGGTGAAGACCGACGGGAGCAACCAAACTGCTGCGTAAGCAGCTGGGAAGTGTAATGCTTTTCATCGGGGGTTGCCCGGAGCAAGTTGATGGGTACTCTTCTGTCGGTTGGTGACATGTTGAACGAATTTAAAGTATCGCTTGGATCCTTCATTTTCGTTTGGCCATCTACAACCGGGATTTGTTGTACACGCCTTGCTCCACTCAATGCGTGGGTAGGGCTCGAGGGTCGGAGCCGGGTTGTCCTCTCCCTTACTGGTTCTGACCGGTATGAATGTGTGAGTGAATGTAATTTATTATTGAATGAATGTGGATGAATGAATGAAGGGAGGGAGGGAATTTTCTAAGGTGGTGGTGGCAACATTGAAAAAGCGTATAAATAGGGGCGCATTAGGTCGAAAAGTCACAGTGTTCATCATGCAGTTGCATAAGCTAGACGTCAGCCTTCCCGTTATAAACATTGACGACGATGTCAGAATGCAAGATACAAGAACTAGACACAGCGAGTTGCTACCAAATAGCATACGATGCATCATATGTGCCACTTCGAATGGTGGTAAAACAAATTTAATGCTCAATCTATTGTACTCTTCATTAGGATTGAAATTTGAGAATATCTATCTCTTCTCAAGAACGCTCTTTCAACCAGGATACACTCATTTGCACAATATTCTAAAACCTCTGAACGAAATAGGCTTCTATACATTTGCGAATAGTGACGATGTCCCATTGCCCTGTCAAACCAAACCAAACTCAATAATAATTTTCGATGATATTGCTTGCGAAAAACAGGAGCGTATTAGGATGTATTTTAGTATGGGTCGTCACAGTCAAACTGATAGTTTCTATCTAGCACAAAGCTATTGTCGTATCCCCAAACATCTAGTGCGAGATTGTGCCAACTTGATAGTTGTTTTCCGTCAAGATATGTTGAATATGAAGAAGATTTATGACGATCATGTCAATATGGATATGAGTTTCAAAAAATTCAAAGAAATTTGTTCACTGTGTTGGGAAAAAGAGCAATATGGGTTTTTAGTTATTGATAAAGAATGTGGTGTCAGCACTGGTCGCTATCGACAGGGGTTCGATACATATATAACACCCTGAGAGAGCAGCAGGAGGGATCAGTCACCTGTTAACCATTGAAGGAGGAGTATCATGGAGAACACAATAGCGCAAGTACGAGAAAATATTCGAAAGAAATATAATCAGATCCGGAGGTGTAGAGAGGATAAGGAGATGCAGCTGAAGAGGAGATACGATCCACTCCGCGAAGTAGTAGCTGGAGCAGTGGCACAGATTAGACCAGCACCACAACCACCACTACCATTGTCGAAAGAAGAAGAAGATGAAGAAGAAGTGGAGCTTCCAAGTTCAGCTGAAGACCATTTCAAGTTGGTTGACAAACGAAGAAGGAGGATGAGAACAAAGAGGAGAACGAATGTTTTTGACATCTTCAAAAGCAGTTACGATGAAGAGGAGGAGGAGGGGGATGCAGATAGACCATCGTTAATGATGACTGTACGTCGAAATTCAAGATCGTCACCGTATGAAACGATCAAGGCAGATGGTAACACTGTTCTACCGTACATGGTGATTTCACCGTCTGAAGGAGCACCTAGTGGAGGAGGAGGAGGAAATTTGAAGAAGGATGAGACGAGAATAATCGAAACACCAACTGAAACACTCCCGGAGAAGGAAATAGAAACCGGTGGAGCTGGAGCACCACATCAAGCAGATGAAGGCATCGCTTCGAAATACATACAGAAGAAAATTGATGGAGACCCTGGCTTTGATGAAACCTATGGAATACGATATGACAAAGCATCGAAACGATTTACCATGGGTGACAGCTACGTGGAATTCAAAGATGATAGGATCGAATTAGGGAACTCTATGAAAATCGAATGCACACGTGGACTTTTGGAACTATTGTTTGTAAAAACACCAGATATGAGCATCATTAGGGATCACGATTTACAAACTTACAAGAAAATATTGAATGAAACGAATGCTCATAAGAAAAGATACAGTTCAACGGAAGGATGTTTTGCGGATTTGAAACATCCAAAATGGCGTATTATAAAGAGCCTGTTTACAACAACAACGACGACAAATAAACCCAAATCAAAATGATTTGTTCCTCAGTGTCTGGGACCAAGTATCCGAAAGGTTAGATGCATAGAAATCGAGTAGTGAGGTCTCGTTTTATAGACACTTGGAGTTGAATGATATTAGGAATTAGGGAACGCAATTTTTTTTCTCATTACATGCTCCTCAGTGTCAGGGCCAAGCAGCCGAAAATTTTTTTTTTTAATAGACATTTGGAGTCGAGCAATATTAGGAATTAGGGAACGCAATTTTTCAAATTATTATTAGGTAGGGAAAAAAAAAAAAAAAAAAAAAAAAAAAACGAAGTCAACTACAGAAAAAAAAAATAAAGAAAGAAAAGAAAAGAAAAAATAAATAAATAAAGAAAGAAAAGAAAAGAAAAAAAAAAATAAAGAAAGAAAAAAAAAAAAGAAAAGAAAAAAAAAAGGAAAAAAAAAATCAAGATAGAAGAAGAAGAAGAGGATGAAGAAGAATCTACATCGCAGTACCTGAATAATAAAAAGGATGGGAACTCGTAATTATGGATCAGTCAACGACAAGACATCAACAATGGAAGTCAAGAAGAGGATTGTGGAAGAGCTTCATCGACCTGCAAGAAAGAATTACCCAAGGAGAAGAGTCCTCTTAAAAGGGATAGATGACCTATGGCAAGCGGATCTATTGGAGCTTCAACCTTATTCCCGATTCAACGGTGGACATCGATTCATATTGATAGTCATTGATTGTCTATCAAAATATGTTTGGATAGTACCACTCAAATCGAAGACAGGAGCTGCAGTCTGTGATGGATTCAAAAAGGTATTTGACGATTCGAGACCACGCCTACCACGACACCTCCAGACAGATAAGGGAAAGGAATTCTACAACGGGAAAATACGACTCTTATTGGAGAGTCATAATATTAACCATTATTCGACCTACAGCAACCTAAAGGCCTCCATTGTGGAACGTGTCATTCGAACGCTGAAGACAGAATTATGGAAAAGGTTCAGTCTACAAGGAACTTACAAGTGGTTGGAGGTCATTGTGGATGTTGTCAACAAGTACAACAGATCAAAACATCGCTCGATCAAGATGGCACCGATTGAAGTCAAGGGGAAACGGAAAGAGGCGTTGGCACTCAAGACCCTCTACGAGAAGAAGAAGACAGCGGCACCATCCCGCCCCAAATTCAAAATGGGTGATCACGTGAGAATATCCAAGAGAAAAGCGGAATTTGAGAAAGGGTATACCCCCTCATGGTCTACAGAGATATTCAAGATTGTCAAGACAAAGAGGACAATACCACCCACCTACATATTGGAAGATTCAGACAAGAATACTATTGCAGGTGGATTTTATGAAGAAGAACTGCAGCTGACCAAATATCCAAATGTATATCTCGTTGAGAAAATAATAAGACGAGATGGTCGTCGTACACTTGTTAAATGGTTGGGATTTGACTCGAGACACAATAGTTGGGTCAACACTGCTGATTTATGTGGAGGAGAAGTATAAAAGGAGGAGCTGAAGTGAGATCGACACAGTTGCCAGATAGATCTCGAAGCGACAACATCATGTTGAATGTACAAGAGCATCAAACCCAAGTAGCAGATGGGAATGGAATTGAAAGGGTGGAATATCATTCTCACTATCCCTATGGATGTTCATTGGACCAAGGACAAGAAATTAGGATCTCTATCCAACATCAAGATCTAATCACCCTACCATATCAAAGTTTTCTGGATATACATGGACGTTTCATGAAGGAGGATGAATCAGGCAAACCTGCCGCTGCTATCCTGAGTACTAATCCCTTCCCTTTTCTCTTTGATGAGATACGCTACGAAATATGTGGATCAGAAATCGATCGTGTGCGGAATCCTGGGATCACTTCGACAATGAAAGGCTATGTATCCTTCATGAGGGGGACCGAAAACATGATGGAGGCCTATGGATGGAATCAAAAGGAAACAGAACAACTAGTATCAAATGAAGGCTATTTCAACGTATGCATTCCATTGAGCATTCTACTGGGATTCTTCGAAGACTATCAAAAAGTAGTCATCAACGTCAAGCAAGAATTGATTCTACTCCGCTCAAGAAGGGATGAAAACTTTTTCACATCACCAGCAGTAGCAGCACCCGCCGTCAGAGAGAAGGCAATAATCAAGCTGACTGGGATCTCGTGGCGAATGCCTTATTTGACCTTGAACGACTCTCATCGTCTTCAACTCTACCGACATCTGGAGAAGGAGAAGTCAATCAAAATGGATTTCCGATGTTTGGAGCTATATGAATATCCGCTACTGCCCTCAACTCAGAAACAAGTATGGAACGTCAAGACGTCATCGCAAGTTGAAAAGCCAAGATATGTAATTTTAGGATTTCAAACTGCTAGAAAGCATAGTGTGGATAAGAGCGCCACTATTTTTGACCATTGTCATTTAACGAATGTCAAACTATTTTTGAACTCGAAATGTTATCCTTATGATGATTTGAATGTAAACTTTGATAGGAACCAGTATGCTTTACTCTACCGAATGTATGCTACCTTTCAGCAGAGTTTCTATGGTGTCGATGTAAATTACCCTTTGTTGTCAGTAACGGATTTCAAAAGAGCAGCACCTCTAGTTGTACTAGATTGCTCAAAACAGAGTGAATCGATCAAATCAGGACCAATCGATGTTTTGTTGGAATTTGAGTCAAGCACGGCATTCCCTGCCAACACTACAGCCTATTGTCTCATTATCCACGATCGATCTATCGAATACAACCCCCTCACCAATATAGTTCGACGAATGGTATAAAAGGAGAGGAAGGAGCGAGTGGGTTCTCAGTCTTCAACATGTCGTCACCGAAGAAAGAGGTCGTCATAGATATCCAATGCTTCGTCAACAACCACATGCAATATGTGGTGAAGGAGTTATCCCTCTATGACTTGAATCAACACTCGACACAACATTGGTTCTTCAAACCTCCCAAAGGACTTCGTATCCATGTCAAAAAAGCGATAAGAGTCAACGATTGGGTAAGTCGCCACCTACATGGAATTACCTGGGAAGAAGGTCATGTGGAGTATACTGAACTACCAAACATCATGCACTGGATCGCCAACATCTATGACACCATCTATGTGAAGGGACAACAGAAGATTGAGTTCCTACTCCTCCAAATCTCTCCAAGTTTACAACCTACCTTTGTCAATGTTGAAAATTTGGGATGTCCCAAAATTACTATCTTATTAGAGCCAATCAGGTTAGGGAACCATTGTGTACATCACAACTTTGATCCCACATTATGTACGTCCTATAGATCAAAGGCTATAGGCCATTGGATTTTATATAAGTAATATTTGTCATAAAGAAGATTTTGTTTAAGAAGAAAACTATTATTTTGTAAGGAAAAAAAGAATGGTATTATTATTTTATGTTTCAATTCAAAAGAACGTCGTTATTATTTTATGTTTTAGTTCAAAAGAATGTTATTATTATTTTATGTTTTAGTTCAGAAGAATGTTGTTTATTTATGTTGTTTACAAGGAGATGTTAATGGTAGACACGAAATATTATTTTTTGTAGTTTTGTATATTTGAAGTATTATGTTTTTGAATAAAAGAAACAGTTAACAAGAAACCTTTGTTTTCATTTGGTGTAATATCCTTTCCCATGGTATGAGTTTAAAGTTAAGAAAGATCAATTTATTAAGGTACATGAGTTTAATTGAGGGCCGCTCCCACGTGATGAGGGAGAGCACCATCATAATTTCCCTAGATATTATTTTCAATATGATATTATGATCACATTATGATCAATATGATTTCAGTAGATATTATTAAAATGACAATTAGTACTTAAGTACTGTTGATAAATAGGTGGTACTGTTAGGTAGGTAAGTAGGTACACCAATAGTTGGAGCAATTTTGGATTCCCCAAAATTGGGTACCATCCAAATTTGAGTTTTTTCAACAACAAAATTTGATACTTTCCAAAAAACCATTGGTACATCATTATAGACTGTACTGGAAAGGTAGTTGGCGTAATTTTGAACTTGGGTATCCAAATTTGAGTTTTTCAAAAAATTTTGTACTGCTCAAAAACGACTTCTACACAATGTCCTGAACCTGAAAAGTACCCACACTTGGTATATTGAATGAAATGAATGGTAGGAGGGGGCGGGGAGGGGGGGGGGGTCAATGGTAAATGTCTTGGCGACGGTGAGGGGGGGGGGGAGGAGTCAGTGGTGAAGGGGGAGGAAGTCGAGGGGAAGGTTATAGTGACGGAGGGGGGGGGGGGTTACCATGACAACAGATAAGGATCAGGTGGGCAGGTTGGGCGAGGGAGGGGCGGAGGGGGTGCACTGCGGAGGGGGTGAGGGAGGAAGTCATTAGGGTGAGGGGGGGGGGGTAGTACAGAACTCATTAAGGGTCGAGGGGGGGTGGTTACCATGACAACAGAGAAGGATCAGGTGGGCAGGTTAGATGGGCGAGGGGGGGAAGGGGGAAGAGACTTCAACGGTCGGGTTGAAGGGGTGCGACAGACGAGCATGTTCAAACAGGAATGTCCCAGAACCTACATATTGACTCTGATTTGATTTGGTACTGTTGGGGCGTTTCCATACCAAAAACTCGCTCTTTCGGTCATGCTGCATTTTTGTTTGTTTATTGTCTGATGAAGGGGGCCGTAAACGCGACTGATTGTGGTGATTGTACAGGGAAATGGACAAACCCATCAAAGAAGATCCGGACGCCAAAGAAAACCCGAGATGTTCCAAAGGTAAGAAACCAACGGATTTTTGACTTGACTTACTTGACTTAATTCCGTTGACTCCTATTGGAGCATAGGGCTTCCACGAGAGAGTTCCAATCATTCCGTACTGCAGCAATTCTTCCTGCTTCTTGCCATGATTTGCCTGCCCGGCCTATTTCTTTTTCCACAGACCTGCGCCATGTCTCCTTGGGTCTCCCTCTTCTTCGCTGTCCTTGGGGATTCCATTGTAGGGCAGTCTTCTCTATGGCACCGTCTGGTTTTCTAAGAGTATGCCCTATCCATTTCCATTTTCGCTTCCTGATTTCCAAGTGGATCTGAAGCTGGTTGGTGTTTCTCCATAAATCTTCATTTGATATGCGTTCTGGCCACCAAATTCCCAATATTCTACGTAGGCATCGGTTCACAAAGGTCTGTAACGGGCGCGTGATGTTCTCTGTGACCTTCCACGTTTCGCTTCCATAAAGCAAAACGGATTTCACATTTGAATTGAAAAGCCGTATCTTTGTGTTTCTGGACAGGTTTCTGTTTTTCCAAACTGGATAAAGTTGCACAAAAACCCCATTGGCTTTCTTTATACGGCTTTTCGCATCCTCCGCAGAACCACCCTCCTTTGTGACCACACTTCCAAGGTATACAAATGACTCAACCTGTTCGACAGTATCGCTCAGTAAGACAAGTGGTTCTTGGCATCGCTCATTCGTTCTCATTTCTTTTGTTTTGCCGACGTTGATTCGCAGACCAACTTGGCTAGCGATTCGGCTCAGAGCATCCAGCTTGTCTTGTAGGTCACTGAACCTCTGCGCTAGTAGACAGAGATCGTCCGCAAAATCGAGGTCTTCTAGCCTCTCTCTTAATCCCCACTGGATTCCGCGTTTTCTTCCTCCCAGGGACGCCCTCATGATACTATCGAGAACAATGATGAACAGAGTTGGCGATAGCACACAACCCTGCTTTACACCAGCCATAATCCTGATTGGATTTGAGAGCGCTCCCTCATGGACAATCTGACACTCGTATCCATTATACTGGCTCCTTATAAGATTGATTATCTTGCTGGGGAGCCCATATTTGTCTAAGATTTTCCACATAATTTCCTGGTTTATAGAGTCGAATGCCTTCTCAAAGTCAATAAATGCCATGTACAGGGGGCTCTGCCATTCAATGCTTTGTTCCAGGATTATTCGCAAGGAGTTGATGAGATCGGTGCAGCTGCGGTGCTCCCTGAAACCTGCTTGCTCCTTTCTCAGGCGTTGTTCGATGGATTGCTTAATTCTCTTCAGGATTATCCGATTCAGCACCTTGCTTAGCAGTGGCGGCTCGTCCATAAGGCCACCTTGGCCCTCGCCCCACCCAAAAATTTGCAAAGGAAAACAGAAAAAACATAGAACAAGGAGAAAAAAATCTTACCTACTACTACCCACCATGGAAGAAGGGAGATCTCCCTTCTTCCATGACTACCCACTTCCACTGAGCTCTTGCAGTCACAGTGTGTCACAGTGACTGTGATAAAAGTCGTGTCCTCAACGCATTTTGTTTCGATTTATCGATTAAAAAAGTCGATTATCGGATCGACCAGAAGTGCCCCAGTCTCAATGTTGAAGGTATAGGCGCTTCCTGGGGTGGGGGAAGGCACCCTGTGTTCCGCCATAGGAGCCATTCCGGGCGGTGGCCAAAATATCAAATCAAGTTGAACGCCGAAAACAATCGATCATTGAATCGTTCCTTGTCAAGGAAGAAGGGGGTTTCATTCCTCCATGCTTTCTTCCATGTTCGATAAGAATGGTATCAAAACGTTGCCTGACGTTATAATATATTATTTTGAATGCATTGACTGGTGGTTTTTAGCTTCGTATTTACTCATCATAGTAAAAGTGAATTATTGTCTCCATAATATTAATCAACTAAACATTGAAATTTAATATCTCACGTGCAACGCGTGAACGCTTTGCTAGTCGTCAAGACTGAATGGATCACTATTCGCCCAAGGGAATCTCATTTGTTGATTTCTACATTCTGTAAGTTAATAACAGTTAATAACAGTAATATACATAATATTATTATGTAGCTCAGCCAACCGTTGAGAATACTGATTTATTTGTTATCCCTGAAACTGATGGTGACTTCGTTGACTCGAGCTTTGTTTGAGCTAACCAACGAACTCTAAAAGCTAGTTGAAATCAATCTTGCTGTTCTGTGATCGTTCAAAATGTTTTGATACGATTGGATAAGAAAAACGTATGTGCAATCTGGGCATAAGAGGACATTTTTAGAGGGGGTTTTCAAGGTACCACTCGGCTAGGAAGCAGATGGTCGCGATTGCTAATTTTTAAAAACCCCAGTAATAGAAACTCCAATAATATAATTTTTTGACTACCTTTATAATGTACTCTTTGAATAGTACTCGTACAGTCACAATTTCTCTTTTATTCTTCCTATCATTTCGAAGATAATTATTTGGGTGGGTAGGTGGGATTGCCTTGCAGCCACCTCCTCGTCGGTAATCCTGGATACTGGTCAGTAACCTTCCCTCTCCTCAAGAGAACTCTTTGGAGAACGATGTTTCCTGACTTGCTAAGAGCTGCATACCACTAATTATGAAGCAGTTTAGCTGTAAGGGTAGTTTGAGTTTAGTTCCTATAGTGAGTACCTAATAGGCACCTAAATATTGCCCTGGTGCCCCACCAGTTTCTGAGCCCACGAGCCGCCCCTGTTGCTTAGTACAGGAAGCAGTGTAATTCCCCGCCAGTTGGTACATTCTGATATGTCGCCTTTCTTGGGTATTTTTATAATGAGTCCTTTTTGCCACTCTGTGGGGACTTTTTCCTCTTCCCAAATTTTCCTGAAGAGAGGTTCGAAGATATTCGCTAGAGCTAGGGCATCAACTTTTAAGATTTCCGCAGGAATGCCATCAATTCCAGGGGATTTGCCGTTCTTCATTTCAGACAGTGCTTCAGTAATTTCTGCGACAGTTGGAGAGGTTACATTTATCACAACTGTTTCATGATCTGGCATCCGGAAATGTGGTTCCTCGGCATCTATGTGCTCTTGATTCAGTACTTCCGAGAAATGCTCTTCCCATCGTTTCAGCTGTTCAGCTTGGGTGGTCAGAGGAGTGCCTTCCTTGCTCTTTATTGGGCGGGTCTTACGGAAGCCTTTTCTTGACAGGGTTCTTGTAATGCTGTAGAGCTCTTTTGCGTCCCCTATGCGAGCTGCAACGGATTTTTGAGATTGTAATATTACATTTTGAAATTCCCACCATCAGCCACAAAGAGTGTCATCGGTGGTTCACTGGCCTATGGCGAGAGGTTGTGGTATAGGGTTCATTCTATGTTTTTTTCATTTTTATTATTAAATTTAACTATAATTAAATTCTGAAACAAGGTATTCCCAGTACCGCCACGCATTTCTCATATATCTGCAGAGCGCAGACCAGTCCGGACCATTTAGGACATCCAAAAACTCTTGTCTTGATAGGGACAAACGCCCGAAGCACTCCAGCCTGGCGTATGCTACTATTGCTACAGAATGTATACAACCATGGCTGCCAATTCACGTTTAGCAGCTGTATAGTAACAGTTACTATAGAAGATAGGGACGAATTTTACCAATTTTGATCGTACATATCTTAAATGGTGGTGGGGGAAAGAAGGGGAGGGGCGGAAAAATGATGGTGAGGGGGGAGGGAGGAGGTGAAAGAAGACACAAAAAGACATGGCTGCCAATTCACGTTTAGCAGCTGTATAGTAACAGTAACTGTTACTATAGAAGATAGGGACGAATTTTACCAATTTTGATCGTACATATCTTAAATGGTGGTGGGGGAAAGAGGGGGAGGGGCGGAAAAATGATGGTGAGGGGGGGGAGGGAGGAGTTGAAAGAAGCCACAAAAAGACATGGCTGCCAATTCACGTTTAGCAGCTGTATAGTAACAGTTACTATAGAAGATAGGGACGAATTTTACCAATTTTGATCGTACATATCTTAAATGGTGGTGGGGGAAAGAAGGGGAGGGGCGGAAAAATGATGGTGAGGGGGGGAGGGAGGAGTTGAAAGAAGACACAAAAAGACATGGCTGCCAATTCACGTTTAGCAGCTGTATAGTAACAGTTACTATAGAAGATAGGGACGAGTTTTACCAATTTTGATCGTACATATCTTAAATGGTGGTGGGGGAAAGAGGGGGAGGGGCGGAAAAATGATGGTGAGGGGGGGAGGGAGGAGTTGAAAGAAGACAAAAAAATTCAGAGGCTTCAGAGAGAGAGAGAAAGAGAGGGTTTGTGGGAGGGGTGGGGTGGAGGAGGGAGGAAATGTTAATCAAGGCGGCAGTGGGATGTGGTGGTGGGGGGGGGGAGAGGGGAGGGGAAAACAAGTTGAAACCTGCACGTGAGAGGTGAAAGATCGGATGGTAAAACGTCAAAATGGGGAGGGTGGATGGGGGAGGGGCGGTAGTTTTAATCACGAGCTGTCACAAGCACAATCCGAACCTGTCGCTCCCACAGACCTCCTGCGCCGTCCCCACGCGCAGCTCCCCCCCCCCCGCCCCTTTTGGAACGAGTACGAAGAACTCGACTATTTTTCCACCACCACCTGCTCCGGCCCCTCGCTACCTTCGAAACGGGAAAAACTCTGCAAATCCTTGACACACCGGTTCATTATCTTCTTTGTACAGATCACCCTTCTGTGTAGATCAGGGGTCGGCAATGTTTACGACCGCAAAAAATTGGAACATTTCGGCGAAATGGCATTTTAGCGAATTTTCGACGATATGTAGCTATTGTTCTCGGTCCAAAATTTTTAAAACTCGAATTTTCGAAACATTTTCAAACAAAAATCCGTTTCAGACCATCCTGAATCCACTGCCGAAAGACACCAAAAATTACGTATATAAATCACCTTTAAGAAGAACCACATATATGTGGTTTTTAAAGGTGATTTTTCTTAAAAACGACCATGTTTCAGACTGTAATCTCAGTTTCATCAAGTCAAATACAAAAACTGATACCACCACGTGATTCAGTGTCGAAAAATAACGACATTTCATGTGCCACACTTGGGGTTTTCCCGTCTTATCGAAATTACGCACAAACGCGGTTGGTACAACTTTGAGCGCTTCTGGACGCTCTTGGGTGCGCTCAAACAAAAAGGTTGTCGAAGTAAAAAGTTCATAAAATTCGACGTAAAATCCGAATCTGCAGTAAAAAAGGGGGGTTTTCATTTGAAAAAACAAAGTTGACATGCGTAACCTCCATTTGCGCGCATGCGTGGCGCACGAAAATGTGATCGTTGAATTCATTGTAAAAAATTAAGAGGACGTTACTTCGATGTGTTTTTTGGTATCCCTCTTTATATCGAAATAAAAAGGTGGGTACGTTCATTAAGAACCAACCACCCTGTATAATAATGTGGAGAAGGTTATCGACCGCATTACGATATATAATATATATCGTAATATTATGTGGAATGTGGAGGATCTCAAGGTTCGGTCATAATTAAAGACGTGGTTCCCAACGTTTCGAATATTTATTTAGTCATTTGTCGAATTTTTGAAGTTGTCGTCGAAGTTTTAGGGTGAAAAATTACCCCTCATTTTAAAGGTTTTTTAATGCTGAACACGATGGTGAAGTCAGAATTGCGATATCTCATTCCGTTCTCAAACTGGAGCACTTTGAAGATGAAGAAACGTGGTTGATACTTGAGATGTTCTTCATGGACACCATGTTCTTTAATGAAGACGTTTTACATAAAACCTGTTATTTTTTCGAAAATTCGCTCTTATAGCCATGCTGCATGACTGTGGATTTCTTTGTTTATCCCCCTGTGACTTTTTCAATTACAAGATTTGAACGTTTAAATTGATTTATAACGTTGTTTTTGTTGTTTTTTTGTTGTTCTGTGGAGATGGGAGTCCTCAAGGCGTCAGATCGGAGAGCCCAACGCTTACCACGTCATGTGAGTAAATACTTGTGTACATACAGTTACATTATCACACGTCACGAGTGTATTGTGAGTATCGTAAGTAGCACAAGTGGCTATTGTTCTCGGTCCAAAATTTTATAAAATTTTTACAAGTTTTTTAAAAATTTTGGACCGAGAACAATACCTACATTTTCTTCAAAAATTCGCTAAAAGTTGTGATATCCCCCCCAAAAAACGCTGGGTGTAAAGATCACTAAATTCATTTGAATAGGATGGAATGACACTCACGACAAGACCAAATTTGACACAAAAACGCCGAAAAAGAGCGTCCAAAGTCCAAAGTATTATTCAAATAAACGAGTTTACACCGAGTAATTTTGAGTATCTCAAAAATTATAAGAAATAGGACCCAAAAAATGGTGTTTATATGAAATACTGATGAAATCTGAGTCTCACGAATTCGAATTTTCGATTTTCCTCCGAACTGAATCGATTGATTTCGTGTTGTTCAGGCGAGGACTCGGAGCCGATGATCAAACTGAAGCGTCTCCTCGTGACGATGGTCAGTTTCTCTCGTGAGCTGAGCATCGAAAAAGGCGACAAAGTGTCGAAAGCAGTCCTTCAGTTGGTGGTAAGTGGGTCGGGAATTTGGGTTTCAACGGTGGAATGAAGTGGGAAGGGAACTATTCACGTAAATGGAGGGTATTATTCACGTATAGAGGGAGCTATTCACGTAACTGGAGGGAACTATTCACGCATAGAGGGAGCTATTCACTTATGGAGGGTATTATTCACGTATAGAGGGAGCTATTCACGTTTGGAGGGAACTATTCACGTATGGAGGGAGCTATTCACGTTTGGAGGGAACTATTCACGTATAGAGGGAGCTATTCACGTATGAAGGGAACTATTCACGTTTGGAGGGAACTATTCACGTATGGAGGGAGCTATTCACTTATGGAGGGAACTATTCACGTTTGGAGGGAACTATTCACGCATAGAGGGAGCTATTCACTTATGGAGGGTATTATTCACGTATAGAGGGAGCTATTCACGTTTGGAGGGAACTATTCACGTATGGAGGGAGCTATTCACGTTTGGAGGGAACTATTCACGTATAGAGGGAGCTATTCACGTATGAAGGGAACTATTCACGTTTGGAGGGAACTATTCACGCATAGAGGGAGCTATTCACTTATGGAGGGTATTATTCACGTATAGAGGGAGCTATTCACGTTTGGAGGGAACTATTCACGTATGGAGGGAGCTATTCACGTTTGGAGGGAACTATTCACGTATAGAGGGAGCTATTCACGTATGAAGGGAACTATTCACGTTTGGAGGGAACTATTCACGTATGGAGGGAGCTATTCACGTTTGGAGGGAACTATTCACGTATGGAGGGAACTATTCACGTATGAAGGGAACTATTCACGTTTGGAGGGAACTATTCACGTATGGAGGGAGCTATTCACGTTTGGAGGGAACTATTCACGTATGGAGGGTATTATTCACGTATGGAGGGAGCTATTCACGTTTGGAGGGAACTATTCACGTATGGAGGGAACTATTCACGTATGAAGGGAACTATTCACGTATGGAGGGAAATATTCACGTATGAAGGGAGCTATTCACGTTTGGAGGGAACTATTCACGTATGGAGGGAACTATTCACGTATGGAGGGAACTAATCACGTATGGAGGGAACTATTCACGTTTGGAGGGAACTATTCACGTATGGAGGGAAATATTCACGTATGAAGGGAGCTATTCACGTATGGAGGGAACTATTCACGTATGAAGGGAACTATTCACGTATGGAGGGAAATATTCACGTATGAAGGGAGCTATTCACGTTTGGAGGGAACTATTCACGTATGGAGGGAACTATTCACGTATGGAGGGAACTATTCACGTTTGGAGGGAACTATTCACGTATGGAGGGAGCTATTCACGTAAATGGAGGGTATTATTCAGGTATGGAGGGAACTATCCGCGTATAGAGGGAACTATTCACGTTTGGAGGGAACTATTCACGTATGGAGGGAGCTATTCACGTTTGGAGGGAACTATTCACGTATGGAGGGAACTATTCACGTATGAAGGGAACTATTCACGTTTGGAGGGAACTATTCACGTATGGAGGGAGCTATTCACGTTTGGAGGGAACTATTCACGTATGGAGGGTATTATTCACGTATGGAGGGAGCTATTCACGTTTGGAGGGAACTATTCACGTATGGAGGGAACTATTCACGTATGAAGGGAACTATTCACGTATGGAGGGAAATATTCACGTATGAAGGGAGCTATTCACGTTTGGAGGGAACTATTCACGTATGGAGGGAACTATTCACGTATGGAGGGAACTATTCACGTTTGGAGGGAACTATTCACGTATGGAGGGAACTATTCACGTTTGGAGGGAACTATTCACGTATGGAGGGAACTATTCACGTATGAAGGGAACTATTCACGTATGGAGGGAAATATTCACGTATGAAGGGAGCTATTCACGTTTGGAGGGAACTATTCACGTATGGAGGGAACTATTCACGTATGGAGGGAACTATTCACGTTTGGAGGGAACTATTCACGTATGGAGGGAGCTATTCACGTAAATGGAGGGTATTATTCAGGTATGGAGGGAACTATCCGCGTATAGAGGGAACTATTCACGTTTGGAGGGAACTATTCACGTATGGAGGGAACTATTCACGTATGGAACTATTCACGTATGGAGGGTATTATTCAGGTATGGAGGGAATTATCCGCGTATGGAGGGAACTATTCACGTTTGGAGGGAACTATTCACGTATGGAGGGTATTATTCAGGTATGGAGGGAATTATCCGCGTATAGAGGGAACTATTCACGTTTGGAGGGAACTATTCACGTATGGAGGGAACTATTCACGTATGAAGGGTATTATTCATGTATGGAGGGTATTATCCGCGTATAGAGTAAACTATTCACGTATGGAGGGAACTATTCAGGGATGGTGGGACCTATTCTGGTATGGAGAGAACTATTCACGTATGGAGGGAACGATCCACTTATGTAGGGAGTTATTCACGTGAGGAAGAAATGAGGCGTTGAGGATCAAAAGCGGATAACTCCAAAATTTTTTTTCACAGGTTCGGCACGTTTAGTAAAGTCATATTAATAATAATTAATAATTATATTTACAACACCTAATCAATAATATATATTATTATCAAATATAACTATTAATTATTATTAATATGACTTTATTGAACCCAGAACGCCTCAAATTATGTTAATATCGTCTCCTCTGCATCCCTTTCTCTAGGTTAGAGTAGGGAGAGCGGTCTGAAAGGGCCACCCTGTTTGTGGAGTGGGGGTTGTTCCTATTTCCCTCGTACCTCGCATATTAAATATGAGACGTACGAGGGAAATAGGAACAAATAAATTTTATTTAGCTTATTTAGCTTATTATTATTTGCGTTGATTCTTATAACTGGGATGCTGGGGCACAACAGGAACTATTCATGTATGTAGGGAACTATCACCTGTGGTCAACAGTATTCACGTATGGAGGGAACTATTCACGTACGGAAGGAACTAATCACGTGTGTAGGGAATTATTCACGTATGGAAGTACTCAAGAGGGGAAAAAAGGGGGAAATTTCGTTTCCAAAGGTCGGAAAAATGTGTGAAAAACGTACGGAGTTAAAAAATTCCCTCTCACTGCAGGGAAACTGAGGAGGGATTTTTCACGTTTGGAGGGAAAAAAGGAAATTTTGTTTCCGAAGGTGGAAATTAATAATCAATTATTGAGGTCAGCGTTTGTATTTGGGTACTGAATTCTCCGTCAAAAATCACGTATTTATTCGTCCCTCGTTTCCTCAGCTCTGGATCATCAAAAACACACGTTGTAGCACCACAATTTGAAGGTTATTTAATCATCTACATAATAATCCGTCAATATTCATCGCCAGTCCTTTGATTTTATTAATAAACTAAAAATTATCGTCATTTGATCGATTTTTTTTGGTATTTTTGGTATTTGTTTTGCATTTTTAAGGGCGGCACGTTAAATCTGGACGACTTCCTCAAAATACTCCACGACGCGACGAAAGCTCAGCCGAAACCCTACGTCCACACGTACCTCAGGTAACACGAACAATAACCTTCACTATGCAGTAGGTACTAGTTTTCAGTAGGTAGTTTTTAACCATGAAAAACACCAAATTTGAACACCAAGGATTTTTGGTTTTTTGGTTTTTGATTGTGTGAGTTCAGTCGTGCAGCATGACCATATGAGCGAATTTTCAAAGCTTCGTCACATTTTAGCCTCCAATTAACTACATTATTAAGGTTTTCAGTAGTTTTTATCCCTAAAAACACCAAATTTGAACACCAAGTATTTTGGTTTTTTGGTTTTTGATTGTGTGCAGTTCAGTCGTGCAGCATGACCGTATGAGCGAATTTTCAAAGCTTCTTCTCGTTTTAGCCTCCATTTAACGACATTATTAAGGTTTTCCGTAGTTTTTAACCATAAAAAACACCAAATTTGAACACCAAGGATTTTTGGTTTTTTGGTTTTTTGGTTTTTGATTGTGTGAGTTCAGACGTGCAGGATGACCATATGAGCGAATTTTCAAAGCTTCTCGATTCAGCTTCCGATTAACAACATTATTAAGGCTTTCAGTAGTTTTTAACCCTATAAACCTTAAAACCACCAAATTTGAACCCCAAGGGTTTTTAATTGTGTGAGTACATAAAAGCAGCATGACCATATGAGCGAATTTTCAGAGCTTCTTTTCGTTTCAGACTCCAATTAACTACATTATTAAGGTTTTCAGTAGTTTTTAACCCTATAAACCTGAAAAACACCAAATTTGAACCCCAAGGGTTTATAATTGTGTGAGTACATAAAAGCAGCATGACCATATGAGCGAATTTTATCCCTGAAAAACACTAAATTTGAACCCCAAGGGTTTTTAATTGTGTGAGTACATAAAAGCAGCATGACCATATGAGCGAATTTTATCCCTGAAAAACACTAAATTTGAACTCTATAGATTTTTTTTCTCATCGAATTAGAACAATCACATACATGCAGAATGACCATATGAGCGAATTTTCAAAGGTTCTCCTCGTTTCTGCATCATGACCATATGGGCACATTTTCAGAACGTTGTTTGAAGTTTTAACCCTAAAAACCCCCACATTTGAGCCCTATGGATTTTTATTCATTACAGTAAAATAATTACGTACATGCAGCATGACCATTTGAGCAAATTCCAAGGTTTTTTCGTTGTTTTTAACCCTGAAAAACACCAACTTTGAACCCTACGGATTTGTCGTTGTTTTTTAATTGTGTGAGCACAGACATGCAGCATGACCATATGAGCGAATTTTCAAAGCTTTTTACTTGTCACAGTCGCCAATTCACTACATTATTAAGGTTTTCAGTAGTTTTTAACACTATAAACCTTAAAAACACCAAATTTGAACCCTATGGATTTTTTTTTTTTTTTTTTTTTTTTTAGTTTTTAATTGTGCGAGTCCCGTCATGCAGCATGACCATATGAGCAAATTTTCAGCTTCCAATTATGCACTAAATGATCCAACGTTTCCCGTAGTTCGGTAACCAATCAATTCCAACATGTTCTCGAACGTTTCTAGATGAAATTTGTGACCATTTGTTTGTCTGCTGCTCCTCCCGACGGGGATAATGACGCAGGCTGTACCTGCCTTTCCTGCACAAGGAGATGTCACTGATGGCGAGGAACTTGAAATTGGTGAGTGTGTACTTAATTGCCAAGTGCTGCCACTCTCACTGCAGATAAAGAAAATGGTGGGGAAAAAATGCGTAAATATATAAAATTCAAGAAAAATTAGGAGAAAAATACACAAAATCCACAGTCACGCAGCATTGCATTAAGAACGATTTTTCTTAATTTTTATTCTCAATTTTGTCTCTTTTTTGACGATTAACACACCAGTTTATAGATTTTTCAACGCTGAACGCGATGGTGAAGTCAGAATTGTGATATCTCATTTCGTTATCAGATTAGAGCAGAATAACCACGAAGATCATCTCAAGTGTCAACCAGGTTTCTTCATCTTCAAAGTGCTCCAGTTCGAGAACGGAATGAGATATCGCAATTCTGATTCCACCATCGTGTTTAGCATACAAAAACCTTTAAAATGAGGTGTCACTTGTCAGAATGTTTCATTTTGGAAATTTATGAGGAATTTCCCCCCCTAAAACTCCCCAAAAACCCCCCTTAAAGTGGCCCGATTCTGCCCATCTACGAACTTAGCCTTTCGTTGGTCAAGAAAGATTTTTGGACCAAATTTGAACTTTTTATCTCAATTTTATCAAGAGCTATCGTCTGAAATGACACACACATAATATAATTATATTATATATAAATACGTATATATTTTGGCAGTGGAATTTAGCATTTTTTTGGAAATTCGAGTTTTAAAATGTTTGGACCAAAAACTATAGAACATCCTTTTTTCGAAAATTCGCTAAAAAGGAAATATTTTCGATTTTATTGTCATTTTTTCATGTTTTTGTTACTAATATCAACAATTTGTGCATGTTATCGTCAGACGGTGACTGAGTACCTGTCGGCTCACCCGAGCAGCGTCCTCGACCCCGAATTCTCCCCTTGTCAGCACTCGGAAGTGTTCAATTTGGACCTGAAGAGACGCTACCAGGACTGGTGAGTGACGTGAACGCTGTAAGTTACAACATCGCTGAGACATTTCGTCTTCAATTCGAATTCAATTTTCTACACAAGCATCGTCCTGTGTGTTTTTGAATGATTTTGATTTTTCCGAACCCCCAAAATTCTTTGAACACACACACGAAAAAAAAGAGAAAAAACTCTGCAAATTCTTGACACAACGGTTCATTATCTTCTTTGTACAGATCAGCCTTCTGTCTAGATCACTACGTGGGGTCAGTGCGAAAACTACCCAAGTCCACTTTTTCATTTTTGTGGAAAACACAAATTTAAATGTTGTGGTTGTCGGAAAAATCGAATATATGGAATTATTTAATGTACCATGGTTCATAACATTCCTTACTATATATAATACTATATTCTGCAATACTTTCGAGTGAAAGGTAGGTTGAAAACTATTCCCTGGATACTAATATCTAATTTTACAAAACAATTGGACTTGGGTAGTTTTCGCACTAACCCCACGACTAGGTCTAAATGTCTAGATCCTAAATGTTAGATTAATTATTATTATCAATTATCACTAATTATTAACAATTTTATCAAGTACCTAGTGAAAATTATTATAATTTATTGTTAGGTATTAATAATTCGTATTTATTATTAATAATAATTATTATTAATTATGATCAATTAATACGATATAATTCTGGGGTTTTTAATACTACGTCGGTAATAATTTTTCTATAAAAGAAGTACCTACCAACAAACATTCGAAATTACCTTCATTTCAGTAGCACGAAACGCACCTCAGAACAACAAACTCGACATCACTTAAGCCATATGATGTTCCAAAGAGCTTGTTAGTATGAAAATGGACCTGTATTTCAACAGTTTGAGTCACGATCGTGTTGTGAGGCACAATCTATGAGCCGTCATTGTGAACGAACGGCTGGTCGTACAAAGCTGCGGATGGTCTTAAAAAATTCTACGGAACAAACTCTATCTAAATATGAAATAAAAAACATACCGTTCTATATGAATTTTTCGAGATATGAGATTTTCAAAATTTCAAAATTTGTTTTGAACCCCTTCCCCTTGACCTAGGGTTCTGAAAAGTTTCGAGGACCATTGTGGGGTAGGTCGAAACCCATAAAAAAAATTTCGTAATTTTAACTCAACGCTAACTGGGCAAAGTGGCGCGGACGGCGTACGGCGGACGGCGTACGGCGTACGGCGTACGGCGGACGGACGGATTTTTTTTTATTCGATTTTCTGAATCTACGTATCTTGAAACGTAAACCAACAAATTTTGAGGGGGGGTTAAAAAAATTTTTTCTTTGGGCGATTCCAATGGTTCATTATCGAAGATAATAAACCAAAAACGTTGATTTTGTCTCGTACTGATCGTCGACACACGTCGAAAATCGATTTGTTCTTCGCCGAGTTCTCGAGAGCCGAAGGGGCGACAGGTGGCGGCACCAGGTGTGGAATATCGGCAAAACCGATGCCGCCCCCCACTACGACGCCGCCCGTCACCACCCTCCAAATAGCGACTTCATTTTTACGGTTGACTGCTATAGTTTTCATGGGTTTTCCCCATATTTTTTTTGTCAATTTTTGTTTGGTCCCTAAAGCTGATTTTCGTAGGTGACGTGTAAGTACGTGTTTTCGATCAACATTTCGTGGCTGAGGGTTCACCGAGGGATACAGAACGAATTTATTTATTTATTTGATAGCGTTTATCTAATAGTCGAAGAAGGCCCTCGGTTTTACCGTAGGAGGCTCAGAGGAGACTAAATCTGTAGGTAGTACGGTCAAGTTATGATTGTGGGGCTAGAAGGCTCAAAATCTGGGGCAGAAGGCTGAAAAATGAGGTCAAAAAGGTCTTCTAGGGCTAGAAGTCTCAATATGAGGCTAGGAAGGTCGTTCTGGGGCTAGAAAGCTCAAAAAAGATGTCTTTCTGAGCTAGAAGGCTCAATACGAAATTAAAAGAGGTCTTTCTGGGGCCAGAAGGCCCAAAATTTGGGGTAGAAGGCTGAAAAATGATTTAAAAAGATCTTTCTAGTGCTATAAGGCTGAATATGAAATTAAAAAAGGTCTTTCTGGGGCTAGAAGGCTCAAAATTTGGAGCAGAAGGCTGAAAAATGAGGTTAAAAAGGTCTTTTTAGGGCTAGAAGGCTCAATATGAGGCTAGGAAGGTCGTTCTGGGGCTAGAAGACCAAAGATTTAGGGCCGGAATGCACAGAAAGTGTGGTCAAAAAAGTCTTTCTGAGCTAGAAGGCTCAATACGAAATTAAAAGAGGTCTTTCTGGGGCCAGAAGGCCCAAAATTTGGGGTAGAAGGCTGACAAATGAGGTTAAAAAGGTCTTTTTAGGGCTAGAAGGCTCAATATGAGGCTAGGAAGGTCGTTCTGGGGCTAGAAAACCCAGAATGCTAAGAAAGTCTGTTAAAAAGGCCTTTCTAGTGCTAGAAGGCTCAATATGAAATGAAAAGTGAGGTCAAATAGGTCGTTCTGGGGTTAGAAGGCTCCAAAATGAGGTTAAAGATGTCTTTCTGAGCTAGAAGGCTCAATACAAAATTAAAAAAAGGTCTTCCTGGGGCTAGAAGGCTCAAAATTTGGGGCAGAAGGCTGAATAATGAGGTCAAAAAGGTCTTTTTAGGGCTAGAAGGCTCAATATGAGGCTAGGAAGGTCGTTCTGGGGCTAGAAGACCCAGAATGCTAAGAAAGTCTGTTAAAAAGGTCTTTCTGGGGCCAGAAAGCCCAAAATCTAGGACCAGTTGGATCAAAAATGAGGTTAAAAAGGTCATTCCGAGCTAGGAGGCTAAATATGAGGTTAAAAAGGTCTTTCTGGGGCTAGAAGGCCAAAAATCTAGGACCACATTGATCAAAAACAAGGTTAAAAGGTCGTTTTGGGGCTAGAAGGCTCAAAAGTAATAGGGCTTAATTCGCGGTGAGAGGCTCTACCTGTGGCCAGCATGGTTACCTATTTGTAGGCTTAAATATTTGATTATTTTTGGGTTTTCTATTTGTTGGTCCAGTTCTTTGTACGAGGACGAATACAGCGTTCCGCCCCCGAAACGCCCGATGCTGGTTCCTGTTCATCCGCTCGCCTCGCAGTCAGGACCGTCGGGGAGGACGTCGGACGAGGAGCAGTGGAGGAACATACACGTGGTGAGGACTGAAGAATCGATCGTGTGATTGATTGGTGTAATTTATATCGGGGCATCTGAGAGAGTGAAATGGTTTGCTAAGATGCGGTAATTATCATTGTTGAGTGATAAATTTGGTGGTTACTTGATGTGTTCATGACCGGCACTCTTTGAATATTAAATGACGATGATAACTAGCTCTGGCGGTCCTTAGCCACCTCCAGAGGCCCTCAACGTCCCCCAGAAGTCCACATCTATCTCCAGCGGGCCTTATCCATCTCCAGTATTCCTCATCCATCTCCAGCAGTCCTTAGCCACCTCCAGCAGTCTTTAGCCACCTCCTGCAGCCCTTAGCCATCTCCAGCAGCCCTTAGCCACCTCCAGCAGCTCCTGCAGCCCTTAGCAACCCAGTCTTTATCCATCTCCAGCATTCCTCATCCATCTCCAGTAGCCCTTAGCAACCTCCAGCAGCCCTTAGCCATATCCAGCAGCCCTTAGCCACCTCCAGCAGCCCTTATCCACCTCCAGCAGTCTTTAGCCACCTCCTGCAGCCCTTAGCCACCTCCAGCAGCTCCTGCAGCCCTTAGCCACCCCCATCAGTCCTTAGAAACCTCCAGCAGTCCTTAGCAACCTCCAGTAGCCCTTAGCCATCTCCAGCAGCCCTTAGCCACCTCCAGCAGTCTTTAGCCACCTCCTGCAGCCCTTAGCCACCTCCAGCAGCTCCTGCAGCCCTTAGCCACCCCCATCAGTCCTTAGCAACCTCCAGCAGTCTTTAGCCACCTCCTGCAGCCCTTAGCCATCTCCAGCAGCCCTTAGCCACCTCCAGCAGCCCTTAGCCATATCCAGCAGCCCTTAGCCATATCCAGCAGCCCTTAGCCACCTCCTGCAGCCCTTAGCCACCTCCAGCAGTCTTTAGCCACCTCCAGCAGTCCTTAGCAACCTCCAGTAGCCCTCAACCACCTCCTGCAGCCTTAAACCATCTTCAGCAGTCCTCAATCTTCTCCACCAGTCCTTACCCAATCACTATTAATTTCTCCATCTTTCAGATGCTCAACTGCATCCTGTCGATGGTCGAGAAGACGAAAGCAGCCATCAGCATCCTCCAAGGCAGATCGCAGGACGAGGCCAAAGAAGAAGCTCGACGATCTCCGGCCGAAGTGAGTCCCACAAGTCCACTAAGAGGAAACAGTACAGTCTTATTTGTGTTATAAATTAATAAAACAGTCATAAAATGACTGTTATTATGATATAATCATTCTTTTCGAGCAGGTGATGGCCCAAACGATCAGAATGACAGAAGACAGAGTGGCGCAGGTCAAGAAAAAAGCCGGTATGTTTTAAAAACCTTCAATTTTACTCAAAAAAACTTTGATTTTGACTTTTTCAATGAACGAAACAGTCCACAGTCCACTTCAGGTATCGTCTTTCAGCAATAATAATTATTAATGGCGCAGTCAGAATACCCGTCATGGTGACGGGTACGAGGATAACAGTGCAGAAGGAACACCCGTCATTTTGACCGGTATAAGAATCATGATCTAGACGGAAGATCGGTCATAATGACTGCCAACGTTACCAAGAAATGACCGCTGAGTGACGCTGATGCTTCCTCAGGGTTCACGTTGGTCTAACTGAAGACGTCTATTGCTGCCGGTCGCGCCACTGAGGGGAAATTGTGAACTACACCCGTCATAATGACCGATGTTCCGGGCAGAGGGTTAAAAAGAAATCCCTCGAATGTTTTGGCTTGTTGAAATCAAAGTGATGAATAACAGTGAAAATATTCAATTTTTGTAATATTTTTGTAATTTTTTGTAATATTTAATTAATTGTAGTTTTAATTGTAATTCAGAGGAGGCGGTGGCGGAGATCAAACGGAAAGCGATGGCGGAGCTGCAGCGGGCGGTGTCGGCGGCTGAAATCAAAGCGACTCAACTCGTCGCCGCCGAAAAACTCAAATTGGACAAAGTGAGCGACTCGCAATAAATAATCATTTATTTAATTTCATTTATTTATTTTTATTGTTTCGTACAAAAATACTGTTTTATTCGTCAGGTGCTGACCGAAGCGCGGAGGGCGGACGAGACGTTGGCAGTCGAACCGCAAAACGTGAGTAACTCGACTGTGTACGGTAGTGATGATTCGATATTCAATATCGATACGATATCGAAGCCGGTATCGATACTTTTGACATATCGAAAAGGAAAGTATCGTCACAGACAATGTCGAATTATTCGATGCTCGAATGTGAAAAATTAAAGTCATAAGGCTTATTTTTAGACAAAATAAATTTCATTTAAAAACACCTGGACTTTTACACGAAAATCCTTGAATTTGACTCAAGCACCTTGAATCAGGCTAAAGAATTTTGAATTGGACGTCAAACCCTCGGGTTTTACTCAACAGTCCTTGGATTTGACACCAGAACCTTCCATTTGACTCAAGAATCATAAACTTGATTCAACTATACTGAATTTGTCTCCAGAACCTTAAATTTGTCTCAACTATACTGATTTTGTCTCCAAAACCTTAAATTCGACTCCAGAATCTCAAATTTGTTTCCTGAACCTTAAATTTGTCTTCAGAACCTTAAATTTGTCTCATAAACCATGAATTTGACATAGGAACCTTGTATTTGACTCAAGCACCTCGAATTGGGCTAAATGATCTTGAATTGGACTTCAAACCCTAGGGTTTTACTCAAGAACCTGGGATTTTACTCAACAATCCTTGAATTTGACACCAGAACCTTACATTTGACTCAAGAATCCTTGAATTAGAATCAAGTATACTAAATTTGGCTCAAGTATACTGCATTTGTCTCCAGAACCTTACATTTTGTCTCCAGAATCTTACATTTTGTCTTCAGAACCCTACATTTAACACCAGAATCTAAAACATGTTTCCAGAACCTTTAATTTGACTCCACAACATTCGATTTGACTCAAAAACCCTTAAATTTGTCTCAAAAACCTTAATTTGTTTCCAGAACCTTATATTTGACTCAAATACCCTGAATTTGTCTCCACAACCGTACATTTGACTCCATTTACCTCAAATTTGACTCGAGAACCTTGAACTTGTCTTTGGAATCTTAAATTTGACTCCAGAACCTTAGAGTTTACTTAAGCCCCTCAAATTTGACTTTAGATCCTTGAATTTAACTGCAACACCTTCAAATTTACTAAAGAACCTTCCATTTGACTTCAGAACCTTAAATTTGATTCTAGGACCTTGCATTTTACTTATGAACCTTGGAATTTAGTCAACAATCCTTGAATTTGGCTCAAGAACCTTGAACTTGTCCTCAGAAACTCAAATTTGACTCCAGAAGCTTAGAGTTTACTCAAGCACGACAAATTTGACTCCAGAACCTTAAATTTAACTCACGAACATAGAATTTGACTCAAGCACCTTGGATTTTGACTGTAGCTCTTTAAAATTGACTTTTAATTGACTTAGAATCCTAAATTTGACTTCAGAATCGGAACCAGAATCTTAACGTTGAATTTGACACGAAAAACCTTGAAGTGTCTTTTCTGACTTGTCGAAAGAAATTTTGAATTTCACTTGTTAACTGCAGAACCTTGAATTTGTCTCAAAAACCTTGAATTTGACTCAACAAACGTTGACATTATCAGAATCTTTACTTTGAATTTGACTCAACAATCGTTGACATTATCAGAATCTTAACATTGATTTTGACTCGAAAAACCTTGAAGTGTCTTTAAGAAATTTTGAATTTCACTTGTTATCTGCAGAACCTTGAATTTGTCCCAAAAACCTTGAATTTGGCTCAACAAGCCTTGAATTTGTTCCAAGCCCGTTAACTTTGGCTCAAGAGCTTAAATTGGTTTCCAGAACCTCTCATTTGACTCCAGAATCTTGAATTTGACTTGAATGTTACTTTACAAAAAAATGTTGAATTTGACTCCAAAATGTTACGGTAGATATAGGTACCTACTAGCTTGTACTTATTTGTTGAGAATTCTTTTTTATAGCCATTAGTAAACACCACTAGTAACACCGGTAGTAAACACCATTTTCCTTCATGCAGCATGGCGTAATGAGTGCATTTTTGATTTGACAAAACCTACCACTTTGTGTTTTACTTATTGTAAATTTTTTTGTTTTTTTTTTCAATTTTTAATAATAATTTTGTTTTGTTTTTCGGTGGTTGTTCGTCTTCTGTCCAGAGCTGCTGGAACTGCGGGCGAAAAGCCGAAGAGACGTGTTCAGGCTGCAGCGTCGCCAAATACTGCGGAAGCTTCTGCCAGCGGAAAGACTGGGACTCGCATCACTCGTCGTGCCGCCCCAAAGACAAACCGAAAGGCGGCAACCGCTGATACAAATACAAATAATAAATAATAAAAAAAATTAAATAAATAAGAAAAAAAATAATAAAAGTGAAAGTGAAAGAACAAGATCGAAGAGAATCCCTTAGACCCGTTTGCTCATTTGAAAAAAAAAAAAAAAAAAAAAAAAAAAAACCAAAAACCTCTGCGGTATTTTAGGTAAATGTTTTTAATAATCTTCCATTTCAGGACGAGAGGATTTTTGGGCCTCCGAAATTCGTACGAAAAGCGGCTCGGAAGTACCCAAATGTTTTTTGAAAAACTCAAATTTGGATAGGTAGGTACCACATTTCGATGGTGAAGACGAGAAACCTCGTATCTCCAATTTTTCCGAAATTGAGTTTTTTATTGCTGCCTACCTACCTACTACAAACTAATCTACCGATATTAGCGCTCGTAGCGCTGACAAAGTGAGTTTTTAGCTTTAAAATCGATTGTAGAGGTTCCTCGTAACGTGGTAAAATTTACCTCGTTTACCGTTACTCTACAATCGATTTAATAGGGTGTCAGGTTTTTTTTGCTCTCCTGAAAAGTTGGGATTTTGGAGATTTATACGAGGTTTCTCGTCTTCACCGTCGATTTTGGAAAATCCAAAACTACTGACGTATTTACCTACTTACCTAACAGTACCATCTACCTATTAACAGTACCATCTACGTATCAACAGTACCATCTACGTATCAACAGTACCATCTACCTATCAACAGTACCATCTACCTATCAACAGTACCATCCACCTATCAACAGTACCATCTACCTATCAACAGTACCATCTACCTATCAACAGTACCATCTACCTATCAACAGTACCATCTACCTACCAACAGTACCATCTACCTGCCTAACAGTACCATCTACCTATCAACAGTACCACCTTTCTTACATACCAATTGTAATTTGAATAATACTGAAATCATATTGATCATAATATCATATTGAAAATAATATCTGGGGAAATTATGTTAAGGGGGGGGGGGACATATCTGTACGACACAATATTACGTGAACAACATCTAACAAAGCAGAGCCAACAAGGACCTGTGTGAACAGGTCGAAACATGATTGAACAGGTCTGGTGGAACGCCAAGAGCGGATCTGAGGAATGAAAAACGATTGCACCAAAATACTAAATTGTTTTGTTTTTGTAAACATATTAATTGTGAAAAATAAAAGTATGAAATTTGAATGTGTACTTTCGTCAATTTGTTGATCCTATCGACGTTCATTGATCATCCGAAATGTTCTGGAATGGGGGCGCAAATCGTGATGACATCGATTGTTTGGACTAAAAATAGTTGGGTTTTGTAATGGTTTGCTGAGTCTGGAGATGACCAGGTCAGACCAGGAGGTACCTCTGGGTGGGCGTCATTGTCTAACCTCCCCGAGAACAGGAGGCACTCAGCAAACGATACATTACTCAGTGCTTATTCTGCTGAGCTCCAAGAGTCACTCAAAGATGTCTAACCCGAAGCATTCATCAACTACGATGAAACTAACATGCAGGACGATCCAGATCTATCCAGATATTTGCATGTCCATCTGACTGTCTCTCTATAGAGAGACTGTCACAGTCAGAAGGACACGCAAATATCCGAATCGGATCTTGTAATGGTTTGCAGAGTTTCCTTGCTTCCCGAGTTTTTGATACAACCACGCAGTGAATACACAGGCCTGTGAATGCAGAACAGGATATCCCTCTGGGTGGTCACAATTGCCTAACCTCCCCGGGAACAGGGGAACCTCAGCCAACCATTTATTTCTTGGTAGCAGAGAGTGGTTGGTTGGTACGTGCTGGCTTTGCCTCGGTACCTTCCTCCACTATTTTTTGGAGCTCTAAGGAGTTTTCCCAGAAGGGACTCCTATGGTAGGGATCACACCCATTTGCGTATAAGCATTTATATAGGCATTTATATTGAATATCTTTCTCTCCTCCAATCTTCTACATTTTAATTTTCTATGCCTCTATAATTAATTGTGTAATCTTAAATTTTCAATTTTCTTTATTTCTATCCCCTGCCAATATCCACACTTGTAGAAGCATAGTTCTCCACAAGTAGTAAATTTCCAGTAGTACCATTACGATGGAGGTTAACCACACTTTGGAGTTTTCCAGTTGTTCGTCCTGGATTGGAACTCCATACTCCTTTCAGTCCTCCCTTTTAGCGAATTTTCGAAGAAAATGTAGCTGTTGTTCTCGGTCCGAAATTTTTAAAACTGTAATTTTCGAAACATTTTCATACCAAAATCCGTTTCAGAACATCCTGAATCCACTGCCAAAAAACTCCAAAAATTATAATATATATTCATGTATTGTCATTCCAGACGATAACTCTCGGTAGGATTGAGATATAAAGTTCAAATTTGCACAAAAAATCTGTCTTCGCGATCGACAGGCTAAGTTCGTAGATGGGCAGGATCGGGCCACTCTAAGGGGGGTTTTGGGGAGTTTTAGGGGGGAAAATTCCTCATTAATTCTCAAAATGGAACATTTTGCCAAGTGACACCTCATTTTAAAGGTTTTTTCATGCTGAACATGATGGTGAAATCAGAATTGCGATATCTCATTCCGTTCTCAAACTGGAGCACTTTGAAGATGAAGAAACGTGGTTGACACTTGAGATGTTCTTCATGGCTAGTCTCCTCTAGTCTGATGACGGAATGAGATATCGCAATTCTGACTTCACTATCGTGTTCAGCGTTGAAATGTCCAAAAGCGGAGGGGGTTTTTGGTGTGGGGGGGGGGTTCACTCAAAAATGAAAGTCTGACAAGTGGCACCTCATTTTAAAGGTATTTTTATGCTGAACACGATGGTGAAGTCAGAATTGCGATATCTTATTCCATTCTCAAACTGGAGCACTTTGAAGATGAAGAGACGTGGTTGATACCTGAGATGTTCTTCATGGACATCATTTTCTTTAATAGAGACGTTTTACTTAAAACCACTCATTTCTTCAAAAATTCGCCCTTATAGCCATGCTGCGTGACTGTGGATTTTCTTGTGTCGTTTTACGTCTCCAGAAGGTCGATTTCATCCTAGAAGAACGAGAAGACGAAAAGAAGAAATTGTTACTCATCATAAAATGGAGCCAAATATTGTTACAAAAAACCTGTAAAACGGAGACATTTTACATAAAATCGGGTATTTCTTCGAAAATTCGCTCTTATAGCCATGCTGCGTGATTGTGGATTTCAAAAAAATGTATTTCATTATTTTCAGTTGTCAGCTTATAATTTCAAAGCACGCTTGGGAGCCTTCTGCTACTGCCTTCTGCCTACTGCTACCCCCCAACACTTAGCGCTCAGACCTCAGTGACGTCATCAAACCGCCACATGGACGCTACAAACCACTTCGCCCGGCGACTGCTCCACGACAGTTGTCCGCCACGCGGATCCACCGACGACCGTCAAAACGTGCAAACGCACACTCACCGCCGTCCGCCAGCGTTTATTAATCAAAATCACTTGCAGAGTCAAACGGCAATTTTTCAATCGGATCTCGTTCAAACGTCAATTTAAAACAAAACTCGATTTTTTCACTCGTGTGGACGACTCAAGTGTCCTGATTTCGGTTCAACCTTCAAAAAGTTCTCCGGACGTTCCACAGGCGTCAAGAAACGGTTCGAGTGGAAGTTTTTCTCTCATCGTCCTCGCACCTGCCGCCGATGGATCACTCGAAACTATAAAGAATCTCATTGTGTGCCTTTTCAATTCGTTATTTTTACGTTTTTCGTTCGGAAGGAAAAAATCAACTTTTCGAACGTCTCGAAGAAACTTTACGTCGCTTTGAAACGCAACGTCACAAATGGTGAGTCGCGTATTTGTAAACAACACGCCATTTCTACTTCTAGTTTTGACATTAAATGTGGTTAACGCAGTGGTTAACGTAATATGGTTAAGTAAATCGAGAGCTATCCAACGAGTGGTGAACGATTTTTGTACGATGATAACTGGCGAAGTTGAAGTTCCGTAGCAACGAATCGGTTGTACGTGAAAATCATTAGACATTTTTCATAACGCTTTCTTTGTCACACTTTTTGAGTTATGTGCCATAGTAAAATTCTTCGAAAATTCGCTCTTATAGTCATGCTGCATGACTGGGGACTTTTTATCTCAGTTTGATAACCCCGAAACAGAAACACTGTACTGCGAGTGAGAGTTACACCGATGCATAAGCAATCTTATGTTGCTTATGTATCCCAACCGTTGTATAACGCTATTTACTGAAGTGTTTTACTCAATGAAAGATTTATTAGATGTCGATGGGCGGACTGACCAATTTGGGTGGACAACAATCTGAAACTCGGAGATCCTTTAGGAAATTTCACGGTGATCACGAAAGTAGTGAGGAAGAAATGGGGGATTCAGATATCTGCCTCCCTCCGGCCCCTCTGACGTCATACACTCGTGCGTCATAAGCTTTGGCGTGATAGTTGACCTCCTGCCAGCCCTCTGACGTCATACGCTCTCGCGTCATAAGCTTTGCCGTACTAGTTGGCCCCCGCCAGCCGTCTGACGTCATACGCTCGTGCGTCACAAGCTTTGACGTACTAGTTGGCCCCCGCCAGCCCTCTGACGTCATACGCTCGTGCGTCATAGGCTCTGACGTAGTGCGTCGCTTGTGTTCTGACGTGATCTGAGGGAAAGAGTGAATCAAGGGAACAAAATTTGAACAAAATTTAATTTTGGTTTATTATCTTTGATAATGAACCATTGGAATCGCCCAAAGAAAAAAATTTCTAATGATTTTCACGTACAACTGATTCGTTGCTACGGAACTTTATCTTCGCCAGTTATCATCGTACAAAAATCGTTCACCACTCGTTGGATAGCTCTCGATTTACTTAACCATATTAAGTTAACCACTGCGGAGTGCGTGGCCGACAAGCTGCGGTATGAGCGTGATTGTTTAAATAATTGTTTACACACAGGTGATCATTCTCAATAATTTATATAACAATTAAAAAAAAAAAAAAAAAAAAAAAAATGAAGTAGGTACGTGGTGTGGGTGTGGGAGGGGGCGCAAAGACATAAAATGTCCCTCGTTGTTGTGTACTTGTACGAAAGCTGTACCCACCGTTTTTTATTTTCTCTTCTAATTGTCTAGTCATTAGGTGTAATCTATAATGGGGGGATGCGAGGAATATTTTTTTGACGCGATATATCAAACATTTCCAAAATTCTTGTGTTGAATTGAGAAAAATCTGAGTTTTCGTGTTGTGGGTGAACTAGGATGGTTAGAGATGGTTAGGGATGGTTAGAGGTGGTTAGATAGAGATGGTTAGAGATGGTTAGGGATGGTTAGGGATGGTTAGAGGTGGTTAGATAGAGATGGTTAGGGATGGTTAGAGGTGGTTAGGGATGGTTAGAGGTGGTTAGAGGTGGTTAGATAGAGATGGTTAGAGGTGGTTAGATAGAGATGGTTAGGGATGGTTAGAGGTGGTTAGATAGAGATGGTTAGAGATGGTTAGATAGAGATGGTTAGGGATGGTTAGAGGTGGTTAGATAGAGATGGTTAGGGATGGTTAGAGGTGGTTAGATAGAGATGGTTAGGGATGGTTAGAGCTGGTTAGGGATGGTTAGGGATGGTTAGAGGTGGTTAGATAGAGATGGTTAGGGATGGTTAGAGGTGGTTAGGGATGGTTAGAGGTGGTTAGATAGAGGTGGTTAGATAGAGATGGTTAGGGATGGTTAGAGGTGGTTAGATAGAGATGGTTAGATAGAGATGGTTAGGGATGGTTAGAGGTGGTTAGATAGAGATGGTTAGGGATGGTTAGGGATGGTTAGAGGTGGTTAGATAGAGATGGTTAGAGGTGGTTAGATAGAGATGGTTAGGGATGGTTAGAGGTGGTTAGATAGAGATGGTTAGAGATGGTTAGGGATGGTTAGAGGTGGTTAGAGGTGGTTAGGGATGGTTAGAGGTGGTTAGATAGAGATGGTTAGGGATGGTTAGAGGTGTTTAGATAGAGATGGTTAGGGATGGTTAGAGGTGGTTAGATAGAGATGGTTAGAGATGGTTAGGGATGGTTAGAGGTGGTTAGATAGAGATGGTTAGGGATGGTTAGAGGTGGTTAGATAGAGATGGTTAGAGATGGTTAGGGATGGTTAGATAGAGATGGTTAGAGATGGTTAGAGGTGGTTAGATAGAGATGGTTAGAGATGGTTAGGGATGGTTAGAGGTGGTTAGATAGAGATGGTTAGAGATGGTTAGGGATGGTTAGAGGTGGTTAGATAGAGATGGTTAGAGATGGTTAGGGATGGTTAGAGGTGGTTAGATAGAGATGGTTGGAGATGGTTAGAGATGGTTAGGGATAGTTAGAGGTGGTTAGATAGAGATGGTTAGGGATGGTTAGATAGAGATGGTTAGAGATGGTTAGGGATGGTTAGAGATGGTTAGGGATGGTTAGGGATGGTTAGAGATGGTTAGAGATGGTTAGGGATGGTTAGAGGTGGTTAGATAGAGATGGTTAGAGATGGTTAGGGATGGTTTGATAGAGATGGTTAGAGATGGTTAGGGATGGTTAGAGGTGGTTAGATAGAGATGGTTAGAGATGGTTAGGGATGGTTAGAGGTGGTTAGATAGAGATGGTTAGAGATGGTTAGGGATGGTTAGAGGTGGTTAGATGGAGATGGTTAGGGATGGTTAGAGATGGTTAGAGGTGGTTAGATAGAGATGGTTAGGGATGGTTAGAGATGGTTAGGGATGGTTAGAGGTGGTTACATAGAGATGGTTAGAGATGGTTAGGGATGGTTAGAGGTGGTCAGATAGAGATGGTTAGAGATGGTTAGGGATGGTTAGAGGTGGTTAGATAGAGATGGTTAGAGATGGTTAGGGATGGTTAGGGATGGTTAGAGGTGGTTAGATAGAGATGGTTAGAGATGGTTAGAGATGGTTAGGGATGGTTAGAGGTGGTTACATAGAGATGGTTAGAGATGGTTAGGGATGGTTAGAGGTGGTCAGATAGAGATGGTTAGAGATGGTTAGGGATGGTTAGAGGTGGTCAGATAGAGATGGTTAGAGATGGTTAGGGATGGTTAGAGGTGGTTAGATAGAGATGGTTAGAGATGGTTAGGGATGGTTAGGGATGGTTAGAGGTGGTTAGATAGAGATGGTTAGAGATGGTTAGGGATGGTTAGAGGTGGTTACATAGAGATGGTTAGAGATGGTTAGGGATGGTTAGAGGTGGTCAGATAGAGATGGTTAGAGATGGTTAGGGATGGTTAGAGGTGGTTAGATAGAGATGGTTAGAGATGGTTAGGGATGGTTAGGGATGGTTAGAGGTGGTTAGATAGAGATGGTTAGAGATGGTTAGGGATGGTTAGAGGTGGTTAGATAGAGATGGTTAGAGATGGTTAGGGATGGTTAGAGGTGGTTAGGGATGGTTAGAGGTGGTTAGAGATGGTTAGGGATGGTTAGAGGTGGTTAGATAGAGATGGTTAGGGATGGTTAGAGGTGGTTAGAGATGGTTAGGGATGGTTAGAGGTGGTTAGATAGAGATGGTTAGGGATGGTTAGAGGTGGTTAGATAGAGATGGTTAGGGATGGTTAGAGGTGGTTAGAGATGGTTAGGGATGGTTAGAGGTGGTTAGATAGAGATGGTTAGGGATGGTTAGAGGTGGTTAGAGATGGTTAGGGATGGTTAGAGGTGGTTAGATAGAGATGGTTAGGGATGGTTAGGGATGGTTAGGGATGGTTAGAGGTGGTTAGATAGAGATGGTTAGGGATGGTTAGAGGTGGTTAGATAGAGATGGTTAGGGATGGTTAGAGGTGGTTAGAGATGGTTAGGGATGGTTAGAGGTGGTTAGATAGAGATGGTTAGGGATGGTTAGAGGTGGTTAGAGATGGTTAGGGATGGTTAGAGGTGGTTAGATAGAGATGGTTAGGGATGGTTAGAGGTGGTTAGAGATGGTTAGGGATGGTTAGAGGTGGTTAGATAGAGATGGTTAGGGATGGTTAGGGATGGTTAGGGATGGTTAGAGGTGGTTAGATAGAGATGGTTAGGGATGGTTAGAGGTGGTTAGATAGAGATGGTTAGGGATGGTTAGAGGTGGTTAGAGATGGTTAGGGATGGTTAGAGGTGGTTAGATAGAGATGGTTAGGGATGGTTAGAGGTGGTTAGAGATGGTTAGGGATGGTTAGAGGTGGTTAGATAGAGATGGTTAGGGATGGTTAGAGGTGGTTAGATAGAGATGGTTAGGGATGGTTAGAGGTGGTTAGATAGAGATGGTTAGGGATGGTTAGAGGTGGTTAGAGATGGTTAGGGATGGTTAGAGGTGGTTAGATAGAGATGGTTAGGGATGGTTAGATTGAGATGGTTAGAGATGGTTAGGGATGGTTAGAGGTGGTTAGATAGAGATGGTTAGGGATGGTTAGAGGTGGTCAGATAGAGATGGTTAGAGATGGTTAGGGATGGTTAGAGGTGGTTAGATAGAGATGGTTAGAGATGGTTAGGGATGGTTAGAGGTGGTTAGATAGAGATGGTTAGAGATGGTTAGGGATGGTTAGAGGTGGTTAGATAGAGATGGTTAGAGATGGTTAGGGATGGTTAGAGGTGGTTAGATAGAGATGGTTAGGGATGGTTAGAGGTGGTTAGATAGAGATGGTTAAAGATGGTTAGGGATGGTTAGAGGTGGTTAGATAGAGATGGTTAGGGATGGTTAGAGGTGGTTAGAGATGGTTAGATAGAGATGTTAAGGGATGGTTAGAGATGGTTTGAGATGGTTAGGTAGAGATGGTTAGAAATGGTTAGAGATGGTTAGATAGAGATGTTAAGGGATGGTTTGAGCTGGTTAGGTAGAGATGGTTAGCGATGGTAAGATAGAGATGGTTAGGGATGGTTAGAGGTGGTTAGATAGAGATGGTTAGGGATGTTTAGATAGAGATGGTTAGAGATGGTTATGGATGGTTTGAGATGGTCAGATAGAGATGGTTAGAGATGGTTAGATAGAGATGGTTAGAGATAGTTAGGGATGGTTAGAGGTGGTTAGATAGAGATGGTTAGGGATGGTTAGATAGAGATGGTTAGAGATGGTTTGAGATGGTTAGCAATGGTTAATTGGAGATGGTTAGAGATTGTCAGATAGGGATGGTTAGAGATGGTTAGGGATGGTTAGAGGTGGTTAGATAGAGATGGTTAGGGATGGTTAGGGATGGTTAGATAGAGATGGTTAGAGATGGTTAGGGATGGTTAGAGATGGTTAGGTAGAGATTGTTAGAGATGGTTAAGGATGGTTAGGGATGGTGGTATGTGGTGTGGGAGGGGACGCAAAGACATAAAATGTCCCTCCTGGTTGTGTATTTGTACGAAAGCCGTTTTGACATTTTATGTCTTTATTATGTTTGTTTGAATTCGAATGGACCTTCAAGAAGAGCAATTATTTCAACGTTTTTGGCATCAAACTCGGAAATTAACCGTCATATCGAAAACCTCTTCGAACGAAACGTCGTAGAAAATTAAATTACGCGTAACATGAGACCAAAATCATTCCGTAGCTACAAAACCACGATTTTTGGCGAATTTTCAAAGTTTTGACTTGTTTTTGACGTCCCTTCGAATGTGACGTTTTAACGTTTTTTCAATGTTCTCGGCGAAAAACACGGAAACCAACAGTCAAGTCGAAAAATGCTTCGAACTAAACATCGTAGACAATTAAATTACGCGTAAAATGAGACCAAACCCATTTTGGAGCTAGGAAAGCACGACTTTTGGCGAATTTGTGAAGTTTTGAATTCGCTGGAGTCTTTGAGAAGGTATTCTTCATAATATGAGACATTTTATTAAAATTTCATGACAAACCACGGCTGTAAAGGTGACACTTGTCAAAAGAGAGAGAGAGAAAAAAAAAAAAATTCACCGTCATGCAGCATGGCTGTAAGAGCGAATTTTCGAAAATGTGGACGAGTAACACCTCAGTTTATAGATTTTTCAATGATCTACGGTCCTCTCTCGACCGCTCTGAACGCAAAACTGCACAGAAAACTCCTTCGTTCCATTTCGAACGTTCTAAATATTTTATTGATTTTGAATTGATTTTCAGGCCGAGGAAAGTCCTCTAGTTCTCGGCATCGACATCGGGACGACGTCCGTCAAAGTCGGTCTCCTCTGCGTCGCGTCCAACCGGATCGTCGCTTCGCAGACCAAAGACACTCAGGTACAAGATTGACGTTCAGTATTTCGACGGTCTCACGGCAACTCCCCACATCGTCATTCGGGAGACTTGTCAGCAGAGTCAAAAAACCACCTGCCAGTGACTGTGTTTACTGAGTAATTCAGTCAAATAAATCTTGAGATTTAGTGTTACCTACCTAATTTAGGTACCTAACTTGTCAGACACTTAGTTAGGTCAATCCGCCGGGAGAAGACGCTTCGAATGGTACGCGTAACTCATTTTGGCCAAAAGTGACGATGTGGGGTGTTGCCGTCAGACCCACGATTCGTTACTAAGAAGCCGGTATGGTGTGGTTTGCTGTTTCTTCTGTGTCCCGATGTTTTTTATATTCTATTATTAAAGAGACTGCAATTGGGCTTGCCCGTATTTATAACAAATAAACCGCTCTACGGGTAGCCAGCTCTGTAAATGCAGACCAGGACAACCCTCTGGGTGGTCATAATTGCCTAACTTCCCCGAGAACAGGGGTAAACTCAGCAACTGTACATTAAAAGTAAGGAGGCGATGAGCGAATTTTTGTAAGTCACCCGCCAACCAGCGAGTCACCTGACCGGTGCCTTGCGACTACTTCCACTTTGAAATAAGGCCGTTTAATTATTAATTAATTTTTTTTTTGTATTGTTTTTAATTTCTTGTTGTTGTCAGGCGAACGTACCGAGCGAATTGGGACACGAAGGGCACAAACAGAACGCGCCAAAAATCATGTCGGCGCTGCACGCATGCGTCTCGCGGCTCCCGAGCAGCCTCACGAAGAGAGTCGCGTCCATCGGTGATCATTTCACTTAGTCATGTCTGTATGTGTGTTGGTTGTGTGTTGATAATATCATACGACTGGAAGTACCTGGTACCTACTACTGACAGGCCGGTCGGTCTCTGGGGATACAGGTCGATAGCTTGGTAAATAGGTTGGTAACTTGGTAAATGGATTGGTAACATCGTGACTAGGTTGGTAACTAGTTAAATAGGTTGATTTTTAAAAAAAATTTAATCGACACTTATCAATATTGGTGAAAACTATCGATATGGGGGAAAGCTATTGATATTGGTGAAAACTATCGATAAGGGGGAAAGCTATCGATATTGATACAACTATCAATAAGAATCTACAACTATCAATATTGATGAAAACTATCGGTATGGAGGAACGCTATTGATATTAATTCCTATCGATATTGATGCAACTATTGATAAAAATCCATACCTATCGATATTGATGAAAACTAACGATAAGGGGGAAAGCTATCGATATTGATACAACTATCAATAAGAATCTACACCTATAAATATTGGTGAAAACTATCGGTATGGGGGCAAGCTATCGATATTGATGAGAATCCATACCTGTCGATATTGGTGAAAACTATCGATAAGGGGGAATCTATCGATATTGATACAACTATCAGTAAGAATCTACAACTATCAATATGGAGGAACGCTATTGATATTAATTCCTATCGATATTGATGCGACTATTGATGAAAATCCATACCTATCGATATCGGTGAAAACTATCGATATGGGGGAAAGTTATCGATAGGTCGATGGAAAGGTTGGTATCCTGGTAAACAGGTTGGTAAAAAGGTTGGTAACCTGATGAATAGGTTGGTAACATGGTCAATAGCTTAATAACTTGGCAAGTAGGTTAGTCAAATAGGTTGGGAAATGATTAGTTATGATGGCCTATAGGTAAACAGGTTGGTAAATCGGTCGATGGAAAGGTTGATATCCTGGTAAATAGGTTGGTAACCTGATGAATAAGTTGGCAACATGGTCAATAGCTTGATAACTTGGCAAGTAGGTTAGTTAAATAGGTTGATAACTAGATAAATAGGTCGCTATCTTCGTTAATAGGTTGGTAATTTGGTCAGTTGGTCGTGAACTTCTTAAATGGGTTGATGGCTTGGTAAGCAGATCAATAAATAGGTTGATCACTGGGTCAATAGGTTGGTAAGTTGGTTTGTAAATAACATGGTAAATAGGTTGGTAACTAGTTATAGCTTTTTCAAATTGAATTCGTCCTTTTACAAAATGAATTAGTCCATTTACAAAATGAATTAGTCGATTTACAAAATGAATTCGTCCTTTTACAAAACGAATTCGTCCCTTTTCAAAATGAATTAGTCCTTTTTCAAAATGAATTCGTCCTTCATAAAGAGGGATCAAATCTTGAAGGTAATAACGGCGGCGTCTGGGGCTCTGGAAAACAGTGGCGGTAGGCATGCGGTCTTTATGCAAGGGCGCGGAAATCTTCTACATGTCATCCCTTATCTCCCGCACATCTTCTCGACTATTCCTCGACTTTCTTCGTGAGCTCGAAGTACAACTGCAAGGCTCAGGTTAGCTGCTCTATTTTCTCTTTTTTTTTCATTTCAATTCACACGAACCTGTTAAATAATAATAATGATACTGTATTAGTAATCAATGTGGCTTTGTTTATGTTCTTATTGGTATACTTAAGGTTTCAGATAACGTATTGTTGATGGACAACGCCAGGATCCACCGAGCACAAGCAATCCAGCAGTGGAATCAACCGTGATTAACATCAAGTTCCTACCCCCATATTCGCCTATGCTCAATCCAGTCGGGCAGGCGTTTTCGAAAATTAAAACCGTCGTTCGAGGGACACTTGGAAGTCCGGGAGAACATCCTTTGCGTGAAACAATAATAGAGGGTGTCTCCGCGATCACCCCCGATGACTGTACCAACTTTGTTATGCATATGCATTTCCTCATGCCTAGAGCAGCGTCAGGGCAGCCTCTACATTGAGATTAAAAACCACTCTAAAAACCTCGTTATACGTTGGCTTTGTATGAAAGTCTTGCCAACTTTCCGTAAATTTCTTATATCAATTATTCCTTGTAAACTTTGTAAATTTCTTCTAGGTATTACATATTTATTAACTATGCAAACCAATGCAATAAATTGTTATTCTCCGAGAAAAGGTATCTGCATATCATTTGGTCCCTCTTTATGAAGGACGAATTCATTTTGTAAAAGGACGAATTCATTTTGTAATAGGACTAATTCATTTTGTAATAGGACTAATTCATTTTGAAAAGGAACGAATTCATTTTGAAAAGGGACGAATTCATTTTAAAAAAGGACTAATTCATTTTGTAAAAGGACGAATTCAATTTGAAAAAGCTATAAATAGGTTGAGGTTTTGTTAGGTTGGTAACTTGGTGTATAGGTTGGTGATTTGGTAAATGAATTGCTAACTAGTTTTTTTTTTTTTTTTTTTTTTTTGTAAATTTATTTGGCATTACATACGTATAAAGCCATGAAATCAGGTTATCAGTACATTTACACGTTTATATGACAGTTATTTAAAAATGTGTACCATTCTAACTAGTTAAATAGGTTGATGGGGGAGAGTAGGGGAGTTTTCGGGGGAGAAAAATTCCTCGTAAATTCCCAAAATGAGTCATTCTGACAAGCGACCCCTCATTTTGAAGGTTTTTGTAATGTTGAACACGATGGTGAAGTCAGAATTGCGATATCTCATTCCGTTCTCAAACTGGAGCACTTTGAAGATGAAGAAACGCGGTTCTTTAATGGCGACGTTTTACATGAAATCAATTATTTCTTCGAAAATTCGCTCTTATAGTCATGCTGCTTGACTGGGGATTTTTGTAATGCAACTCTTTGAAATGTTCTTTTATTTTGCAAATAAATGGAAATTTTAATTATTCGTAATTATACGTTTCAATTAATTTTCAGGGATCTGCGGTCAAATGCACGGCGTCATGTTTTGGGAGTACGACGACGACGCTCCGTGGGTGAAAAGCGACGATTCGACGCGATACGACGTCACGGCCAATTCGGTCAGTTCGCTGTACACGTGGCAGGACTCGAGATGTGACCCGGACTTCCTCGTCAGTCTCCCTCGCCCATCGTCCGGTGCCATGTTGGCCTCAGGTTACGGTGGGTTTAACCCTTTGGCCCCGGCTGGGACATATATCGCACCCGTCGTGGAATACTGTAACATGAACTGTAACATAAACTTGAAATGTGTAAATTTTTGAGGTTTCAACGTGGGGAAAATCGGCAAGAGGGTAATTCTAGTTGTATTCCACAAAATTTGCTCTTATTGTCATGCTGCAAGTCTTACCACAGTATCGACTATTGTAGGAGAAAACAGAAATAAATAGTAAAGGATTCTAAAGGTGTCTAATATTGAAAATCCTGACAAAATCGTCTAAAATCAGCAGTTTTTGTGGTGGTCCATCAACATAATTCGCTCATAATGTTATGCTACATGTCTGAATTGTCACATATTGTTGTAAAAAATCCTCAGTCATGCAGGATGGCTATAAGGGCGAATTTTCGACGAATTAACTGGTTTTATGTGAAATGTCTCCATTGAAGAACATCTCAAGGATCAACCACGTTTCTTCATCTTCAAATTGCTCCAGTTTGAGAACGGGATGAGATATCGCAATTCTGATTTCACCATCGTGTTCAGCGTGTAAAAACCTTTGAAATGAGGTGTCACTTGTCAGACTTTCATTTTTTGGGTGAGTCGTAGAATGATTAGATCTACCGTATGATGTCCTTAAAAGGGGGCAAAAGTATAATTAACTGGGCGTAAAACTTAAAAAACGAAAATTGCTTGTACTGAAAATCATGATTTTCGGAGATACGCCCTTCTTGCTAAGGACGGCAGTATGGATCTTAAAGATTTCCTCACCGGAATTTTCGTTTTTTAAGTTTTACGCCCAGTTTTAAGGACATCATACGGTAGATCTAATCATTCTACGACTCACCCAAAAAATGAAAGTCTGACAAGTGACACCTCATTTTAAAGGTTTTTACCCGCTGAACACGATGGTGGAGTCAGAACTGCGATATCTCATCCCGTTCTCAAACTGGAGCAATTTGAAGATGAAGAAACGTGGTTGATACTTGAGATGTTCTTCAATGGAGACGTTTTACATAAAACCAGTTAATTCGTCGAAAATTCGCCCTTACAGCCATCCTGCATGACTGAGGATTTTTTGCAACAATATGTGACAATTCAGACATGTAGCATAACATTATGAGCGAATTATGTTGATGGACCACCACAAAAACTGGTGATTTTGGACGATTTTGTCAGGATTTTCAATATTAGACACCTCAAGATCAACCCTTTACTATTTATTTCTGTTTTCTCTTACAATAGTCGACACTGTGGTAAGACTTGCAGCATGACAATGAGGACAAATTTTGTGGAATACAACGAGAATCACCCTCTTGCCGATTTTCCCCACGTTGAAACCTCAAAAATTAACACATTTCAAGTTTTTTCTCAACAATATTTGATGGTGCAGTAGGTAGTGTAGTATGGCATTATGAGCGAATTTTCTTAACGACCACCGCTTGGAGGATAACGTCAGACGGCCAAGTTTCTCAACAGAAAAGTTTTTCTGGTTTTTTATTAACGAAAGGTTTTTACACGCTGAATACGACGGTGAAGTCAGAATTGCGATATCTCATTCCGTTCTCAAACTAGAGCACTTTGAAGATGAAGAAACGTGGTTGTTACTTGAAATGTTCTTCATGTTAAGTCTGCTCTAATCTGATAACGGAATGAGATATCGCAGTTCTAACTTCACCGTCGTGTTTAGAGTTGGGGTTTGAGGCGTTGGGGGGGTTCACCCAAAATATGAAAGTCTGACAAGTGACACCTCATTTTGAAGGTTTTTACACGCTGAACACGATGGTGAAATCAGAATTGCGATATCTCATTCCGTTCTCAAACTGGAGCACTGAAGGTGAAGAAACGTGGTTGACACTTGATATGATCTTCGTTATTCTGCTCTAATCTGATAACAGTACGAGATATCGCAATTCTGACTTCGAAAATTCGCCCTTATAGTCACGCAGACTGTGGATTTTTTTTCCGTTCCCAGGGACAGCGACCATCTTCTGGTTCCACCGCCACCGAACGGACAAACTCGCCAAGTACAATTGCGCTGGAACCGTCCAAGATTTCGCCGTCGCGATGCTCTGCAACCTCCACAAACCTGTCATGTCCGTCCAGAACGCGACGAGTTGGGGGTGAGTGTACGCGACTGAGCCTTCAAAGAATAAACGCTTTGTACAGATCGCCCTTCCGTACGGATCAGCGCTCTGTTTTTTTTTTATTTTTTTATTTATTTATTTATATCAACATTCTTGTGCATAGCACTTTATAGTAAGATAACAAAAAGAAGTATGATAACAACATGAGGAACGAATATATACTAGATGCAATTCATTAACCTTCTAGCATTGAAAAGTTATTTGGTACAAGAAGCACTGTACTGAAGAAAGTTTCGATTCCTAAGTATGATAGGTATATATAGGCACAGACCTATAAATAAAATGCACATTTCACATGATCCCATGTAAAAGGTGTAGGGAAACATTTTCCCACGACAAACATGATTTAAACTGCAGTAATAAATAGTTTGGGACGGAGTAGGGTTCAGTTAAAGCCATCAGCAAAGTCCGAATGATGCCTTCTTTTCAGTCGTCTCAGATGCCTGGGTGGGGGACGGTCCTGGGGGATGACGTTGACGAGTTGATTAGGATGCGACGAAGCCCTCTGATACGAGGAGTGATATACGGCGATTAAGCTTAACTGTTGGAACCCCGAGGTCCTTGTGGAGTTCCTCGTTACGGATATACCACTCAGCTCTTGTGATAAGCCGCAGGGCTCTGTTTTGCAGGACCTGTATTTTATTTATTTGGGAGTCGGATCCTGATGACCACAGGCCGGCACCATAGAGCCATATAGGTCTGACTACTGTATTGTAAATAAGAATCTTATTTTTAATGCTGAGACCGTTGTTCGTGAAGAGGGGCTTCAATTGCACAATTCTATGGCGAGTTTTCGATGATATGTCGCCGACGTGGTCGTCGCCAGGACTATATCGTCGCTCCCATGCCAAAACGACGAATCTTCAAAACCATCACGCCAAAATTTTGGCTTTTTATTGCATTCAATCGTGATTATGATCATGCATCATCTCCGGAAATCTCGTCACTCCGACCCCACCGGAAGGTGCAGTTTCGTCAGAGATTCGACCTTTTGGTAACATTCGGCAGTTCATGGTTAACCCCTGTGGTTTCATGATTGAACTGCACGAATTACTTCCACGTTCAGTATTTTATTTTTTAGACCGTATTGAAGAAACACCTTGGTAGGTAGTACAACACGAAGAAACGTAACGTTTATCCCAGGTAGCAGGTTACCCAACATAACAATCTCCCCAATTTAGAATTTAAGGAAAAGTTGAACGAGGCAAAACAGTAACTTAGGTAAAACAGAAAAACAGGAGGGTTTGTGTAGATCGTCGCAGTTCATCTTGAGTAGATTCAGCTGAAGAAAGAGCATGGGGGGGGGGGGATACCCATTCTATTGAGAGTTACACAAGTGCAAGGAGTGACACATACATAAACAGAGATATATATATAAATGTAACAATCTGACAAGTGACCCCTCATTTTCAAGGTATTTTCACGCCGAACACGATGGTGAAGTCAGAATTGCGATATCTCATTCCGTTCTCAAACTAGAGCACTTCTTCATTGGGGCTCTTTAATGGAGACATTTTACATAAAACCAGTTATTCCTTCGAAAATTCGCTCTTATAGCCATGCTGCATGACTGTTGATTCTTCCGTTCTCAGGGACAGCGACCGTCTTCTGGTTCCACCGCCATCTCCCCAATTTAGAATTTAAGAAAAAGTTGAACGTTAGCTCAAAGCGTTGAAATTTCAGATTCTTGGTTTTGGCATGGGAGCGACGATATGGGCGATTCTTAAACTATGAGCAAATTCGCGTCCACCACCTGTCAAATTTCACCCATTGTAGGTACCTATCGTCTTGATTTTTTCCCTCAATTGTAGGTTCTGATGAGCTCTTTAATACCTCTAGCAACAAAAAGGACATTTCTTTTCATTCGTGATTCATGAGCTGCCATTGCGCTTTTAGCCTTAAGGGGTATAAGTCGAATCCATATAAAAAATTCCAGTAATTTTGAATACTTTTTCATTTTAAATTTTCTTAGATCGAAATTGCCCCATTATTGTTTAGGAATCACCCATATGATGTCCTGAACTAATCATACTGTGGAATTATGGTTTTAATCTTAATCGTACTCTGTGATTAAGAGTGTTTTCTTAATCGTACTCTGTGATTAAGGGTGTTTTCTTAATCGTACTCTGTGATTAAGAGTGTTTTCTTAATCGTACTCTGTGATTAAGAGTGTTTTCTCAATCGCACTCTGTGATTAAGAGTGTTTTCTTAATCGTACTCTGTGATTAAGAGTGTTTTCTCAATCGCACTCTCTGATTAAGAGTGTTTTCTTAATCGCACTCTGTGATTAAGAGTGTTTTCTCAATCGTACTCTGTGATTAAGAGTGTTTTCTAAATCTTACTCTGTGATTATGATTTTAATTTCAATTATACTCTGTCATTAAGAACTCAATCTTATTCTTAATTATAGAAGAAAAAACTCCTATGATCGAAAATCTTAATATTATTTCTGAATAAGATTTTGTACCGTCGTGATTCACGAATGTCCGTCATTCTCATTCTCAGGTACTTCAACGTCGACGAGAAGCGGTGGGACCGGGAGGTTCTCGAAGGGAGCGGTTTCCCCGTCCAACTCCTCCCTGAAGTCGTCACGTCGGGACGTCGCGCTGGTCTCCTCGCTGAAACTTGGAACGGTAACTTAGTAACGCGAAAACACTGTGAACCCTGTGAACCCTCCTCCCCCGTCACGTACTGAGTTGGTTGATAGCTCGGTACAATTGTTGGTAACTTGGTCAATGGGTTAGTAACTTGGTACAATTTTGGTGACTTGGTCAATGGGTTGATGGTTTGGTAAAAATTGTTCGTAACTTGGTACCTTGGTCAATGGGTTGATAACTTGGTACAATTTTGGTAACTTGGTCAATGGGTTGATGGTTTGGTAAAAATTGTTCGTAACATGGTAAAATTGTTGGTAACTTCGTTAATGGGTTGATAGCTTGGTAAAATTATTGGTAACTTGCTAAATATGTTGGAAACTTGGTCAATGGGTTGATAGCTTGGTAAAATAGGATGGTGACTTGGTCAAAAGGTTGATAAGTTGGTAAAATTATTGGTAACTTGCTAAATATGTTGGTAACTTGGTCAATGGGTTGATAGCTTGGTAAAATTGTTGGAAACTTGGTCAATGGATTGATAGCTTGGTAAAATTGTTGGTAACCTCGTCAATGGGTTGATAACTTGATAAAAGTGTTGTTAATCTCGTCAATGGGTTGATCACTTGGTAAAATTGTTGTTAACCTTGTCAATGGGTTGATAGCTTGGTTTATAGCTTAGTATAATTGTTGGTAACTTGGTCAATGGGTTGATAGTTTGGTTGATAGCTTGGTATAATTGTTGGTAACTTGGTCAATGGTTTGATAGCTTGGTATAATTGTTGGCAACTTGGTCAATGGGTTGATAGCTTGGTAAAATTGTTGGTAACTTGGTCAATGGGTTGATAGCTTGGTAAAATAGGATGGTGACTTGGTCAAAAGGTTGATAAGTTGGTAAAAGTGTTGGTAACCTCGTCAATGGGTAGAAAACATGGTAAAATTGTTGGTAACTTGGTCAATGGGTAGAAAACATGGTAAAATTGTTGGTAACTTGGTCAATGGGTTGATAGCTCAAAAGGTTGATAAGTTGGTAAAAGTGTTGGTAACCTCGTCAATACGTTGATAGCTTGGTAAAATAGGATGGTGACTTGGTCAGTGGGTTGATAACTTGATAAAAGTGTTGGTAACCTCGTCAATGGTTTGATAGCTTGGTAAAACTGTTGGTAACTTGGTCAATGGGTTAAGGAACTTGTTAAAGTGAATGATAACTCACTTGCCGAATGGGGTCGGTAGCGGACCAAGTTAACAGTTAAGTATGTTGTTAACTTGAGGGTCACTCAAGTGTCGTTTAGGGACGTTTAGGGTTGCTCAAGTATCGATCAGCTACCGTTCAAGTCCTTAAGATCTCTCCCTTGCAGAACCGCCATTGTCGATACCTACTTCGCACCCACTAAGGATCGTTCACCGACAACATTCACTTAGTTTCAGCCGTTCTGCCGTTTCGCTCACCCTCTGAATCCTGTCATCAGGTGTCCCGTCAGGCGTCCCAGTGATGGCCGCCCTCGGAGACCTTCAGTGCTCCGTTCTGTCAGTTCTTCACCACTCGGACGACGCCGTCCTCAACATCTCGACGTCCGCTCAAATGGCGTTCGTTCTCCCGTCGAACGAACCCAAACTCGCTCGCAACGCCGTCGTAGAGCTCTGGCCGTACTTCGAAGGTTAGTGAACAGTTTTTCGACCTTTTCTGGAGTTTTAGGGGGAAAAAATCCCTCATAAATTCCCAAAATGGAACATTTTGACAAGTGACACCTCATTTTAAAGGTTTTTTTTATGCTGAACACGATGGTGAAATCAGAATTGCGATAGCTCATTCCGTTCTCAAACCGAAGCCCTTTAAAGATGAAGAAACGTGGTTGTTACTTGAGATGTTCTTCACGGTTATTCTGCTCTAATCTGATGACGGAATGAGACATCGCAATTCTGACTTCACCGTCGTGTTTAGAGTTGAAATGTCCAAAAGCTGAGGGGGGTTATGGGGGGGGGGGCTCACTCAAAAAATGAAAGTCTGACAAGTGACACCTCATTTTAAAGGTTTTTACACGCTGAATGAGATGGTGAAGTCAGATTTGCGATATCTCATTCCGCTCTTAAACTGGAGCACTTTGAAGATGAAGAAACGTGGTTGACACTTGAGATGTTCTTCATGGACATCATGTTCTTTAATGAAGACATTTTACATAAAAACCAGTACTTTCTTCGAAAATTCGCTCTTATAGCTATGCTGCATGACTGTGGATTTTTGTATTTAATCTTTTTGAGGTTAGAGAAAGAATAAATTTGACTTCAGAAAAAAATACAAAAAATTTGGCGCTGCATCGGAAATGTCGTAATTTTCTTCGATTCAACTCGACTTGTTTTCAGGGAAATTCCTCGCTGTGGCGTCGACACTCAACGGGGGCAACGCACTGGCGACTTTCATCGCGATGCTTCAGAACTGGATGCTCGAGCTCGGCTTCCACATGCCGCAGAGCACCCTCTGGGAGAAGACGATCGACCTCGCGGGGAAATGCGACGGCTCGGATTTGGAGGTAAACAATGAAATACTGCGTGTCAAGTCTGGCGGAATGAGGTTTGCTGAGTGTTCCTTCAGGTGTTGTTGAGTCCACCGCTTAGAGGGTCGACCCATGGGTGGGCGTAACAGCCTAACCTCCCCAGGAACAAGGGGTCAGTCAGCAAACCATACATCACAGATGCCAAATATGAGGGGGGTTCTGTCGAGGGATTGGTTCGTTTGACAGGTTATGGGCCCCATAACTCTCCTACCGTGGAATAGGTCGGCTTGACAGGTTTTGGTCCCAAGAAGGTTCAGCAATGGAACAGTTGCATTTGACAGGTTATAGGCCCAACACTCCCATTGTCGAATATGTAGGCTAAACAGGTTATGGCCCTAAGAAGGTAACACAGAGGAACTGGTACATTTGACGGGTTATAGGTCAGCTGTACAGGTTATGGTCCTAAGAAGGTTATGGTCAGCTGGACAGGTTGTGGTCTCAACCAGGTTCTGCAGAGGCATTGGTACGTTTGACAGGTTATGGGCCCACAACTTCTCCTACTGTGGAATATATACGTTCAACAGGTGGTCGTCTCAACCAGGTTCTGCAGAGGAATTTGTATGTTCGACAGGTTATGGGCCCCACAACTCTCTCACAGTGGAATAGGTCGGCTGCACAGGTTGTGGTCCTAAGAACGTTACACAGAGGAACTGGTACATTTGCCAGGTTATGGGCCCACAACTCTCTTATAGTGGATTACGTAGGCTCAACAGGTTGTGGTCCCAAGAAGGTTACACAGAGGAACTGGTACGTTTGACTGGTTAGGGGCCCATACCTCTCAAATCTTAATAGGTTGGCTTGAAGATTATGCAGAAGATTATGCAGACGAACTCATACGTTATGGACCCTGATATCGATAATAGGTTATGGGCCCACAACTCTCGCTGTGGAATATGTACGCTTGACAGGTTATAGTTCCAACATGGTTCTGCAGAGCAAATCATTTCATACATATAAAAAGTGGCATGTTATTTTTGAAGGAATTAAAACATGAATAATGAGTCTTTTAGTATTTTTTTGGTAATTCTGAGCAATTACTTTGCTCAACCCCAAACTTTTGAAAAATCATATTTTATGAAAATATGAAATCATATTTTACTACGGTCGTAAGGATGTTCTCAGAAAGCAAGAAACATATAATTCAAGCCCCGCAAGGCCGTCGTACAGGTTGCCGAGCGATAAGAAGGTTCAAAGTCCACGCGATAACAGTGGCTTGCGGGAGGCGCGCGGAAGGCCAGTTGTGACAGTACCGTTATGGCTAGTGGTTCCTCCGATAAACTTCCCCCAATCAACTGATTAGTACCATATAGGGTACCTACTGTCACAACTGGCCTTCCGCGCGCTTCCTGCAAGCCACTGTTATCGCGTGGACTTTGAACCTTCTTATCGCTCGGCAACCTGTACGACGGCCTTGCGGGGCTTGAATTATATGTTTCTTGCTTTCTAAGAACATCCTTATGACCGTAGTAAAATATGGAAAAGTTTGGGGTTGACCAAGTAATTGCTCAGAACTACCTTTTTTTCAATAAAAGATAAATTACCTACCTTCCCTTCCACCAGATGAGTCATTGTCCCAATTTAGATCAGTTATACCTATGAAATTTGACATTTTCACGGAGGTAACGGTAAGGTTACCATAAAATAACTTTCACGACCCGCTTCTCGTCTAGTGAAGAAAGTTATTTAACTAGAAAACCCAGTTCAGTAACTCGTCGCGGCTGGAATGTGAAGGGAGTGAAAAGTTTCGTAACTGAAAACAGCTGGAACGCCATACTTGTGCACACTGGGTTATGCGCCAAAATGGTTAGATAACAGGTTGAAGAACTAAAGGGGCAGGAACAGGCCTAATAAGAAGAGGCATTAATGACGATATTTTGTCTTTGGAAGTTCAGACAAGTTGAATGACAAAAACTATTCATGAGCTGCCAAACCTCGTTTTAATGATAAATTATACTTGTATTCAGCAGTGGGAATGTTGTGGGTCCATAACTTATCAAGTGGAGCTTATACAACAGCGAGAGAGTTGTGTGCCCATAACCTGTCAAACGTACCAGTTCCTCTGTGTAACCTTCTTGGGACCATAACCTGTTGAGCCAACCTATTCCACAGTGAGAGATTTGTGGGTGTTTAAGCTGTCAAACGAACCAGTTCCTCTGTGTAACCTTCTTAGAACCATAACCTCTCCAGTAGACCTATTCCACAGTGAGAGAGTTGTGGGCCCATAACCTGTCAAACGTACCAGTTCCTCTGCATAACCTTCTTTGGACCACAACCTGTCCGGCTGACCTTTTCCACGGTAGGAGAGTTGTGGGCCCATAACCTGTCAAACGAACCAGTTCCTCTGTGTAACCTTCTTAGAACCATAACCTCTCCAGTAGACCTATTCCACAGTGAGAGAGTTGTGGGCCCATAACCTGTCAAACGTACCAGTTCCTCTGCAGAACCTTCTTGGGACCATAACCTGTCAAGCCGACCTATTCCACAGTGAGAGAGTTGTGGGCCCATAACCTGTCGGACGAACCAGTTCCTCTGTGTAACCTTGTTGGGACCATAACCTGTTGAGCCAACCTATTCCACAGTGAGAGAGTTGTGGGTGTTTAAGCTGTCAAACGAACCAGTTCCTCTGTGTAACCTTCTTAGAACCATAACCTCTCCAGTAGACCTATTCCACAGTGAGAGAGTTGTGAGCCCATAACCTGTCAAACGTACCAGTTCCTCTGTGTAACCTTCTTGGGACCATAACCTGTTGAGCCAACCTATTCCACAGTGAGAGAGTTGTGGGTGTTTAAGCTGTCAAACGAACCAGTTCCTCTGTGTAACCTTCTTAGAACCATAACCTCTCCAGTAGACCTATTCCACAGTGAGAGAGTTGTGGGCCCATAACCTGTCAAACGTACCAGTTCCTCTGCATAACCTTCTTTGGACCACAACCTGTCCGGCTGACCTTTTCCACGGTAGGAGAGTTGTGGGCCCATAACCTGTCAAACGAACCAGTTCCTCTGTGTAACCTTCTTAGAACCATAACCTCTCCAGTAGACCTATTCCACAGTGAGAGAGTTGTGGGCCCATAACCTGTCGGACGAACCAGTTCCTCTGTGTAACCTTGTTGGGACCATAACCTGTTGAGCCAACCTATTCCACAGTGAGAGAGTTGTGGGTGTTTAAGCTGTCAAACGAACCAGTTCCTCTGTGTAACCTTCTTAGAACCATAACCTCTCCAGTAGACCTATTCCACAGTGAGAGAGTTGTGAGCCCATAACCTGTCAAACGTACCAGTTCCTCTGTGTAACCTTCTTGGGACCATAACCTGTTGAGCCAACCTATTCCACAGTGAGAGAGTTGTGGGTGTTTAAGCTGTCAAACGAACCAGTTCCTCTGTGTAACCTTCTTAGAACCATAACCTCTCCAGTAGACCTATTCCACAGTGAGAGAGTTGTGGGCCCATAACCTGTCAAACGTACCAGTTCCTCTGCATAACCTTCTTTGGACCACAACCTGTCCGGCTGACCTTTTCCACGGTAGGAGAGTTGTGGGCCCATAACCTGTCAAACGAACCAGTTCCTCTGTGTAACGTTCTTAGGACCACAACCTGTGCAGCCGACCTATTCCACAGTGAGAGAGTTGTGGGCCCATAACCTGTCAAACGTACCAGTTCCTCTGCGTAACCTTCTTAGGACCACAACCTGTCCACCTGATCTATTTCACTGTGTCTTATCGTCTCGTTCTTCAACAGGTCAAACCGACTCTTCTCGGGGAGCGAGGCGACCCGACGACTCACGCCTCCGTCTCGAACATCACGTTGGGGAACATCAGTTTGGGGAAAACCTTCAAAGCGTCGTGCGTCGGCGTCATCACGAACCTTCACCGGATGATGCCGCGGGAGCTGCTCCTCGAGAACAACATTTCGCGCATTTTAGGCAAGTTTTAACATTAGTACGACAAATGACTAGTGAGAAACCACAATAATTCCATGAATAAGACCAGTACGACCGGAGTTATATCCAGAAAACCACTAAATGTTTGCCCTTTTTTTCGGTTTTGTGCTCAATATCTCATTAAAGGATGGTCTGACGGGTGTGGTCACGATATACACTTTTGAACTAGACTAAATTTGCTACAATCTGAGACCAGAACGACCTCTGTACGACTGATAGTTCCCGAGATACGGCTCTTCAAAAACTGGCCTTATCTCTAAATTGAAACCAAAATTGCCTTGTATCGTCTGGATGTTATCAATGTCTCATGGTACAACAGCTCCCCCCTACAACTAAATATTGAAAAGTATTTAATTTGGACATTATTGAATGGTAAGAAACCAGAAAAGCAGCGACCAAAGCCCCGAGCTGTAGACTACAGCCTGTAGTTATATCCTGAATACGCACTTTTTTCGGGTTTTGTTCAGTATCTCATTAAAGGGTGGTCTGACGGGTGTGGTCACGATATACACTTTTGAACTAGACTAAATTTGCTACAATCTGAGACCAGAGCGACCTCTGTACGACTGGTAGTTCTCGAGATACAGCTCTTCAAAAACTGGCCTTAGCGCTAACTTGAAACCCAAATTGCCTTGGTGGAAGAGAGGGCCTCAAGGCCATAACCTCCTCTGGTGGTAAAATCAATCAATCAATCAGCGACTTCACCCCACTCTAATTTAACCTGTTTTTGTTGTTGTTGTTGTCCAGGAACGGGTTCAGCTCTGTCGAGAAACAAAATCCTCCAAGAAGAAGTCAAAATGATCTACCAACTCCCCGTCGTCTTCGAATCGAAAAGCGACGCCGCTCTCGGTGCCGCTCTCGCCGCCAGCAAGTACATGAGCGACGACTGAGGAGCCCATCATTTCGAAAAGATGGAAAAATATGGAAATTTCGAGGTGTTTTCGACGTTTTAACGCCTGAATTTGGCCTGTAGGACACACACAAAACAAGTTTGCATTTAAAAAAAAATTCACAGTCATGCAGCATGGATGTAAGAGCGAATTTTCGAAGAAATAACTAGTCTTACCTCTGTAAAATGTCTCAATTTTACCGGTTTTATGACAAATTTCGTCTCACTTTTTGCCGAGTAACACCTCAGTGGTCAGACTGTTTCATTTTGGGAATTTATGGGTTATCCCCCCCCCTCCTACATCTCCCCGAAACCCTCCTCAGTTTATAGAATTTTCAACGCTGAACGCGATGGTGAAGTCAGAATTGCGATATCTCATGCCGTTAACAGATTAAAGCAAATGAAACGTGAAGAACATCTCAGGAAGGTGAGAGGTTGAACAGCCACGCTTCAGGAGGATTCGGAACGGGTTTCTGGTGTTATCAATTATTTAAATTATACATTTCGTTGATAACCAACTTTTTAACAAATTTTTTTGATGTTGAAAGAAAATTGAACAAAAACTCTAAATTTAAATTTGTAGAAAAAGAAGAAAGAAGTCAAACTACTAAAATGTAAATAGTGAGGTCAATGAAGAGGAAAAAACAGGACAAAATACTGAATTCAAAGGGGAAAAACAGGAAAAACCACAAAACTCAATTGATTATAAATCTAAATAAGATTAAGATGAATAAAATTTATTTAATATTTTCAAAAAAACATGATAAACCACACAATTTAATGGGGAGAAACAGGACAAAGTGCTAAATTTGAATCTGAATTTAAAAAGGAAAGAAACAGGACAAAAAAGGCAAATTCAACTGAATCTAAACTTGAATTCAATGAAGAGGAAGGCTAAGTTCAATAATAGGACAATCAACTTGATTTGAATGTGGATTTGGAATTTAAAGAAAGCACAAAAATCTGAATTTAGAAAAAATGGACAAAATCCGAATCTGAATCGACCAAAAGAAAACTGGACAAAGCAGTAACTTCCTGTGAATTTGGATTTAGAAAGAAAAAAAGGGACAACATCTGAATCTGAATCGACGAATGGAAAGTAGAGCGGATTACTTGATTCAACAAAATCTGAATTTTGAACAAATGGACAAAATTCCGAATCTGAATCGACTATAGGAAAACTGGGCAAACCAGTCAATTCCTCTGAATCTGACAAAAATCTTGATCTGAGTTGATCAAACTACTAAAAAACGGACAAAATCTGAATTTACCAAAGGAAAGCAGGACAAACCAGTAAATTCAAAGAAATTGGCTTTTATGAAGGAAAAAAAATCCACGGTTATGCAGCATGGCTATAAGAGCGAATTTTGGAAGAAATAACTGGTTTTATGTGAAATGTGTCAATTAAAGGACTTGATGTACATGAAGAACAACTCAAGTATCAACCACGTTTCTTCATCTTCAAAGTGCTCCAGTTCGAGAGCGGGATGAGATATCGCACTTCTGACTTCACCATCGTGCTCAGCGTAAAAAAACCTTTAAAATGAGGTGTCACTTGTCAGATTGTTCCATTTTTATATATATATGTTTATGTATGTGTCACTCCTTGCAATAACTCTCGATAGAATGGGTAAATCCCCTCCTCTCCCATTTAAACTCCTCAAAACCCCCCCGCAGTGAATTCAGGATGGTCTAAAACGGATTTTCGTATGAAAATCTTTCGGAAATTCGAGGTGTACAAAATCTTGGACCAAAAACAGTAGCTTTTTCTTCTTCGAAAATTCGCTCAAAGGGTGATTTCGAGGTGTTTTCGACGTTTTAACGCCTGAATTAGGGCGTTGTTTTGGCCTTTAGGACGCACACGAAACAAATATGCATTTAAAATTAAGTTCTTCCGCTCACTTCGCTGAGTTTTCGCTTGTTCTCTTTTACCCTGACGTTGTCAAGGAGGTGATGATGTTAGAAAAGTTGTTTCCTTCAAAATATGTGATAAAACTGTGTTTTTGTTATTATTATATGGTTTTGGCCTGTGACAGCAACGTGGCCTTCAGAGGTTCATTTTTTGTCCGACAGGTTATGGGCCCAACATCCCTTGCACTGTGGAATCACTAGATCCCGCCCTCTCATTTTACATGTTCCAACTGCTATTTACAAGAGTTATTCCAGTAATAGGGGTTTTCTAGTAATACGTTATCTGGTATTAGTTAGGTTACTGTTTTGAGTACTTGGGGGAAAGGCCATTAAGGGCCTCATTGTCGCCGTCCATTCGGAATTCCGTCATAATAGGTTGGCTGGTACCTAATACCAGGCAATAGGTACGGAAAACGAATGCGTGAATGCGATCATAACTGTCGACAAGTTATTTCACTGTGTATCGAGTTAATTGCGAGTAACAGCGACTGTCTGGTAATAGGTTGTGGGGTTCCAGTTGGCGATGGGCGCTGGAAAGGTTCTTGAATCCCCGGTAACCTATTACCAAAACCTAATGCCACAACCTATTACCAGACGATCGCTGTTACTCGATAACCTATTATCAAGAAATGACCGTATTTGGCCTGTGACAGCAACGTGGCCTTCAGTGGCGTCCGTGGTTAATTTTTTAATAATAGGTTGGCTGGGACCTAATACCAAGTAATAGGTTACGGAAAACGAATACTGTCGACAAGTTATTTGAGTGAGTATCGAGTTGGTTTCGAGTAACAGCGACCGTCCGGTAATAGGTTGTGGGTTTCCAGGTCCCATAACCTGTCGGACAAACCACTGAATCACTGAAGGCCACGTTGCTGTCACGGGCCAAATACGGTCATTTCTTGGTAATAGGTTATCGAGTAACAGCGACCGTCTGGTAATAGGTTGTGGTAATAGGTTCCCGGGGATTCGGGAACCTTTCCAGCGCTTATCGCCGACCGGAACCCCACAACCTATTACCAGACGGTCGCTGTTACTCGAAACTAACTCAATACTCACTCAAATAACTTGTCGACAGTTATGATCTTGTGGAATTTGGGTATTTCCTTAGAAATAAATTCCGATCTTTCGAATTTTCTTTTATTGAATTTGGTACAGGTAAAACGAATGAAATTAATTGAAATTTTACCACTGACAAAAAGAGGTTCGTGTGAGTATTACTGAGCACGTTGAGTGATAAGAAAAAACTCTATAGAAGAACAGGTTAGGAGAAAAACTTCGTCGGCTTCATTTTTGGGCCTGTAATCAGCTCTGCAGTGTCGGGCATAGTCAGGTGCGGTGAGTGGACGTACCATTGTTGAAGGTGATCTCCACAGCACTCCCCTCCCAGTCAGCATGACGAGCAATCCAGGTAACGAGCCGGAAATCGTACGTGTCTGCCATGGCGGGTGGTTGGTGGCTGCACCACCTGAGGTGATGCAGTCTGAGACGGGGGCGGTGTGGCTGTAGCAGGTGCATGGAGACCGGTTCCTGACTGAGCATGAGCTGGTGGCCTATTCCTTGGAGTAGCAGCAGGTATAGTTGAATCAGTTTGCAGTAGAAATGCTGGCTTCAGTCTGTCTACAGAGATCGTCTGTTCGCCCCGAGGGGTCCGGATCTTGAAGACTTTGTCACTGCGGGAGAGTACTGGGAATGGGCCATCATAAGTGGCCTGGAGTGGGCGACGGACAGCATCCTGGCGAACAAAGACATGGGAGGCAGTCGGCAACTCAGGATGAACGTATATTGCTTTGGAAGAGTGATGGATGAACGGTATAGGTCGAAGCTTGCCAATGTGGTCCCGCAGCTTGGTAAGGAGGCTTGGAACATCTGGAGAGGTTGTTGGGCGGTCCAGAAAGTCAAGTGGGAGGCGGATGGGCTCACCATAGAGTATCTCAGCCGGTGTCACATCAAAACCTGGGATAAGGTATGACCGTAGTCCCAAGAGAACCAGTGGCAAGGTGGGAACCCAGTCGTCTGACAGCTGAGCTTTGAGCGCTGCTTTTAAACTGCGGTGCCACCGTTCAACTGCGCCATTGGCTGCAGGATGGTAGGCAGTTGTTGAAATATGGTCGGCTCCTAGCAATGTTGTAAGGCTTCTGAAAAGCTGGCAGTCAAATTGCTTCCCCCTATCTGTTGTGATCCGACGGGGAACTCCAAATCGGGCAATCCATGTGGAAACAAGGGCCAACGCAACAGTTTCGGATGTAATATCAGTGAGTGGTTGTGCCTCTGGCCATCTTGAGAACCGATCCACAATAGTCAGTAGGTAACGGAATCCTTGGGAAATTGGTAATGGCCCAACAATGTCCACGTTTATGTGCGCAAATCTAGCTTCAGCTGGCTGGAAAGTGCCAATGTTGCTTGATGTGTGTCTCCAGGTTTTGGCGCGTTGACATGGGATGCAGGTTCTTGCCCAAAGCGTGACATCTCGTTTGAGAGAAGGCCAGCAATAACGGGACTGCACCAACTTAACAGAAGCAGATACACCTGGATGAGCTAAGGAGTGTAGAGAATCAAAGAGCTGCCTGCGAAATTGATCTGGGACAAATGGACGAAGGGATTCAGTGGAAACATCGCACGTAAGCGTCAAACCATCCTGAAGCACCATGTCCTGAAGGTTGAGGCTGGAGTTAGAGGAAGCTTTCAGGTGCTGAAGTTCCTGGCATGTAGCTTGAGCATTGGCTATGTCACGCAGTAGGGCTGAAGGAGAGAGATCAATGGCAGCAACTCTAGAACAGGTATCAGCTGGGATGTTTGAAGAACCTGGAACATATCTTATGTCAGTGGTAAATTGCCCTATAAAATCCAAGTGACGAAGTTGGCGGGGTGAGGCCTTCTCTGGCCGTTGTTCAAACGCATATATGAGGGGTTTATGATCTGTGTAGATGCAAAATTGGCGACCCTCAAGCATGAAACGAAAATACCGTACGCCAAGATATGCTGCCAGAAGCTCACGATCATAAGTGCTATATGCACACTGTGCAGAGGACAATTTTTTGGAGAAAAATCCGAGTGGTTCAAGTGTGTTGTGACGAAGTTGTTGCAAAGAAGCTCCCACTGCAAAATCAGAAGCATCGACCATCAAAATCATAGGAAGATCACAAGACGGATGTGCCAGCAGTGTGGCATTGGCAAGTTCCAGCTTTAGTTGGTCAAAAATTTGTTTTGTACAATCAGTCCATTCCACCTTGCGATGATCACGTTTCCTGGGGTCCTGGCAAAGGTCAAACAAGGGTTGCTGGAGAACCGCAGCTTGTGGCAATGAGCGACGATAAAAATTGAGTAAGCCTAAGAAACGGCGTAAATCTTCTACTGTATCAGGAAGAGGGTAATCAGCAATGAATGCAACGCGTTCCGGAAGAGGTCTGATACCCTGTGAGTTGATGAGGAACCCAAGGAAGGAAATTTCTGGCGTGCCAAAGACGCATTTAGCCACATTGATGCAAATTCCATGTGCACTCAACCGTTGGAACAAGAGCTGCAAATGAGTCTGATGGTCCTCAGCTGAGGTAGATGCGACCAGGATGTCGTCCAGGTAGACATAGACGAAGGGTAAGTCCTGAAGGATGGAGTGAATGTAGCGTTGAAATGACTGTGCTGCATTCTTCAAGCCAAATGGCAAACGTAAAAACTCAAAGAGCCCAAACGGCGTAACAACAGCTGTTTTGGGTACATCTTCCTCCGCTACCTTAATGTGGTGGTAGGCACGGACTAAATCCACCTTTGAAAAGATAATTGTACCAAACAGTTGAGCGTTGAAGTCCTGGAGGTGGGGTATTGGGTATTTGTCCGGTACAGTAACAGCATTGAGTGCCCTGTAATCCCCGCATGGCCGCCAAGTTCCGTCTTTTTTTTGGACCATATGGAGGGGACTGGACCATGCGCTTTTAGAGGGGCGGCATACACCCAAGTCCACCATGTGTTGAAATTCTTGCTTAGCCTGGGCCAACTTATCAGGTGGGAGTCGACGAGGTTTGGCTGAAACAGGAGGGCCCTTGGTCTCAATCACATGAGAAAAATCGGTACCAGGATCACAGAAGGTCGGGTTCTCCTGCAGGAGATTAGGAAATGCAAGGAGCATGGTGGCATATTTATGGGCTGGGTCAATGACATGAATGGAGGAGTGGTCAGTAACTCCAGCCTCAGTGACTGGTTGCCATAAGTGAGTAGAGGAATCAATTAGGCGCTTATTTCTAATATCAATAAGTAAGCCAAAATGTCCAAGTAGGTCGGCACCCAAAATGGGATATCTGACATCTGCAACTGTGAAGGGCCACCGGAATTGGCGCCGTAAGCCCAAGTCAAGGGTGAGGAGTCGTTCACCGTAAGTAGGTATATGTGATCCATTAGCTGCAAATAGAAACCGCTTAGAATGAAAATGACGATCTGATGGTGTAGGCGGAATAACAGAAATGTCAGCACCAGTATCAACAAGATATTTGGTGTGGTTGAGGCGGTCAAATACAAATAAGCGACTAGATTGTTGTGAGCCCTCACTCCCAGCAGCCGCATCCAAGGAGGGGGCATTTAGTTTCCCGCCTGTAAGCCACCATTAGCCATGGGGGGCTTGAAAGCACACGGGAGCAAGCATTTATGTGCGTTAACTCCATAGCGTCTGTGGTACCAGCAAATGGAGGGGTCTCCCCTTCCAGGATTTGGAGTAGCTGAACGAGAACGCTGCTGCCGGGATGGATTTCCCTCTGAACGGGAGCGGTTATTAAAACTGTGAAATGCTGCAATAGAGGCAGTTAGTTGGGCAATCTGTGTCTCCAAACGGGCAAAACGGTCGGTAGAGGGGTCAGGAGTGCTGACAGCATGAACTGCATATTGGGTGGGAGAAAATTCGAGAATTTTATCAGCCATCGTTGCCAAATTGTCAAGGGAGTCAGAGGATGGGGCTAAGATTGAACGGACATTGACAGGTAGCCGCTGTAGGAACATATTTTTAAGGAAATCATCCTGTACCTGACTACCAGCCAATAATCGCATCTCACGGAGCAACTGTGAGGGCTTCCTGTCACCCAGTTCAAGTTCTGTCATAAGTTTGGTGACTTTACGTCCTTCTGAAATCTCAAATTCTGCCTGTAATCGGTCCATGAGGTCTGTGTAAGGTGTAGCTGAAAGGGGTTTAAGAAGGAAGTCTGAGACCATTTCTGCAACATCACTGTCTAAGGAGGCAAGCACGTAGTTGTATTTTGTAAGTTCAGTTGTAACAGGTGAGTTTGCAAATTGTGCATCAACCTGCATCCTCCAGATTTTGACATTACGTCGCCATAAAGGCGGAATCTTGATTGAGACTCTAGCTATCTCACCTTGATTGCCTGACGCTGTTGGTTGGTCCTCCGAGTCCTCTGTCTTGTGCATAGTGAGAAGATACAATAAACGTCACAAGAAAAATAGTCGTCGACGGTCTGCTTGGCGTGAAATGTGCCGGAAACGTCGAACAAATATCCAAAAGGGCACAAAACTCGCGGTTGATAGGTCGAACCAATGGAAGAGTCCTAATGTCGGGGTCACCACTGTGGAATTTGGGTATTTCCTTAGAAATAAATTCCGATCTTTCGAATTTTCTTTTATTGAATTTGGTACAGGTAAAACGAATGAAATTAATTGAAATTTTACCACTGACAAAAAGAGGTTCGTGTGAGTATTACTGAGCACGTTGAGTGATAAGAAAAAACTCTATAGAAGAACAGGTTAGGAGAAAAACTTCGTCGGCTTCATTTTTGGGCCTGTAATCAGCTCTGCAGTGTCGGGCATAGTCAGGTGCGGTGAGTGGACGTACCATTGTTGAAGGTGATCTCCACAATCTCATTCAAGCATTCGTTTTCCATAACCTATTACCTGGTATTAGGTACCAGCCAACCTATTATCACGGAATCCCGAGTGGACGGCGACAAAGAGGCCCTCAGAGGCCTTTCCCCCTAGTTGTCAAAAAATGATCCCTTGCACTGTGGAATCACTCGATCCCGCCCTCTCATTTTACATGTTCCAACTGCTATTTATAACAGTTATTCCAGTAATAGGTGTTTTCCAGTAATACGTTATCTGGTATTAGGTTACTGTTTTGACAACCTAATACCACAACATATTACCAGACGTTCGCTGTGTCTCGATAACCTATTTACCAAGAAATAACCGTAGTAGCCACGCCTGGTGGTGGTTAATGGTCGATTGAGACTACACCCCCCCTCCCCCCCCCATCGGCCTGTTACATGTAACAACTTTAAGCCCATAATCGCCATTTTCATTGATTTTCATTGATTTTGACTGCCCTCTCATGACATTTAGGAGTTTGATGCCGTTCAGTCACTACGCAACTCCTCCCTCCTAGTCACCAGTTACCACAACCTGTACCACACATCCCTTTAGCGTTACCATCATCACCCACCTCTTATTATTATTAATCACTACTATTATTACTACTACTATTAGTGTCATATAAACACAATGTCATTTAACCCTCAACGTCCGCTGAATAATTGCGGTTCGTTGTACGCTAATCGACAAACGACTTCCAGTGAAGCTTCGACTAGATTTTAGTGACGTCAATGCAATAAATAACGCAATAAACAAAACAATAATAATTATTATACAAATGTGATGATATTTTCATGTACCTCTTTATGTACACGCTTTCGATGTACCGAGCAATAAAAACAACTAAATTATATTATGAAACGTATTTTTGGATTACTGATTTTTTCATTTTTCCCCACCACTTTTCCAGTCATGCAGCATGGCTATAAGAGCGAATTTTCGAAGAAATGACTAGTTTTATGTAAAAGGTTCCCATTTTAGTGGTTTTATAACGAATTTTGTCGTCTTTTTTAGCCGAGTAGCACCTCAGTTTATAGAATTTTCAACGCTGAAGACGATGGTGACGTCAGAATTGCGATATCTCACTCCGTTATCAGATTAGAGGAGACTTAACATGAAGAACATCTCAAGTAACAACCAGGTTTCTTCATCTTCAAAGTGCTCCAGTTTGAGAACGGAGTGAGATATCGCAATTCTGACGTCACCATCGTGTTCAGCATGAAAAGTCCTTTAAAATGAGGTGTCACTTGTCAAATTTTTCCATTTTGGGAATTTATGAGGAATCCCCCCCCCCCCACCCAACAGTCATGCAGCATGCCTATATGAGCGAATTTTCGAAAAATAACTGGTTTTATGTAAAAGGTCTCCATTGAAGAACATCTCAAGTATCAACCACGTTTATTTCCCTATAAACTGCTCTAGTTTGAGAACGGAATGAGATATCGCAATTCTGACTTCACCATCGTCTTCAGCATGAAACGTCCTTTAAAATGAGGTGTCACTTGTCAGAATGTTTAATTTTGAGAATTTATGATGAATCCCCCCCCCCTAAAACTCCCCAAAATCCCCCCTTAGAGTAGCCCGTTTCTGTTCACCTAAGAACTTAGCCTGTCGATTGCCAAGACAGATTTGTTGTGCGATGATGATTTTTGGTGTCTTTTGGCTGTGGATTCAGGATGATCTAACGGATTTTGGTCTAAATTTCTTCAAAATTTCGCTAAAAGGGTGATTTCGAGGTGTTTTCCACGTTTTTAACGCCCGAATTAGGCTTTAAGACACACACAAAACAATTACGTTTTCAAGGTTGCTGATACCAAATTCTAGATCATATTTGCAAAATTGAAGATGGCCACATTGAAGAACCTTAAAAACTCCCGTTTACCTAATTCTGTGTAAAATGGTTGAATTTAAGACAATCATCAGCCATCTTGCATGTCACTCAAATTTTACCAAGAGTTTTACTTAAACTCAAGTTTTTCCTCAAAAATTCTACAAAAATTCATTTTTTTTTAAATTTTCCTGCGATTCATATTAAAGAAATTTTTTTTGTGAATGTTACAAAAACTTTTGCCATTTGTGAATTACACTAACCTGTCTCCTTTTTACGGTCAATTTGACAAAATGGCAATTTTTTTACATCAATTTTACTAAAATTCACTGCATTTGGTGTGAATATTACCCAAATTTTCCCATTTTACAGTGACTTTTACTGAAATTTAGTGGTTTTTACATAAATTCTACAATAATTGTTATTTACTTACCTTAACTCTTCGAATGGATGCTGAAGTCATTGAAACGGGAATTCGCTGAAATGACCCAACTGGTTGCAAATATTGTTCTGTACAATTTTTTTTTTGGCGCTTACTCGAGTTTTTTTCCCAAATTTTAACCGCCATTTTGAATTTTTTAAATTTGACGTCAGATTCGTAACCAAAGAACCCCCGGGTACCATATTAGGTCCGCCGTTTTGAATTTTTGAATCAAAAGTCTTTGAAGAGTCACACGTCTCAATCAGTCAAACCAATTTTTGCCTACAGTGTGATCGATCCCCTTTTAAAAGCTCCTTCGAGTTTTAAAAAAATATTCAAGCGGTTTTATCAATTAAACTCGATACAACATTTTTGTAGTCTATCTTATAAAACCCCAAATTTTTGTAAAAATTCGTAGCCGACGACCCGTTAAAGATAAATAGGCATTTATATATACAATATATATATTCTTGAAGGAAATTTAGTCCTCTACAACTTTTATATTCATACTTTTAGCTAAAAGTGAACAGGTAAGAAGGTAGGATGAAAAGTTCGAGAAAAAAAGTGTACTTTTAAACAAATTCGTTCAAATGGCACTGAGCCATGCTATAAAGAAGGTATGTAAATTTCGATAGTTCAATTCAAAGTAAACGCTTGCATACGAGTCTGCAACACATTGAGATATTTTCATGCGTATCATTTGCGTATCATAATTCGAATTTAGAGTTCCCTCAAGAGTTTGTATACCGAGTATCAGCTTTCTAGGATGATCAGGGCCGAAACTGGGAAGTAATATCAAACTGTAGAGTACCAACCTAATTCCAATAACGAACAACTTCACTTCTGATGGTCATAATTTTGTCAATATAAATGATTGAGAATGATCACCTGTGTGTAAACAATTATTTAAACAATCACGCTCATACCGCAGATGGTCGGCCACGCACTCCGCCGTGGTTAACGTCATATGGTTAAGTAAATCGAGAGCTATCCAACGAGTGGTGAACGATTTTTGTACGATGATAACTGGCGACGATAAAGTTCCGTAGCAACGAATCGGTTGTAAGCGAAAATCATCAGAAATATCAAACTGTAAAGTACCTACCTAATTCCAATAACGAACAACTTCACTTCTGATGGTCATAATCATCATTGTGGCGACTTGGGACAAATTTCGTGAGCAATTTTTGTGAGCAAATTTCGTGACGATTTTGACATTTTCATGTCTTTCATATGGCACATAAAAAAAATTTACTCGTTTACTTTGGTTTCGTTTACACGAGGAATTTAGTTTTCTCAGATATCCCAATTTTTTTCGTGTAAGCCCTTTTGAATGTAACATTTTTAAATTCAAACTTGTTATTACAAGTTTTAATAGTCTTGGGCCGGACGAAGAACGGTTTCGGGTGACAGCTCAAGTACAAATGACATGTCTTCACGTAGTCTTCACGGCAATATGAGATCGGCTAGTATTGCAGATGAATCTCCACGCAATTCTGAGTTAGTCCATCATTAAAACTAGAAAATGACATTTTTCGAGTTACCATAGTCTTCTTCCCGACCAGCGATATGTACACAGGGGTGTCCCATCTAAACCGGTCCATCGGGAAATTACAGCCGTACGGTGCGAGCTGTCGAAAAATTGAACTGGACCTTTTTTTGACATTTTATGTCTTTGCTATGGCACACAAACAAAAAAATCGTCACGAAAACTGTTGACGAAAAGTAACTTCCTCATTTTCCAACCCATGAAAATCGTTCACCACTCGTTGGAAAGCCCTCAATTTATCGAATATTTCCTTGCCCTGCACACGACCGTGGACGTACGGAAAGCTGAGCAGTGTTGCCAGACAACTTGCCTCGAAATTCCCTACGGACCGTTTCCAAAATCCCTACTTTTCCCTACAAATTCCCTACCGTGTTAAAAAATTCCCTACGCGTAAAATTTCGATTGCTGAAAATTTAAAAGAACAAAAGAAGATCACTTCCCTCCTAGTCATCTACAAAACGACAATATCACTGCATTCACTGCTGCTGGTTTGGTGTGAGGATTGAAATAACCATTGAACCACTGAGTTGCACAGTGTAATTTTTATTGCTGTCTCAATAATAGTTGGATTAGGTCCAGTCATTTTTTTCAGGACAAGAATTGTTAGGTACTTGAGAAATACCACTGAGATAAATATAAAATTTATATTTAATATAATAAGGCTTATTACTAAGGCTCAAGAATGGTAGCATTAGTTACATTAGCCTTGGAATACCTATTTAAAAAAATCTTAATGTCGACGACCAGGAATGACTACGAGGAGAAAATACATAATTACATAAAAATACATAAAATGTATAATTAAAATGGTAAACAGTAATAGTAAAACAAGTAACAGAAAAATTTGGGATTTGGGATTACTGCTCTTCTTTCTATTTAATAGAAAGAAGAGCAGTAAAATCTTAGGTTGATCTCAAGAGGTTATCAAAAATAAATCAAAAACTATTCATCAAAGAGACCATCAAAAACCAATCAAATCGTCTTCGTCACTATCGAGGGATCGCTCGCTTTTATTAGAAGCGTATAAGCTCTGTGACGCAAGCAACTTCATCAAATGTGATGGGGTGGTTGTAACAATTGGTACCTTTCTCCTTCATACCACAAGTGGTTTTCAGATCACGAATAAATGTACTAAAATCGTATAATTATTCAATTTATTAGAATTTTGCCAGTGTTTGAATCACGTAACCTAGCTTGACCAAAAATCCCTACGTTCAGCGTAGGGATTCCCTACGCTCAATGCACCCCCAAAATTCCCTACGTGTAGGGAAAAATCCCTACATCTGGCAACACTGAAGCTGAGTTAAACAGAAGACAATGTAGAAGACAATGATACTACAACCGAAACAGTTGTAGTATCACAACATGTGTGTTTAATGTACCATGGTTTATTAGGGTGTATAATATAATATTATATAGGAATGCTACGTGAAATTGTAGTTGGGTGTTAGAGGTGTTTTCGAGTTCATTTTGAAGTGAATTTTGAAAGTAAACCTTAATTCACAGGATAAAGACATAAAATGTCCCAATGTGTTGCAGACTCGTATGTATACAATTGTATACAAGCGTTTAATGGTTTCTTCAAACATTCGCTAGTGGACTCTTACTTGAAGTATACGAAATTACATGATTTTGTAGGAATATCAAGTATACTGACGAGTCATGTAAACTGCTATCAATAAATTATTCCCAGCACAGGTTGGAAGTACTATAATAGTACAATAATTGACGAATTCATACCATTTAAAGTAGAATAAGCCAAGGGGTGAAGTCAAAACTCCACCAAAACTATCGATATTATTATATTATAATCACCCCACAACCGCTCGTCAGTTTCAAAAATATCGGTCACCCCAGGGTCATAGTTGCCGATGAAATCTCCGGAGAAAACGGCCGGCCGGCGTCAGCATAAAACATAGCTTTAAAAGAGAAGTTCTTTAGAAAGCTGAATTTTTCTATGTGCCATATGAAAGACATGAAAATGTCAAAACCTAAATTTTGGACTGTAAAGTTTGATCCTTTTCTTCAAAAATTCTCCGATACACATCGTTTATTGACTCGTGTAGGGGTATCCAAAAAGACACTGCCATTCTTTAAAGGTTAACATCCACAACCCTTGCGAAATCCAATTTGGTTCAGGACCCATTTCATCCCAAACGAACAGCTCTATTCGATTCAAAATTGACTTATTTTTCGAAATTTTTTCGACTTTTCTTCGAGATTCGAAAAATGTGAATCTCGATTCAAATAGACCAGTTCATAAGGCATCCAACGGCTCTGTTTGACAGGTTATGGGCCACAACAGAGAACGAATAGATTACAAAACAAGAAGTTATTTATTCATCAAATAGGTACATTGTATTAAATAAATTTTATTCCACAAAATTATTTCGGTTAAGTATTTGAAAAAAATCAAAATGGTGTCAAAATGGTTATGGACACATCGGAGGTTGAAGACTGATCAGACTAGCAGTTCGTAGTTTTGTGGTGCTCTAACGAAACTGGAGGGGGGGGGGGGGGAGATAACATGTGAAAAATCGCCTTCGAGTTGGTGGCGTCATGTTTTAACACGTTCCGCGCGGGCGTCAATGGGAGGTTGATCTGTGGGTTTACCGTGGAACGGGTACGTACGACAGGTTATGGGCCTTTCAACCCTCTCACAGTGGAATGAACTAAACTCGACAGGTTATGGGCCTTGAATACCCACAGTGGAATCGCCACCCTCAATAGGTTATGGGCCCACACCAACCCTCACACAGTGGAACGAACGTCGATAGATTTAGGCCTTAAACACCCACAGTGGAGTTGCTACGTTACAAAGGTTATGGGCCCACAATACTTCTACAGCAGAACAGGTACATACAACAGGTTATGGGCCAAAAAACTTCAACAGTGGACTTGATAAGGTTGACAGGTTATTGGCCCACAAGACTTCAACAGCAGAACAGGTACATACAACAGGTTATGGGACCAACGCTATCACAGTGGAATGAGCTAAACTCAACAGGTTGTGGGCCAAAACACTTCCACAGTGGAATCGGTACGTAGGACAGGTTATGGGACGAGCTACACTCGACAGGTTATTGGCTCACTCCTATCACAGTGGAATTGATACGTTATCAGGTTATGGACCCCACTCCCATCACAGTGAAATGAGCTAAACTCGACAGGTTATGGACACTTCCACAGTGGTATCTATACGTACAACATGTTATGGTTCAAAACACTTCAACAGTGGATACGTTTGTCAGGTTATTGGCTCACAAGACTACGTATGGCAGGTTATGGGTCCAATGCTATCACTGTGAAATGAGCTAAACTTGACAGGTTATGGGCCCACAATACTTCAACAGCAGAACAGGTACATACAACAGGTTATGGGTCCAACGCTATGACAGTGGAATGAGCTAAACTCGACAGGTTGTGACCCAAAACACTTCCACAGTGGAATTGATGTGTTTCACAGGTTACGTGCTCACTCCTATCACAGTGGAATCGATACGTTTCACAGGTTATGGGCCCACAAGACAACCACAGAACAGGTACGTACAACAGGCTATGGGCCAAAAACGTCAATAGTGGACTTGATAAGTTTGGCAGGTTATGGGCCACCTCTTGTCACAGTGAAATGAGCTAAACTCGACAGGTTATGGACCAAAACACTTCCACAGTGGACGTACAACAGGTTATGGGTCCACTGCTATATCACAGTGGAATGAGCTACACTCGACAGGTTATGGACCAAAACACTTCCACAGTGGACGTACAACAGGTTATGGGTCCACTGCTATATCACAGTGGAATGAGCTACACTTGATAGGTTATTGGCCAAAACACTTCCACAGTGGACGTACAACAGGTTATGGGTCCACTGCTATATCACAGTGGAATGAGCTACACTTGATAGGTTATTGGCCCACTCCTACCACAGTACAATTGATACGTTTCACAGGTTATGTCCCCACAGAACAGGTACGTAGAACAGGTTAAGGGCCAAACACTTCAACAGTGGAATCGGTACGTTTGACAGGTTATGGGCCCACTTCCATCACAGGGGAATGAGCTAAAAGCAACAGGTCATGGGCACACTCCTATCACAGTGGAATTGGTACGTTTCACAGGTTATGTCCCCACAAGACAACCACAGAACAGGTTCGTACAACAAACAGGTTATGGGGCAAAACACTTCAACAGTGGATACGTTTGACAGTTTATTGGCCCACAAGACTTCCAGGGTCCACTCCTATCACTGTGAAATGAGCTAAACTCGACAGGTTATGGGCCAAAACACTTCCACAGAGGAATTGGTACGTTTGACAGGTTATGGGCCCGAACGCGCCCGCGCGAAACGTGTTAAACCCTGTTAACCGCCCGAACAGATCGTTACAGTTCAAACGGCCCGACACGCGGCCGATCGGTGTGTACAAGATGAAACCTTGAGACCGGAGGGAGGAGACTACTCGACCATCGGAGTTCCGACGTAAGTGACTTCTGCGCAGTCGGGGTACATCTCAGAGTCGTCATCGTCCGCCGTCATCATCTGTATGAAGTCCCCTGAAACTAAAACAAAAATCATATATGATAAAATCATATATATAACTTGCATATATGAGAGTTCAAGATGGCGACCAGTAAAAGTAAATATATAATTCAAATACGTGTATTTCCAACAGTTGACAAACAAGAGGATATCGAGGGTCTCACGGCAACTCCCCACATCGTCATTTCAGCAATTTTCAGCTGAGTCAAAAAAACCACCTGCCAGTGACTATGTTTACTGAGAAATTCAGTGAAGTAAATCGAATGGATTGACCAACAATTATTGTCGACTCAAATACATCGAGATAAACGAAAGAAGTCAACTTCGTATCGAATCGAGGTGTTTGATTGAGTTCGAATGGACCTTCAAGAAGAGCGATTGTCGACTAAATCACATCGAGAATAAGGAATGAAGTCGACTTCATATCGACTTGAGGTGTTTGATTGAGTTCGAATGGACCTTCAAGAAGAGCGATTGTCGACTAAATCACATCGAGAATAAGGAATGAAGTCGACTTCATATCGACTTGAGGTGTTTGATTGAGTTCGAATGGACCTTCAAGAAGAGCGATTGTCGACTAAATCACATCGAGAATAAGGAATGAAGTCGACTTCATATCGACTTGAGGTGTTTGATTGAGATCGAATGGACCTTCAAGAAGAGCAATCGTCAACTCAATCACATCGAGAATAAGGAATGAAGTCGACTTCATATCGACTTGAGGTGTTTGATTTAGTTCGAATGGACCTTCAAGGAGGGCAATTGTCACCTCAATCACATCGAGAATAAGGAATGAAGTCGACTTCATATCGACTTGAGGTGTTTGATTGAGTTCGAATGTACCTTCAAGGAGAGCAATTGTCAACTCAAACACATCGAGAATAAGGAATGAAGTCGACTTCATATCGACTTGTGGTGTTTGATTGAGTTCGAATGGACCTTCAAGGAGAGCAATTGTCAACTCAATCACATCGAGAATAAGGAATGAAGTCGACTTCATATCGACTTGTGGTGTTTGATTGAGTTCGAATGTACCTTCAAGGAGAGCAATTGTCAACTCAAACACATCGAGAATAAGGAATGAAGTCGACTTCATATCGACTTGTGGTGTTTGATTGAGTTCGAATGTACCTTCAAGGAGAGCAATTGTCAACTCAATCACATCGAGAATAAGGAATGAAGTCGACTTCATATCGACTTGAGGTGTTTGATTGAGTTCGAATGTACCTTCAAGGAGAGCAATTGTCAACTCAAACACATCGAGAATAAGGAATGAAGTCGACTTCATATCGACTTGTGGTGTTTGATTGAGTTCGAATGTACCTTCAAGGAGAGCAATTGTCAACTCAAACACATCGAGAATAAGGAATGAAGTCGACTTCATATCGACTTGTGGTGTTTGATTGAGTTCGAATGGACCTTAGAGGAGGGCAATTGTCACCTCAATCACATCGAGAATAAGGAATGAAGTCGACTTCATATCGACTTGAGGTGTTTGATTGAGATCGAATGGACCTTCAAGAAGAGCAATCGTCAACTCAATCACATCGAGAATAAGGAATGAAGTCGACTTCATATCGACTTAAGGTGTTTGATTTAGTTCGAATGGACCTTCAAGGAGGGCAATTGTCACCTCAATCACATCGAGAATAAGGAATGAAGTCGACTTCATATCGACTTGAGGTGTTTGATTGAGTTCGAATGGACCTTCAAGGAGAGCAATTGTCAACTCAATCACATCGAGAATAAGGAATGAAGTCGACTTCATATCGACTTAAGGTGTTTGATTTAGTTCGAATGGACCTTCAAGGAGGGCAATTGTCACCTCAATCACATCGAGAATAAGGAATGAAGTCGACTTCATATCGACTTGAGGTGTTTGATTGAGATCGAATGGACCTTCAAGAAGAGCAATCGTCAACTCAATCACATCGAGAATAAGGAATGAAGTCGACTTCATATCGACTTAAGGTGTTTGATTTAGTTCGAATGTACCGTCAAGGAGGGCAATTGTCACCTCAAGCACATCGAGAATAAGGAATGAAGTCGACTTCATATCGACTTGAGGTGTTTGATTTAGTTCGAATGGACCTTCAAGAAGAGCAATCGTCAACTCAATCACATCGAGAATAAGGAATGAAGTCGACTTCATATCGACTTGAGGTGTTTAATTGAGATCGAATGTACCGTCAAGGAGGGCAATTGTCAACTCAATCACATCGAGAATAAGGAATGAAGTCGACTTCATATCGACTTGAGGTGTTTGATTGAGATCGAATGGACCTTCAAGAAGAGCAATCGTCAACTCAATCACATCGAGAATAAGGAATGAAGTCGACTTCATATCGACTTAAGGTGTTTGATTTAGTTCGAATGTACCGTCAAGGAGGGCAATTGTCAACTCAATCACATCGAGAATAAGGAATGAAGTCGACTTCATATCGACTTGAGGTGTTTGATTGAGATCGAATGGACCTTCAAGAAGAGCAATCGTCAACTCAATCACATCGAGAATAAGGAATGAAGTCGACTTCATATCGACTTAAGGTGTTTGATTTAGTTCGAATGGACCTTCAAGGAGGGCAATTGTCACCTCAATCACATCGAGAATAAGGAATGAAGTCGACTTCATATCGACTTGTGGGGTTTGATTGAGTTCGAATGTACCGTCAAGGAGGGCAATTGTCACCTCAAGCACATCGAGAATAAGGAATGAAGTCGACTTCATATCGACTTGAGGTGTTTGATTGAGATCGAATGGACCTTCAAGAAGAGCGATTGTCGACTAAATCACATCGAGAATAAGGAATGAAGTCGACTTCATATCGACTTGAGGTGTTTGATTGAGATCGAATGGACCTTCAAGAAGAGCAATCGTCAACTCAATCACATCGAGAATAAGGAATGAAGTCGACTTCATATCGACTTGAGGTGTTTAATTGAGATCGAATGTACCGTCAAGGAGGGCAATTGTCAACTCAATCACATCGAGAATAAGGAATGAAGTCGACTTCATATCGACTTGAGGTGTTTGATTGAGATCGAATGGGCCTTCAAGAAGAGCAATCGTCAACTCAATCACATCGAGAATAAGGAATGAAGTCGACTTCATATCGACTTAAGGTGTTTGATTTAGTTCGAATGGACCTTCAAGGAGGGCAATTGTCACCTCAATCACATCGAGAATAAGGAATGAAGTCGACTTCATATCGACTTGTGGGGTTTGATTGAGTTCGAATGTACCGTCAAGGAGGGCAATTGTCAACTCAATCACATCGAGAATAAGGAATGAAGTCGACTTCATATCGACTTGAGGTGTTTAATTGAGATCGAATGTACCGTCAAGGAGGGCAATTGTCACCTCAAGCACATCGAGAATAAGGAATGAAGTCGACTTCATATCGACTTGAGGTGTTTGATTGAGATCGAATGGACCTTCAAGGAGAGCAATTGTCAACTCAAACACATCGAGAATAAGGAATGAAGTCGACTTCATATCGACTTGTGGTGTTTGATTGAGTTCGAATGGACCTTCAAGGAGAGCAATTGTCAACTCAATCACATCGAGAATAAGGAATGAAGTCGACTTCATATCGACTTGTGGTGTTTGATTGAGTTCGAATGGACCTTCAAGGAGAGCAATTGTCAACTCAATCACATCGAGAATAAGGAATGAAGTCGACTTCATATCGACTTGTGGTGTTTGATTGAGTTCGAATGGACCTTAGAGGAGAGCAATTGTCAACTCAATCACATCGAGAATAAGGAATGAAGTCGACTTCATATCGACTTGTGGGGTTTGATTGAGTTCGAATGTACCGTCAAGGAGGGCAATTGTCAACTCAATCACATCGAGAATAAGGAATGAAGTCGACTTCATATCGACTTGAGGTGTTTAATTGAGATCGAATGTACCGTCAAGGAGGGCAATTGTCACCTCAAGCACATCGAGAATAAGGAATGAAGTCGACTTCATATCGACTTGAGGTGTTTGATTGAGATCGAATGGACCTTCAAGGAGAGCAATTGTCAACTCAAACACATCGAGAATAAGGAATGAAGTCGACTTCATATCGACTTGTGGTGTTTGATTGAGTTCGAATGGACCTTCAAGGAGAGCAATTGTCAACTCAATCACATCGAGAATAAGGAATGAAGTCGACTTCATATCGACTTGTGGTGTTTGATTGAGTTCGAATGGACCTTCAAGGAGAGCAATTGTCAACTCAATCACATCGAGAATAAGGAATGAAGTCGACTTCATATCGACTTGTGGTGTTTGATTTAGTTCGAATGGACCTTCAAGGAGAGCAATTGTCAACTCAAACACATCGAGAATAAGGAATGAAGTCGACTTCATATCGACTTGTGGGGTTTGATTGAGTTCGAATGTACCGTCAAGGAGGGCAATTGTCAACTCAATCACATCGAGAATAAGGAATGAAGTCGACTTCATATCGACTTGAGGTGTTTAATTGAGATCGAATGTACCGTCAAGGAGGGCAATTGTCACCTCAAGCACATCGAGAATAAGGAATGAAGTCGACTTCATATCGACTTGAGGTGTTTGATTGAGATCGAATGGACCTTCAAGAAGAGCAATCGTCAACTCAATCACATCGAGAATAAGGAATGAAGTCGACTTCATATCGACTTGTGGTGTTTGATTGAGTTCGAATGGACCTTCAAGGAGAGCAATTGTCAACTCAATCACATCGAGAATAAGGAATGAAGTCGACTTCATATCGACTTGTGGTGTTTGATTGAGTTCGAATGGACCTTCAAGGAGAGCAATTGTCAACTCAATCACATCGAGAATAAGGAATGAAGTCGACTTCATATCGACTTGTGGTGTTTGATTGAGTTCGAATGGACCTTAGAGGAGAGCAATTGTCAACTCAATCACATCGAGAATAAGGAATGAAGTCGACTTCATATCGACTTGTGGTGTTTGATTGAGTTCGAATGGACCTTAGAGGTGAGCAATTGTCAACTCAGACACATCGAGAATAAGGAATGAAGTCGACTTCATATCGACTTGAGGTGTTTGATTGAGTTCGAATGGACCTTCAAGGAGAGCAATTGTCAACTCAAACACATCGAGAATAAGGAATGAAGTCGACTTCATATCGACTTGTGGTGTTTGATTGAGTTCGAATGGACCTTAGAGGAGAGCAATTGTCAACTCAAACACATCGAGAATAAGGAATGAAGTCGACTTCATATCGACTTGAGGTGTTTGATTGAGTTCGAATGGACCTTCAAGGAGAGCAATTGTCAACTCAAACACATCGAGAATAAGGAATGAAGTCGACTTCATATCGACTTGAGGTGTTTGATTGAGTTCGAATGGACCTTCAAGGAGAGCAATTGTCAACTCAAACACATCGAGAATAAGGAATGAAGTCGACTTCATATCGACTTGTGGTGTTTGATTGAGTTCGAATGGACCTTCAAGGAGAGCAATTGTCAACTCAAACACATCGAGAATAAGGAATGAAGTCGACTTCATATCGACTTGTGGGGTTTGATTGAGTTCGAATGGACCTTCAAGGAGTGCTATTGTCAACTCAATCACATCGAGAATAAGGAATGAAGTCGACTTCATATCGACTTGTGGTGTTTGATTGAGTTCGAATGGACCTTCAAGGAGTGCAATTGTCAACTCAATCACATCGAGAATAAGGAATGAAGTCGACTTCATATCGACTTGTGGTGTTTGATTGAGTTCGAATGGACCTTCAAGGAGAGCAATTGTCAACTCAAACACATCGAGAATAAGGAATGAAGTCGACTTCATATCGACTTGTGGTGTTTGATTGAGTTCGAATGGACCTTCAAGGAGAGCAATTGTCAACTCAAACACATCGAGAATAAGGAATGAAGTCGACTTCATATCGACTTGTGGTGTTTGATTGAGTTCGAATGGACCTTCAAGGAGAGCAATTGTCAACTCAAACACATCGAGAATAAGGAATGAAGTCGACTTCATATCGACTTGTGGTGATTGATTGAGTTCGAATGGACCTTAGAGGAGAGCAATTGTCAACTCAAACACATCGAGAATAAGGAATGAAGTCGACTTCATATCGACTTGTGGTGTTTGATTGAGTTCGAATGGACCTTCAAGGAGAGCAATTGTCAACTCAAACACATCGAGAATAAGGAATGAAGTCGACTTCATATCGACTTGTGGTGTTTGATTGAGTTCGAATGGACCTTCAAGGAGAGCAATTGTCAACTCAAACACATCGAGAATAAGGAATGAAGTCGACTTCATATCGACTTGTGGTGTTTGATTGAGTTCGAATGGACCTTCAAGGAGAGCAATTATCACCTCAAACACATCGAGAATAAGGAATGAAGTCGACTTCATATCGACTTGAGGTGTTTGATTGAGATCGAATGGACCTTAGAGGAGAGCAATTGTCAACTCAAACACATCGAGAATAAGGAATGAAGTCGACTTCATATCGACTTGTGGTGTTTGATTGAGTTCGAATGGACCTTCAAGGAGAGCAATTGTCAACTCAATCACATCGAGAATAAGGAATGAAGTCGACTTCATATCGACTTGTGGTGTTTGATTGAGTTCGAATGGACCTTAGAGGAGAGCAATTGTCAACTCAGACACATCGAGAATAAGGAATGAAGTCGACTTCATATCGACTTGTGGTGTTTGATTGAGTTCGAATGGACCTTCAAGGAGAGCAATTGTCAACTCAATCACATCGAGAATAAGGAATGAAGTCGACTTCATATCGACTTGTGGTGTTTGATTGAGTTCGAATGGACCTTCAAGGAGAGCAATTGTCAACTCAAACACATCGAGAATAAGGAATGAAGTCGACTTCATATCGACTTGTGGTGTTTGATTGAGTTCGAATGGACCTTCAAGGAGAGCAATTGTCAACTCAAACACATCGAGAATAAGGAATGAAGTCGACTTCATATCGACTTGTGGTGTTTGATTGAGTTCGAATGGACCTTCAAGGAGAGCAATTGTCAACTCAATCACATCGAGAATAAGGAATGAAGTCGACTTCATATCGACTTGAGGTGTTTGATTGAGTTCGAATGGACCTTCAAGGAGAGCAATTGTCAACTCAAACACATCGAGAATAAGGAATGAAGTCGACTTCATATCGACTTGAGGTGTTTGATTGAGTTCGAATGGACCTTCAAGGAGAGCAATTGTCAACTCAATCACATCGAGAATAAGGAATGAAGTCGACTTCATATCGACTTGTGGTGTTTGATTGAGTTCGAATGGACCTTCAAGGAGAGCAATTGTCAACTCAGACACATCGAGAATAAGGAATGAAGTCGACTTCATATCGACTTGTGGTGTTTGATTGAGTTCGAATGGACCTTAGAGGAGAGCAATTGTCAACTCAGACACATCGAGAATAAGGAATGAAGTCGACTTCATATCGACTTGAGGTGTTTGATTGAGTTCGAATGGACCTTCAAGGAGAGCAATTGTCAACTCAATCACATTGAGAATAAGGAATGAAGTCGACTTCATATCGACTTGTGGTGTTTGATTGAGTTCGAATGGACCTTCAAGGAGAGCAATTGTCAACTCAATCACATCGAGAATAAGGAATGAAGTCGACTTCATATCGACTTGAGGTGTTTGATTGAGTTCGAATGGACCTTCAAGGAGAGCAATTGTCAACTCAATCACATCGAGAATAAGGAATGAAGTCGACTTCATATCGACTTGTGGTGTTTGATTGAGTTCGAATGGACCTTAGAGGAGAGCAATTGTCAACTCAGACACATCGAGAATAAGGAATGAAGTCGACTTCATATCGACTTGAGGTGTTTGATTGAGTTCGAATGGACCTTCAAGGAGAGCAATTGTCAACTCAATCACATCGAGAATAAGGAATGAAGTCGACTTCATATCGACTTGTGGTGTTTGATTGAGTTCGAATGGACCTTCAAGGAGAGCAATTGTCAACTCAATCACATCGAGAATAAGGAATGAAGTCGACTTCATATCGACTTGAGGTGTTTGATTGAGTTCGAATGGACCTTCAAGGAGAGCAATTGTCAACTCAATCACATCGAGAATAAGGAATGAAGTCGACTTCATATCGACTTGTGGTGTTTGATTGAGTTCGAATGGACCTTAGAGGAGAGCAATTGTCAACTCAGACACATCGAGAATAAGGAATGAAGTCGACTTCATATCGACTTGTGGTGTTTGATTGAGTTCGAATGGACCTTAGAGGAGAGCAATTGTCAACTCAGACACATCGAGAATAAGGAATGAAGTCGACTTCATATCGACTTGTGGTGTTTGATTGAGTTCGAATGGACCTTCAAGGAGAGCAATTGTCAACTCAATCACATCGAGAATAAGGAATGAAGTCGACTTCATATCGACTTGTGGTGTTTGATTGAGTTCGAATGGACCTTCAAGGAGAGCAATTGTCAACTCAATCACATCGAGAATAAGGAATGAAGTCGACTTCATATCGACTTGAGGTGTTTGATTGAGTTCGAATGGACCTTCAAGGAGAGCAATTGTCAACTCAAACACATCGAGAATAAGGAATGAAGTCGACTTCATATCGACTTGTGGTGTTTGATTGAGTTCGAATGGACCTTCAAGGAGAGCAATTGTCAACTCAATCACATCGAGAATAAGGAATGAAGTCGACTTCATATCGACTTGTGGTGTTTGATTGAGTTCGAATGGACCTTAGAGGAGAGCAATTGTCAACTCAGACACATCGAGAATAAGGAATGAAGTCGACTTCATATCGACTTGAGGTGTTTGATTGAGTTCGAATGGACCTTCAAGGAGAGCAATTGTCAACTCAAACACATCGAGAATAAGGAATGAAGTCGACTTCATATCGACTTGTGGTGTTTGATTGAGTTCGAATGGACCTTCAAGGAGAGCAATTGTCAACTCAATCACATCGAGAATAAGGAATGAAGTCGACTTCATATCGACTTGAGGTGTTTGATTGAGATCGAATGGACCTTAGAGGAGAGCAATTGTCAACTCAGACACATCGAGAATAAGGAATGAAGTCGACTTCATATCGACTTGTGGTGTTTGATTGAGTTCGAATGGACCTTCAAGGAGAGCAATTGTCAACTCAATCACATCGAGAATAAGGAATGAAGTCGACTTCATATCGACTTGTGGTGTTTGATTGAGTTCGAATGGACCTTAGAGGAGAGCAATTGTCAACTCAGACACATCGAGAATAAGGAATGAAGTCGACTTCATATCGACTTGTGGTGTTTGATTGAGTTCGAATGGACCTTCAAGGAGAGCAATTGTCAACTCAATCACATCGAGAATAAGGAATGAAGTCGACTTCATATCGACTTGTGGTGTTTGATTGAGTTCGAATGGACCTTAGAGGAGAGCAATTGTCAACTCAAACACATCGAGAATAAGGAATGAAGTCGACTTCATATCGACTTGAGGTGTTTGATTGAGTTCGAATGGACCTTCAAGGAGAGCAATTGCCAACTCAGACACATCGAGAATAAGGAATGAAGTCGACTTCATATCGACTTGTGGTGTTTGATTGAGTTCGAATGGACCTTAGAGGAGAGCAATTGTCAACTCAGACACATCGAGAATAAGGAATGAAGTCGACTTCATATCGACTTGTGGTGTTTGATTGAGTTCGAATGGACCTTCAAGGAGAGCAATTGTCAACTCAGACACATCGAGAATAAGGAATGAAGTCGACTTCATATCGACTTGTGGTGTTTGATTGAGTTCGAATGGACCTTCAAGGAGAGCAATTGTCAACTCAAACACATCGAGAATAAGGAATGAAGTCGACTTCATATCGACTTGTGGTGTTTGATTGAGTTCGAATGGACCTTAGAGGAGAGCAATTGTCAACTCAGACACATCGAGAATAAGGAATGAAGTCGACTTCATATCGACTTGTGGTGTTTGATTGAGTTCGAATGGACCTTCAAGGAGAGCAATTGTCAACTCAAACACATCGAGAATAAGGAATGAAGTCGACTTCATATCGACTTGTGGTGTTTGATTGAGTTCGAATGGACCTTAGAGGAGAGCAATTGTCAACTCAGACACATCGAGAATAAGGAATGAAGTCGACTTCATATCGACTTGTGGTGTTTGATTGAGTTCGAATGGACCTTCAAGGAGAGCAATTGTCAACTCAATCACATCGAGAATAAGGAATGAAGTCGACTTCATATCGACTTGTGGTGTTTGATTGAGTTCGAATGGACCTTAGAGGAGAGCAATTGTCAACTCAGACACATCGAGAATAAGGAATGAAGTCGACTTCATATCGACTTGAGGTGTTTAATTGAGATCGAATGTACCGTCAAGGAGGGCAATTGTCACCTCAAACACATCGAGAATAAGGAATGAAGTCGACTTCATATCGACTTGTGGGGTTTGATTGAGTTCGAATGGACCTTCAAGGAGAGCAATTGTCAACTCAAACACATCGAGAATAAGGAATGAAGTCGACTTCATATCGACTTGTGGTGTTTGATTGAGTTCGAATGGACCTTCAAGGAGAGCAATTGTCAACTCAAACACATCGAGAATAAGGAATGAAGTCGACTTCATATCGACTTGTGGGGTTTGATTGAGTTCGAATGGACCTTCAAGGAGAGCAATTGTCAACTCAATCACATCGAGAATAAGGAATGAAGTCGACTTCATATCGACTTGTGGTGTTTGATTGAGTTCGAATGGACCTTCAAGGAGAGCAATTGTCAACTCAAACACATCGAGAATAAGGAACGAAGTCGACTTCATATCGACTTGTGGGGTTTGATTGAGTTCGAATGGACCTTCAAGGATAGCAATTGTCAACTCAATCACATCGAGAATAAGGAATGAAGTCGACTTCATATCGACTTGAGGTGTTTGATTGAGTTCGAATGGACCTTCAAGGAGAGCAATTGTCAACTCAATCACATCGAGAATAAGGAATGAAGTCGACTTCATATCGACTTGTGGTGTTTGATTGAGTTCGAATGGACCTTCAAGGAGAGCAATTGTCAACTCAGACACATCGAGAATAAGGAATGAAGTCGACTTCATATCGACTTGTGGTGTTTGATTGAGTTCGAATGGACCTTAGAGGAGAGCAATTGTCAACTCAGACACATCGAGAATAAGGAATGAAGTCGACTTCATATCGACTTGAGGTGTTTGATTGAGTTCGAATGGACCTTCAAGGAGAGCAATTGTCAACTCAATCACATTGAGAATAAGGAATGAAGTCGACTTCATATCGACTTGTGGTGTTTGATTGAGTTCGAATGGACCTTCAAGGAGAGCAATTGTCAACTCAATCACATCGAGAATAAGGAATGAAGTCGACTTCATATCGACTTGAGGTGTTTGATTGAGTTCGAATGGACCTTCAAGGAGAGCAATTGTCAACTCAATCACATCGAGAATAAGGAATGAAGTCGACTTCATATCGACTTGTGGTGTTTGATTGAGTTCGAATGGACCTTAGAGGAGAGCAATTGTCAACTCAGACACATCGAGAATAAGGAATGAAGTCGACTTCATATCGACTTGAGGTGTTTGATTGAGTTCGAATGGACCTTCAAGGAGAGCAATTGTCAACTCAATCACATCGAGAATAAGGAATGAAGTCGACTTCATATCGACTTGTGGTGTTTGATTGAGTTCGAATGGACCTTCAAGGAGAGCAATTGTCAACTCAATCACATCGAGAATAAGGAATGAAGTCGACTTCATATCGACTTGAGGTGTTTGATTGAGTTCGAATGGACCTTCAAGGAGAGCAATTGTCAACTCAATCACATCGAGAATAAGGAATGAAGTCGACTTCATATCGACTTGTGGTGTTTGATTGAGTTCGAATGGACCTTAGAGGAGAGCAATTGTCAACTCAGACACATCGAGAATAAGGAATGAAGTCGACTTCATATCGACTTGTGGTGTTTGATTGAGTTCGAATGGACCTTCAAGGAGAGCAATTGTCAACTCAATCACATCGAGAATAAGGAATGAAGTCGACTTCATATCGACTTGAGGTGTTTGATTGAGTTCGAATGGACCTTCAAGGAGAGCAATTGTCAACTCAAACACATCGAGAATAAGGAATGAAGTCGACTTCATATCGACTTGTGGTGTTTGATTGAGTTCGAATGGACCTTCAAGGAGAGCAATTGTCAACTCAATCACATCGAGAATAAGGAATGAAGTCGACTTCATATCGACTTGTGGTGTTTGATTGAGTTCGAATGGACCTTAGAGGAGAGCAATTGTCAACTCAGACACATCGAGAATAAGGAATGAAGTCGACTTCATATCGACTTGAGGTGTTTGATTGAGTTCGAATGGACCTTCAAGGAGAGCAATTGTCAACTCAAACACATCGAGAATAAGGAATGAAGTCGACTTCATATCGACTTGTGGTGTTTGATTGAGTTCGAATGGACCTTCAAGGAGAGCAATTGTCAACTCAATCACATCGAGAATAAGGAATGAAGTCGACTTCATATCGACTTGAGGTGTTTGATTGAGATCGAATGGACCTTAGAGGAGAGCAATTGTCAACTCAGACACATCGAGAATAAGGAATGAAGTCGACTTCATATCGACTTGTGGTGTTTGATTGAGTTCGAATGGACCTTCAAGGAGAGCAATTGTCAACTCAATCACATCGAGAATAAGGAATGAAGTCGACTTCATATCGACTTGTGGTGTTTGATTGAGTTCGAATGGACCTTAGAGGAGAGCAATTGTCAACTCAGACACATCGAGAATAAGGAATGAAGTCGACTTCATATCGACTTGTGGTGTTTGATTGAGTTCGAATGGACCTTCAAGGAGAGCAATTGTCAACTCAATCACATCGAGAATAAGGAATGAAGTCGACTTCATATCGACTTGTGGTGTTTGATTGAGTTCGAATGGACCTTAGAGGAGAGCAATTGTCAACTCAAACACATCGAGAATAAGGAATGAAGTCGACTTCATATCGACTTGAGGTGTTTGATTGAGTTCGAATGGACCTTCAAGGAGAGCAATTGCCAACTCAGACACATCGAGAATAAGGAATGAAGTCGACTTCATATCGACTTGTGGTGTTTGATTGAGTTCGAATGGACCTTAGAGGAGAGCAATTGTCAACTCAGACACATCGAGAATAAGGAATGAAGTCGACTTCATATCGACTTGTGGTGTTTGATTGAGTTCGAATGGACCTTCAAGGAGAGCAATTGTCAACTCAGACACATCGAGAATAAGGAATGAAGTCGACTTCATATCGACTTGTGGTGTTTGATTGAGTTCGAATGGACCTTCAAGGAGAGCAATTGTCAACTCAAACACATCGAGAATAAGGAATGAAGTCGACTTCATATCGACTTGTGGTGTTTGATTGAGTTCGAATGGACCTTAGAGGAGAGCAATTGTCAACTCAGACACATCGAGAATAAGGAATGAAGTCGACTTCATATCGACTTGTGGTGTTTGATTGAGTTCGAATGGACCTTCAAGGAGAGCAATTGTCAACTCAAACACATCGAGAATAAGGAATGAAGTCGACTTCATATCGACTTGTGGTGTTTGATTGAGTTCGAATGGACCTTAGAGGAGAGCAATTGTCAACTCAGACACATCGAGAATAAGGAATGAAGTCGACTTCATATCGACTTGTGGTGTTTGATTGAGTTCGAATGGACCTTCAAGGAGAGCAATTGTCAACTCAATCACATCGAGAATAAGGAATGAAGTCGACTTCATATCGACTTGTGGTGTTTGATTGAGTTCGAATGGACCTTAGAGGAGAGCAATTGTCAACTCAGACACATCGAGAATAAGGAATGAAGTCGACTTCATATCGACTTGAGGTGTTTAATTGAGATCGAATGTACCGTCAAGGAGGGCAATTGTCACCTCAAACACATCGAGAATAAGGAATGAAGTCGACTTCATATCGACTTGTGGGGTTTGATTGAGTTCGAATGGACCTTCAAGGAGAGCAATTGTCAACTCAAACACATCGAGAATAAGGAATGAAGTCGACTTCATATCGACTTGTGGTGTTTGATTGAGTTCGAATGGACCTTCAAGGAGAGCAATTGTCAACTCAAACACATCGAGAATAAGGAATGAAGTCGACTTCATATCGACTTGTGGTGTTTGATTGAGTTCGAATGGACCTTCAAGGAGAGCAATTGTCAACTCAAACACATCGAGAATAAGGAATGAAGTCGACTTCATATCGACTTGTGGGGTTTGATTGAGTTCGAATGGACCTTCAAGGAGAGCAATTGTCAACTCAATCACATCGAGAATAAGGAATGAAGTCGACTTCATATCGACTTGTGGTGTTTGATTGAGATCAAATGGACCTTAGAGGAGAGCAATTGTCAACTCAATCACATCGAGAATAAGGAATGAAGTCGACTTCATATCGACTTGAGGTGTTTAATTGAGATCGAATGTACCGTCAAGGAGAGCAATTGTCAACTCAATCACATCGAGAATAAGGAATGAAGTCGACTTCATATCGACTTGTGGGGTTTGATTGAGTTCGAATGGACCTTCAAGGAGAGCAATTGTCAACTCAAACACATCGAGAATAAGGAATGAAGTCGACTTCATATCGACTTGTGGTGTTTGATTGAGTTCGAATGGACCTTCAAGGAGAGCAATTGTCAACTCAAACACATCGAGAATAAGGAATGAAGTCGACTTCATATCGACTTGTGGGGTTTGATTGAGTTCGAATGGACCTTCAAGGAGAGCAATTGTCAACTCAATCACATCGAGAATAAGGAATGAAGTCGACTTCATATCGACTTGTGGTGTTTGATTGAGATCAAATGGACCTTAGAGGAGAGCAATTGTCAACTCAATCACATCGAGAATAAGGAATGAAGTCGACTTCATATCGACTTGAGGTGTTTAATTGAGATCGAATGTACCGTCAAGGAGAGCAATTGTCAACTCAAACACATCGAGAATAAGGAATGAAGTCGACTTCATATCGACTTGTGGGGTTTGATTGAGTTCGAATGGACCTTCAAGGAGAGCAATTGTCAACTCAAACACATCGAGAATAAGGAATGAAGTCGACTTCATATCGACTTGTGGTGTTTGATTGAGTTCGAATGGACCTTCAAGGAGAGCAATTGTCAACTCAAACACATCGAGAATAAGGAATGAAGTCGACTTCATATCGACTTGTGGGGTTTGATTGAGTTCGAATGGACCTTCAAGGAGAGCAATTGTCAACTCAATCACATCGAGAATAAGGAATGAAGTCGACTTCATATCGACTTGTGGTGTTTGATTGAGTTCGAATGGACCTTCAAGGAGAGCAATTGTCAACTCAAACACATCGAGAATAAGGAACGAAGTCGACTTCATATCGACTTGTGGGGTTTGATTGAGTTCGAATGGACCTTCAAGGATAGCAATTGTCAACTCAATCACATCGAGAATAAGGAATGAAGTCGACTTCATATCGACTTGAGGTGTTTGATTGAGTTCGAATGGACCTTCAAGGAGAGCAATTGTCAACTCAATCACATCGAGAATAAGGAATGAAGTCGACTTCATATCGACTTGTGGTGTTTGATTGAGTTCGAATGGACCTTCAAGGAGAGCAATTGTCAACTCAGACACATCGAGAATAAGGAATGAAGTCGACTTCATATCGACTTGTGGTGTTTGATTGAGTTCGAATGGACCTTAGAGGAGAGCAATTGTCAACTCAGACACATCGAGAATAAGGAATGAAGTCGACTTCATATCGACTTGAGGTGTTTGATTGAGTTCGAATGGACCTTCAAGGAGAGCAATTGTCAACTCAATCACATTGAGAATAAGGAATGAAGTCGACTTCATATCGACTTGTGGTGTTTGATTGAGTTCGAATGGACCTTCAAGGAGAGCAATTGTCAACTCAATCACATCGAGAATAAGGAATGAAGTCGACTTCATATCGACTTGAGGTGTTTGATTGAGTTCGAATGGACCTTCAAGGAGAGCAATTGTCAACTCAATCACATCGAGAATAAGGAATGAAGTCGACTTCATATCGACTTGTGGTGTTTGATTGAGTTCGAATGGACCTTAGAGGAGAGCAATTGTCAACTCAGACACATCGAGAATAAGGAATGAAGTCGACTTCATATCGACTTGAGGTGTTTGATTGAGTTCGAATGGACCTTCAAGGAGAGCAATTGTCAACTCAATCACATCGAGAATAAGGAATGAAGTCGACTTCATATCGACTTGTGGTGTTTGATTGAGTTCGAATGGACCTTCAAGGAGAGCAATTGTCAACTCAATCACATCGAGAATAAGGAATGAAGTCGACTTCATATCGACTTGAGGTGTTTGATTGAGTTCGAATGGACCTTCAAGGAGAGCAATTGTCAACTCAATCACATCGAGAATAAGGAATGAAGTCGACTTCATATCGACTTGTGGTGTTTGATTGAGTTCGAATGGACCTTAGAGGAGAGCAATTGTCAACTCAGACACATCGAGAATAAGGAATGAAGTCGACTTCATATCGACTTGTGGTGTTTGATTGAGTTCGAATGGACCTTAGAGGAGAGCAATTGTCAACTCAGACACATCGAGAATAAGGAATGAAGTCGACTTCATATCGACTTGTGGTGTTTGATTGAGTTCGAATGGACCTTCAAGGAGAGCAATTGTCAACTCAATCACATCGAGAATAAGGAATGAAGTCGACTTCATATCGACTTGTGGTGTTTGATTGAGTTCGAATGGACCTTCAAGGAGAGCAATTGTCAACTCAATCACATCGAGAATAAGGAATGAAGTCGACTTCATATCGACTTGAGGTGTTTGATTGAGTTCGAATGGACCTTCAAGGAGAGCAATTGTCAACTCAAACACATCGAGAATAAGGAATGAAGTCGACTTCATATCGACTTGTGGTGTTTGATTGAGTTCGAATGGACCTTCAAGGAGAGCAATTGTCAACTCAATCACATCGAGAATAAGGAATGAAGTCGACTTCATATCGACTTGTGGTGTTTGATTGAGTTCGAATGGACCTTAGAGGAGAGCAATTGTCAACTCAGACACATCGAGAATAAGGAATGAAGTCGACTTCATATCGACTTGAGGTGTTTGATTGAGTTCGAATGGACCTTCAAGGAGAGCAATTGTCAACTCAAACACATCGAGAATAAGGAATGAAGTCGACTTCATATCGACTTGTGGTGTTTGATTGAGTTCGAATGGACCTTCAAGGAGAGCAATTGTCAACTCAATCACATCGAGAATAAGGAATGAAGTCGACTTCATATCGACTTGAGGTGTTTGATTGAGATCGAATGGACCTTAGAGGAGAGCAATTGTCAACTCAGACACATCGAGAATAAGGAATGAAGTCGACTTCATATCGACTTGTGGTGTTTGATTGAGTTCGAATGGACCTTCAAGGAGAGCAATTGTCAACTCAATCACATCGAGAATAAGGAATGAAGTCGACTTCATATCGACTTGTGGTGTTTGATTGAGTTCGAATGGACCTTAGAGGAGAGCAATTGTCAACTCAGACACATCGAGAATAAGGAATGAAGTCGACTTCATATCGACTTGTGGTGTTTGATTGAGTTCGAATGGACCTTCAAGGAGAGCAATTGTCAACTCAATCACATCGAGAATAAGGAATGAAGTCGACTTCATATCGACTTGTGGTGTTTGATTGAGTTCGAATGGACCTTAGAGGAGAGCAATTGTCAACTCAAACACATCGAGAATAAGGAATGAAGTCGACTTCATATCGACTTGAGGTGTTTGATTGAGTTCGAATGGACCTTCAAGGAGAGCAATTGCCAACTCAGACACATCGAGAATAAGGAATGAAGTCGACTTCATATCGACTTGTGGTGTTTGATTGAGTTCGAATGGACCTTAGAGGAGAGCAATTGTCAACTCAGACACATCGAGAATAAGGAATGAAGTCGACTTCATATCGACTTGTGGTGTTTGATTGAGTTCGAATGGACCTTCAAGGAGAGCAATTGTCAACTCAGACACATCGAGAATAAGGAATGAAGTCGACTTCATATCGACTTGTGGTGTTTGATTGAGTTCGAATGGACCTTCAAGGAGAGCAATTGTCAACTCAAACACATCGAGAATAAGGAATGAAGTCGACTTCATATCGACTTGTGGTGTTTGATTGAGTTCGAATGGACCTTAGAGGAGAGCAATTGTCAACTCAGACACATCGAGAATAAGGAATGAAGTCGACTTCATATCGACTTGTGGTGTTTGATTGAGTTCGAATGGACCTTCAAGGAGAGCAATTGTCAACTCAAACACATCGAGAATAAGGAATGAAGTCGACTTCATATCGACTTGTGGTGTTTGATTGAGTTCGAATGGACCTTAGAGGAGAGCAATTGTCAACTCAGACACATCGAGAATAAGGAATGAAGTCGACTTCATATCGACTTGTGGTGTTTGATTGAGTTCGAATGGACCTTCAAGGAGAGCAATTGTCAACTCAATCACATCGAGAATAAGGAATGAAGTCGACTTCATATCGACTTGTGGTGTTTGATTGAGTTCGAATGGACCTTAGAGGAGAGCAATTGTCAACTCAGACACATCGAGAATAAGGAATGAAGTCGACTTCATATCGACTTGAGGTGTTTAATTGAGATCGAATGTACCGTCAAGGAGGGCAATTGTCACCTCAAACACATCGAGAATAAGGAATGAAGTCGACTTCATATCGACTTGTGGGGTTTGATTGAGTTCGAATGGACCTTCAAGGAGAGCAATTGTCAACTCAAACACATCGAGAATAAGGAATGAAGTCGACTTCATATCGACTTGTGGTGTTTGATTGAGTTCGAATGGACCTTCAAGGAGAGCAATTGTCAACTCAAACACATCGAGAATAAGGAATGAAGTCGACTTCATATCGACTTGTGGTGTTTGATTGAGTTCGAATGGACCTTCAAGGAGAGCAATTGTCAACTCAATCACATCGAGAATAAGGAATGAAGTCGACTTCATATCGACTTGTGGGGTTTGATTGAGTTCGAATGGACCTTCAAGGAGAGCAAATGTCAACTCAAACACATCGAGAATAAGGAATGAAGTCGACTTCATATCGACTTGTGGTGTTTGATTGAGTTCGAATGGACCTTCAAGGAGAGCAATTGTCAACTCAAACACATCGAGAATAAGGAATGAAGTCGACTTCATATCGACTTGTGGTGTTTGATTGAGTTCGAATGGACCTTCAAGGAGTGCTATTGTCAACTCAATCACATCGAGAATAAGGAATGAAGTCGACTTCATATCGACTTGTGGTGTTTGATTGAGTTCGAATGGACCTTCAAGGAGAGCAATTGTCACCTCAAACACATCGAGAATAAGGAATGAAGTCGACTTCATATCGACTTGTGGTGTTTGATTGAGTTCGAATGGACCTTCAGGGAGAGCAATTGTCAACTCAAACACATCGAGAATAAGGAATGAAGTCGACTTCATATCGACTTGAGGTGTTTGATTGAGATCGAATGGACCTTAGAGGAGAGCAATTGTCAACTCAAACACATCGAGAATAAGGAATGAAGTCGACTTCATATCGACTTGTGGTGTTTGATTGAGTTCGAATGGACCTTCAAGGAGTGCTATTGTCAACTCAATCACATCGAGAATAAGGAATGAAGTCGACTTCATATCGACTTGTGGTGTTTGATTGAGTTCGAATGGACCTTCAAGGAGTGCAATTGTCAACTCAATCACATCGAGAATAAGGAATGAAGTCGACTTCATATCGACTTGTGGTGTTTGATTGAGTTCGAATGGACCTTCAAGGAGAGCAATTGTCAACTCAAACACATCGAGAATAAGGAATGAAGTCGACTTCATATCGACTTGTGGTGTTTGATTGAGTTCGAATGGACCTTCAAGGAGAGCAATTGTCAACTCAAACACATCGAGAATAAGGAATGAAGTCGACTTCATATCGACTTGTGGTGTTTGATTGAGTTCGAATGGACCTTCAAGGAGAGCAATTGTCAACTCAAACACATCGAGAATAAGGAATGAAGTCGACTTCATATCGACTTGTGGTGTTTGATTGAGTTCGAATGGACCTTAGAGGAGAGCAATTGTCAACTCAGACACATCGAGAATAAGGAATGAAGTCGACTTCATATCGACTTGTGGTGTTTGATTGAGTTCGAATGGACCTTCAAGGAGAGCAATTGTCACCTCAAATACATCGAGAATAAGGAATGAAGTCGACTTCATATCGACTTGTGGTGTTTGATTGAGTTCGAATGGACCTTCAAGGAGAGCAATTGTCAACTCAAACACATCGAGAATAAGGAACGAAGTCGACTTCATATCGACTTGTGGGGTTTGATTGAGTTCGAATGGACCTTCAAGGATAGCAATTGTCAACTCAATCACATCGAGAATAAGGAATGAAGTCGACTTCATATCGACTTGTGGGGTTTGATTGAGTTCGAATGGACCTTCAAGGAGAGCAATTGTCAACTCAAACACATCGAGAATAAGGAATGAAGTCGACTTCATATCGACTTGTGGTGTTTGATTGAGTTCGAATGGACCTTCAAGGAGAGCAATTGTCAACTCAAACACATCGAGAATAAGGAATGAAGTCGACTTCATATCGACTTGTGGTGTTTGATTGAGTTCGAATGGACCTTCAAGGAGAGCAATTGTCAACTCAATCACATCGAGAATAAGGAATGAAGTCGACTTCATATCGACTTGTGGGGTTTGATTGAGTTCGAATGGACCTTCAAGGAGAGCAATTGTCAACTCAAACACATCGAGAATAAGGAATGAAGTCGACTTCATATCGACTTGTGGTGTTTGATTGAGTTCGAATGGACCTTCAAGGAGAGCAATTGTCAACTCAAACACATCGAGAATAAGGAATGAAGTCGACTTCATATCGACTTGTGGTGTTTGATTGAGTTCGAATGGACCTTCAAGGAGTGCTATTGTCAACTCAATCACATCGAGAATAAGGAATGAAGTCGACTTCATATCGACTTGTGGTGTTTGATTGAGTTCGAATGGACCTTCAAGGAGAGCAATTGTCACCTCAAACACATCGAGAATAAGGAATGAAGTCGACTTCATATCGACTTGTGGTGTTTGATTGAGTTCGAATGGACCTTCAGGGAGAGCAATTGTCAACTCAAACACATCGAGAATAAGGAATGAAGTCGACTTCATATCGACTTGAGGTGTTTGATTGAGATCGAATGGACCTTAGAGGAGAGCAATTGTCAACTCAAACACATCGAGAATAAGGAATGAAGTCGACTTCATATCGACTTGTGGTGTTTGATTGAGTTCGAATGGACCTTCAAGGAGTGCTATTGTCAACTCAATCACATCGAGAATAAGGAATGAAGTCGACTTCATATCGACTTGTGGTGTTTGATTGAGTTCGAATGGACCTTCAAGGAGTGCAATTGTCAACTCAATCACATCGAGAATAAGGAATGAAGTCGACTTCATATCGACTTGTGGTGTTTGATTGAGTTCGAATGGACCTTCAAGGAGAGCAATTGTCAACTCAAACACATCGAGAATAAGGAATGAAGTCGACTTCATATCGACTTGTGGTGTTTGATTGAGTTCAAATGGACCTTCAAGGAGAGCAATTGTCAACTCAAACACATCGAGAATAAGGAATGAAGTCGACTTCATATCGACTTGTGGTGTTTGATTGAGTTCGAATGGACCTTCAAGGAGAGCAATTGTCAACTCAAACACATCGAGAATAAGGAATGAAGTCGACTTCATATCGACTTGTGGTGTTTGATTGAGTTCGAATGGACCTTAGAGGAGAGCAATTGTCAACTCAGACACATCGAGAATAAGGAATGAAGTCGACTTCATATCGACTTGTGGTGTTTGATTGAGTTCGAATGGACCTTCAAGGAGAGCAATTGTCAACTCAAACACATCGAGAATAAGGAATGAAGTCGACTTCATATCGACTTGTGGTGTTTGATTGAGTTCGAATGGACCTTCAAGGAGAGCAATTGTCAACTCAAACACATCGAGAATAAGGAATGAAGTCGACTTCATATCGACTTGTGGTGTTTGATTGAGTTCGAATGGACCTTAGAGGAGAGCAATTGTCAACTCAGACACATCGAGAATAAGGAATGAAGTCGACTTCATATCGACTTGTGGTGTTTGATTGAGTTCGAATGGACCTTAGAGGAGAGCAATTGTCAACTCAGACACATCGAGAATAAGGAATGAAGTCGACTTCATATCGACTTGTGGTGTTTGATTGAGTTCGAATGGACCTTCAAGGAGAGCAATTGTCAACTCAAACACATCGAGAATAAGGAATGAAGTCGACTTCATATCGACTTGTGGTGTTTGATTGAGTTCGAATGGACCTTAGAGGAGAGCAATTGTCAACTCAGACACATCGAGAATAAGGAATGAAGTCGACTTCATATCGACTTGTGGTGTTTGATTGAGTTCGAATGGACCTTCAAGGAGAGCAATTGTCACCTCAAATACATCGAGAATAAGGAATGAAGTCGACTTCATATCGACTTGTGGTGTTTGATTGAGTTCGAATGGACCTTCAAGGAGAGCAATTGTCAACTCAATCACATCGAGAATAAGGAATGAAGTCGTCTTCATATCGACTTGTGGTGTTTGATTGAGTTCGAATGGACCTTCAAGGAGAGCAATTGTCAACTCAAACACATCGAGAATAAGGAATGAAGTCGACTTCATATCGACTTGTGGTGTTTGATTGAGTTCGAATGGACCTTCAAGGAGAGCAATTATCACCTCAAACACATCGAGAATAAGGAATGAAGTCGTCTTCATATCGACTTGTGGTGTTTGATTGAGTTCGAATGGACCTTCAAGGAGAGCAATTGTCAACTCAATCACATCGAGAATAAGGAATGAAGTCGACTTCATATCGACTTGTGGTGTTTGATTGAGTTCGAATGGACCTTCAAGGAGAGCAATTATCACCTCAAACACATCGAGAATAAGGAATGAAGTCGACTTCATATCGACTTGTGGGGTTTGATTGAGTTCGAATGGACCTTCAAGGAGTGCAATTGTCAACTCAAACACATCGAGAATAAGGAATGAAGTCGACTTCATATCGACTTGTGGTGTTTGATTGAGTTCGAATGGACCTTCAAGGAGAGCAATTGTCAACTCAATCACATCGAGAATAAGGAATGAAGTCGTCTTCATATCGACTTGTGGGGTTTGATTGAGTTCGAATGGACCTTCAAGGAGAGCAATTGTCAACTCAAACACATCGAGAATAAGGAATGAAGTCGACTTCATATCGACTTGTGGTGTTTGATTGAGTTCGAATGGACCTTCAAGGAGAGCAATTGTCAACTCAATCACATCGAGAATAAGGAATGAAGTCGTCTTCATATCGACTTGTGGTGTTTGATTGAGTTCGAATGGACCTTCAAGGAGAGCAATTGTCAACTCAATCACATCGAGAATAAGGAATGAAGTCGACTTCATATCGACTTGTGGTGTTTGATTGAGTTCGAATGGACCTTCAAGGAGAGCAATTATCACCTCAAACACATCGAGAATAAGGAATGAAGTCGACTTCATATCGACTTGAGGTGTTTGATTGAGTTCGAATGGACCTTCAAGGAGAGCAATTGTCAACTCAAACACATCGAGAATAAGGAATGAAGTCGACTTCATATCGACTTGTGGGGTTTGATTGAGTTCGAATGGACCTTCAAGGAGAGCAATTGTCACCTCAAACACATCGAGAATAAGGAATGAAGTCGACTTCATATCGACTTGAGGTGTTTGATTGAGTTCGAATGGACCTTCAAGGAGAGCAATTGTCAACTCAAACACATCGAGAATAAGGAATGAAGTCGACTTCATATCGACTTGAGGTGTTTGATTGAGTTCGAATGGACCTTCAAGGAGAGCAATTGTCAACTCAAACACATCGAGAATAAGGAATGAAGTCGACTTCATATCGACTTGAGGTGTTTGATTGAGTTCGAATGGACCTTCAAGGAGAGCAATTGTCAACTCAAACACATCGAGAATAAGGAATGAAGTCGACTTCATATCGACTTGTGGTGTTTGATTGAGTTCGAATGGACCTTCAGGGAGAGCAATTGTCAACTCAAACACATCGAGAATAAGGAATGAAGTCGACTTCATATCGACTTGAGGTGTTTGATTGAGATCAAATGGACCTTAGAGGAGAGCAATTGTCAACTCAAACACATCGAGAATAAGGAATGAAGTCGACTTCATATCGACTTGTGGTGTTTGATTGAGTTCGAATGGACCTTCAAGGAGTGCTATTGTCAACTCAATCACATCGAGAATAAGGAATGAAGTCGACTTCATATCGACTTGTGGTGTTTGATTGAGTTCGAATGGACCTTCAAGGAGTGCAATTGTCAACTCAATCACATCGAGAATAAGGAATGAAGTCGACTTCATATCGACTTGTGGTGTTTGATTGAGTTCGAATGGACCTTCAAGGAGAGCAATTGTCAACTCAAACACATCGAGAATAAGGAATGAAGTCGACTTCATATCGACTTGTGGTGTTTGATTGAGTTCGAATGGACCTTCAAGGAGAGCAATTGTCAACTCAAACACATCGAGAATAAGGAATGAAGTCGACTTCATATCGACTTGTGGTGTTTGATTGAGTTCGAATGGACCTTCAAGGAGAGCAATTGTCAACTCAAACACATCGAGAATAAGGAATGAAGTCGACTTCATATCGACTTGTGGTGTTTGATTGAGTTCGAATGGACCTTAGAGGAGAGCAATTGTCAACTCAGACACATCGAGAATAAGGAATGAAGTCGACTTCATATCGACTTGTGGTGTTTGATTGAGTTCGAATGGACCTTCAAGGAGAGCAATTGTCAACTCAAACACATCGAGAATAAGGAATGAAGTCGACTTCATATCGACTTGTGGTGTTTGATTGAGTTCGAATGGACCTTCAAGGAGAGCAATAGTCAACTCAAACACATCGAGAATAAGGAATGAAGTCGACTTCATATCGACTTGTGGTGTTTGATTGAGTTCGAATGGACCTTAGAGGAGAGCAATTGTCAACTCAGACACATCGAGAATAAGGAATGAAGTCGACTTCATATCGACTTGTGGTGTTTGATTGAGTTCGAATGGACCTTCAAGGAGAGCAATTGTCAACTCAATCACATCGAGAATAAGGAATGAAGTCGACTTCATATCGACTTGTGGTGTTTGATTGAGTTCGAATGGACCTTCAAGGAGAGCAATTGTCAACTCAAACACATCGAGAATAAGGAATGAAGTCGACTTCATATCGACTTGTGGTGTTTGATTGAGTTCGAATGGACCTTCAAGGAGAGCAATTGTCAACTCAAACACATCGAGAATAAGGAATGAAGTCGACTTCATATCGACTTGTGGTGTTTGATTGAGTTCGAATGGACCTTCAAGGAGAGCAATTGTCAACTCAAACACATCGAGAATAAGGAATGAAGTCGACTTCATATCGACTTGAGGTGTTTGATTGAGTTCGAATGGACCTTCAAGGAGAGCAATTGTCAACTCAAACACATCGAGAATAAGGAATGAAGTCGACTTCATATCGACTTGTGGTGTTTGATTGAGTTCGAATGGACCTTCAAGGAGTGCTATTGTCAACTCAATCACATCGAGAATAAGGAATGAAGTCGACTTCATATCGACTTGTGGTGTTTGATTGAGTTCGAATGGACCTTCAAGGAGTGCAATTGTCAACTCAATCACATCGAGAATAAGGAATGAAGTCGACTTCATATCGACTTGTGGTGTTTGATTGAGTTCGAATGGACCTTCAAGGAGTGCAATTGTCAACTCAAACACATCGAGAATAAGGAATGAAGTCGACTTCATATCGACTTGAGGTGTTTGATTGAGTTCGAATGGACCTTCAAGGAGAGCAATTGTCAACTCAAACACATCGAGAATAAGGAATGAAGTCGACTTCATATCGACTTGTGGTGTTTGATTGAGTTCGAATGGACCTTAGAGGAGAGCAATTGTCAACTCAGACACATCGAGAATAAGGAATGAAGTCGACTTCATATCGACTTGTGGTGTTTGATTGAGTTCGGATGGACCTTCAAGGAGAGCAATTGTCACCTCAAATACATCGAGAATAAGGAATGAAGTCGACTTCATATCGACTTGTGGTGTTTGATTGAGTTCGAATGGACCTTCAAGGAGAGCAATTGTCAACTCAATCACATCGAGAATAAGGAATGAAGTCGACTTCATATCGACTTGTGGTGTTTGATTGAGTTCGAATGGACCTTCAAGGAGAGCAATTGTCAACTCAAACACATCGAGAATAAGGAATGAAGTCGACTTCATATCGACTTGTGGTGTTTGATTGAGTTCGAATGGACCTTCAAGGAGAGCAATTGTCAACTCAAACACATCGAGAATAAGGAATGAAGTCGACTTCATATCGACTTGTGGGGTTTGATTGAGTTCGAATGGACCTTCAAGGAGAGCAATTGTCAACTCAAACACATCGAGAATAAGGAATGAAGTCGACTTCATATCGACTTGTGGGGTTTGATTGAGTTCGAATGGACCTTCAAGGAGAGCAATTGTCAACTCAAACACATCGAGAATAAGGAATGAAGTCGACTTCATATCGACTTGAGGTGTTTGATTGAGTTCGAATGGACCTTCAAGGAGAGCAATTGTCAACTCAAACACATCGAGAATAAGGAATGAAGTCGACTTCATATCGACTTGAGGTGTTTGATTGAGTTCGAATGGACCTTCAAGGAGAGCAATTGTCAACTCAAACACATCGAGAATAAGGAATGAAGTCGACTTCATATCGACTTGTGGTGTTTGATTGAGTTCGAATGGACCTTCAAGGAGAGCAATTGTCAACTCAATCACATCGAGAATAAGGAATGAAGTCGACTTCATATCGACTTGAGGTGTTTGATTGAGTTCGAATGGACCTTCAAGGAGAGCAATTGTCAACTCAAACACATCGAGAATAAGGAATGAAGTCGACTTCATATCGACTTGAGGTGTTTGATTGAGTTCGAATGGACCTTCAAGGAGAGCAATTGTCAACTCAAACACATCGAGAATAAGGAATGAAGTCGACTTCATATCGACTTGTGGTGTTTGATTGAGTTCGAATGGACCTTCAAGGAGAGCAATTGTCAACTCAAACACATCGAGAATAAGGAATGAAGTCGACTTCATATCGACTTGTGGTGTTTGATTGAGTTCGAATGGACCTTAGAGGAGAGCAATTGTCAACTCAAACACATCGAGAATAAGGAATGAAGTCGACTTCATATCGACTTGTGGTGTTTGATTGAGTTCGAATGGACCTTCAAGGAGAGCAATTGTCAACTCAAACACATCGAGAATAAGGAATGAAGTCGACTTCATATCGACTTGAGGTGTTTGATTGAGTTCGAATGGACCTTCAAGGAGAGCAATTGTCAACTCAAACACATCGAGAATAAGGAATGAAGTCGACTTCATATCGACTTGTGGTGTTTGATTGAGTTCGAATGGACCTTCAAGGAGAGCAATTGTCAACTCAAACACATCGAGAATAAGGAATGAAGTCGACTTCATATCGACTTGAGGTGTTTGATTGAGTTCGAATGGACCTTCAAGGAGAGCAATTGTCAACTCAAACACATCGAGAATAAGGAATGAAGTCGACTTCATATCGACTTGAGGTGTTTGATTGAGTTCGAATGGACCTTCAAGGAGAGCAATTGTCAACTCAAACACATCGAGAATAAGGAATGAAGTCGACTTCATATCGACTTGTGGTGTTTGATTGAGTTCGAATGGACCTTAGAGGAGAGCAATTGTCAACTCAGACACATCGAGAATAAGGAATGAAGTCGACTTCATATCGACTTGTGGTGTTTGATTGAGTTCGAATGGACCTTCAAGGAGAGCAATTGTCAACTCAAACACATCGAGAATAAGGAATGAAGTCGACTTCATATCGACTTGTGGTGTTTGATTGAGTTCGAATGGACCTTCAAGGAGAGCAATTGTCAACTCAAACACATCGAGAATAAGGAATGAAGTCGACTTCATATCGACTTGTGGTGTTTGATTGAGTTCGAATGGACCTCAGAGGAGAGCAATTGTCAACTCAGACACATCGAGAATAAGGAATGAAGTCGACTTCATATCGACTTGTGGTGTTTGATTGAGTTCGAATGGACCTTCAAGGAGAGCAATTGTCAACTCAAACACATCGAGAATAAGGAATGAAGTCGACTTCATATCGACTTGTGGTGTTTGATTGAGTTCGAATGGACCTTCAAGGAGAGCAATTGTCAACTCAAACACATCGAGAATAAGGAATGAAGTCGACTTCATATCGACTTGTGGTGTTTGATTGAGTTCGAATGGACCTTCAAGGAGAGCAATTGTCAACTCAAACACATCGAGAATAAGGAATGAAGTCGACTTCATATCGACTTGTGGTGTTTGATTGAGTTCGAATGGACCTTCAAGGAGAGCAATTGTCACCTCAAACACATCGAGAATAAGGAATGAAGTCGACTTCATATCGACTTGTGGTGTTTGATTGAGTTCGAATGGACCTTCAAGGAGAGCAATTGTCAACTCAAACACATCGAGAATAAGGAATGAAGTCGACTTCATATCGACTGGTGGTGTTTGATTGAGTTCGAATGGACCTTAGAGGAGAGCAATTGTCAACTCAGACACATCGAGAATAAGGAATGAAGTCGACTTCATATCGACTTGTGGTGTTTGATTGAGTTCGAATGGACCTTCAAGGAGAGCAATTGTCAACTCAATCACATCGAGAATAAGGAATGAAGTCGACTTCATATCGACTTATGGTGTTTGATTGAGTTCGAATGGACCTTCAAGGAGAGCAATTGTCAACTCAAACACATCGAGAATAAGGAATGAAGTCGACTTCATATCGACTTGTGGTGTTTGATTGAGTTCGAATGGACCTTCAAGGAGAGCAATTGTCAACTCAAACACATCGAGAATAAGGAATGAAGTCGACTTCATATCGACTTGTGGTGTTTGATTGAGTTCGAATGGACCTTAGAGGAGAGCAATTGTCAACTCAATCACATCGAGAATAAGGAATGAAGTCGACTTCATATCGACTTGTGGTGTTTGATTGAGTTCGAATGGACCTTAGAGGTGAGCAATTGTCAACTCAGACACATCGAGAATAAGGAATGAAGTCGACTTCATATCGACTTGAGGTGTTTGATTGAGTTCGAATGGACCTTCAAGGAGAGCAATTGTCAACTCAAACACATCGAGAATAAGGAATGAAGTCGACTTCATATCGACTTGTGGGGTTTGATTGAGTTCGAATGGACCTTCAAGGAGAGCAATTGTCAACTCAAACACATCGAGAATAAGGAATGAAGTCGACTTCATATCGACTTGAGGTGTTTGATTGAGTTCGAATGGACCTTCAAGGAGAGCAATTGTCAACTCAAACACATCGAGAATAAGGAATGAAGTCGACTTCATATCGACTTGTGGTGTTTGATTGAGTTCGAATGGACCTTAGAGGAGAGCAATTGTCAACTCAGACACATCGAGAATAAGGAATGAAGTCGACTTCATATCGACTTGTGGGGTTTGATTGAGTTCGAATGGACCTTCAAGGAGAGCAATTGTCAACTCAATCACATAGAGAATAAGGAATGAAGTCGACTTCATATCGACTTGTGGTGTTTGATTGAGTTCGAATGGACCTTCAAGGAGAGCAATTGTCAACTCAAACACATCGAGAATAAGGAACGAAGTCGACTTCATATCGACTTGTGGGGTTTGATTGAGTTCGAATGGACCTTCAAGGAGAGCAATTGTCAACTCAATCACATCGAGAATAAGGAATGAAGTCGACTTCATATCGACTTGTGGGGTTTGATTGAGATCGAATGGACCTTAGAGGAGAGCAATTGTCAACTCAAACACATCGAGAATAAGGAATGAAGTCGACTTCATATCGACTTGTGGGGTTTGATTGAGATCGAATGGACCTTCAAGGAGAGCAATTGTCAACTCAATCACATCGAGAATAAGGAATGAAGTCGACTTCATATCGACTTGAGGTGTTTGATTTAGTTCGAATGGACCTTCAAGGAGAGCAATTGTCAACTCAAACACATCGAGAATAAGGAATGAAGTCGACTTCATATCGACTTGTGATGTTTGATTGAGTTCGAATGGACCTTCAAGGAGAGCAATTGTCAACTCAAACACATCGAGAATAAGGAATGAAGTCGACTTCATATCGACTTGTGGTGTTTGATTGGGTTCGAATGGACCTTCAAGGAGAGCAATTGTCAACTCAATCACATCGAGAATAAGGAATGAAGTCGACTTCATATCGACTTGTGGGGTTTGATTGAGTTCGAATGGACCTTCAAGGAGAGCAATTGTCAACTCAGACACATCGAGAATAAGGAATGAAGTCGACTTCATATCGACTTGTGGTGTTTGATTGAGTTCGAATGGACCTTCAAGGAGTGCAATTGTCAACTCAATCACATCGAGAATAAGGAATGAAGTCGACTTCATATCGACTTGTGGTGTTTGATTGAGTTCGAATGGACCTTCAAGGAGTGCAATTGTCAACTCAATCACATCGAGAATAAGGAATGAAGTCGACTTCATATCGACTTGTGGTGTTTGATTGAGTTCGAATGGACCTTCAAGGAGTGCAATTGTCAACTCAATCACATCGAGAATAAGGAATGAAGTCGACTTCATATCGACTTGTGGTGTTTGATTGAGTTCGAATGGACCTTCAAGGAGTGCAATTGTCAACTCAATCACATCGAGAATAAGGAATGAAGTCGACTTCATATCGACTTGTGGTGTTTGATTGAGTTCGAATGGACCTTCAAGGAGTGCAATTGTCAACTCAATCACATCGAGAATAAGGAATGAAGTCGACTTCATATCGACTTGTGGTGTTTGATTGAGTTCGAATGGACCTTCAAGGAGTGCAATTGTCAACTCAATCACATCGAGAATAAGGAATGAAGTCGACTTCATATCGACTTGTGGTGTTTGATTGAGTTCGAATGGACCTTCAAGGAGTGCAATTGTCAACTCAATCACATCGAGAATAAGGAATGAAGTCGACTTCATATCGACTTGTGGTGTTTGATTGAGATCGAATGGACCTTCATGATTGTGGTCGATTCGTGGTGTTTCGATACCTGTGTGACGCCGCATGTGCCGCCGCAGGGTCAAGTAGGCTCCAGCTCGGTACTCGCAGAGGCTGCACGCGAAAGGCTTGACACCTGTGGATGATAACAACGGTCAAAAACAATCCACAGTCACGCAGCATGGCTATAAGAGCGAATTTTTGAAAAATAAAAAAACAACTGGTTTTTTGTAAAATTTGTCCATTAAACTGGGTTTATAATAAATTTTATCTCAATTTTAATGCCGAGTAACATCTCAGTTTATAGATTTTTCAACGCAGAACACGGTGGTGAAGTCAGAATTGCGATATCTCATTCCGTTTCCAGAGTAGAGCAGACTAACCATGAAGAACATCTCAAGTAACAACCACATTTCTTCATCTTCAATGTCCTCCAGTTTGAGAACGGAATGAGATATCGCAATTCTGATTTCACCATCGTGTTCAGCGTTAAAAAACCTTCAAAATGAGGTGTCACTTGTCAGACTGTTGCACTTTGGGAATTCACGTACGTGTGTGAACTTTCATATGACGAGTGATGTGCGACGCTCGACCAGCTCTGTAATCGCAGAACTCGCAAGCGAACGGCTTCTCACCTGAAAAAAATCAAATTAAATTTAAAAAAAAAAAAAAAAAAAAAAAAAAATCCACAGTCATGCAGCATGGCTATAAAAGCGAATTTTCGAAGAAATAACCGGTTTTATGTAATATGTCTCCCTTAAAGAACATGATGTCCATGAGGTGTCACTTGTCAGAGAATTTATGGGCAATTTTCACCTCCTAAAACTCCCTGAAACCCCCCCTTAGAGTGGCCTGATTCTGCCCATCTACGAACTTAACCTGTCGATTGCCAAGACAGATTTTTTTGTGCAAATTTGAACTTTTTATGTCAATCCTATCGAGAGTTATCGTCAGGAAATTCGAATTTTAAGAAATTCAAGATCTAAAAATGTTGTATCTGAGAACATTTTCTTAGAAAATTCGGTAAAAAACAACTAAAACCATCACATCACTTCGCGCCAAAACCACGAGGGTGCCAAAAATCGAAATTTTACTTCGGCATTGCTTGTGAGGGTATTGATCTCCTCTATTTATGAAAAATCCTTAGAAATCCTTAGAAAACACCTGAGCCTTTACACGGGGGTATGGATCTCCTCTATTCATGAAAAATCCTTAAAAAATCCATAGAAATCCTTAGAATACACCTGAGCCTTTATACGGGGGTATTAGAACACCTTTGAAAAATCCTAAGAATTGGTTTACAAAAATCCTTTAAAAAAATACCTCAGCCTTTATACGGGGGTAGAAATCTCCTCTATTTATGAATAATCCTCAGAAATGCTTTGGAAAAATCCTTAGAAATGCTTTTAAAAAATCCTTAGAAAACCTTAAAACAACACCTGAGCCTTATTACGGGGGTGATGATCTCCTCTATTTATGAAAAATCCTTAGAAATACTTGACAAATCCATAGAAATCCTTAGAATACACCTGAGCTTTTACACGGGGGTATTAGAACACCTTTGAAAAATCATAGGAAATGCTTTACAAAAATCCTTAAAAAACACGTGAGCCTTTACACGGGGGTATGGATCTCCTCTATTTATGAATAATCCTCAGAAATGCTTTGGAAAAATCCTTAGAAATGCTTTTAAAAAATCCTTAGAAAACCTTAAAACAACACCTGAGCCTTATTACGGGGGTGATGATCTCCTCTATTTATGAAAAATCCTTAGAAATACTTGACAAATCCATAGAAATCCTTAGAATACACCTGAGCTTTTACACGGGGGTATTAGAACACCTTTGAAAAATCATAGGAAATGCTTTACAAAAATCCTTAAAAAACACGTGAGCCTTTACACGGGGGTATGGATCTCCTCTATTTATGAAAAATCCTTAGAAATGCTTAGAAAATCCTTGAAAAACACCTGAGCCTTTACACGGGTGTATGGATTTCCTCTATTTATGAAAAATCCCCAGAAATGCTAAGAAAAATCCTTAGAAATGATTCAAACAAACCCATAGAAATCCTTAGAAAACACCTGAGCCTTTATACGGGGGTAATGATCTCCTCTATTTATGAAAAATCCTAAGAATTGGTTTACAAAAATCCTTAAAAAAATACCTCAGCCGTTATACGGGGGTTGAAATCTCCTCTATTTATGAATAATCCTCAGAAATGCTTTAGAAAAATCCTTAGAAATGCTAAGAAAAATCCTTAGAAATGATTCAAACAAACCCATAGAAATCCTTAGAAAACACCTGAGCCTTTATACGGGGGTATTGATCTCCTCTATTCATGAAAAACCCTTAGAAATGCTCAGAAAAATCCTTAAGAAATCCTTAGAAATGCTTAGAAAAGATTGAACCCATAGAAATCCTTAGAAAACACCTGAGGCTTTCTACGCATTTTCTAAGGGTTTGGCGTAATAGGGAGGTTTTGGACCGTCAATCCGCACACATCAAACAATACGCGGTAAAGATAGTGATCTCACCGGTGTGAACCCTCATGTGGGCTTTGAGCGTTGCGGCTTGGCTCGCTTGGTACGGGCAGATCCCGCAGGAGTAGGGCTTCTCACCTGCAACAACAAGAGCAGAGTTGAGAGAGAGACACGTTAGGGGGGCGATACGTTAGACAAGGTGTAATGTTAGGGGGGCAATACTCAAGTGGGGTTACAGGGGAAGAGACGTCAGATACGTTGTTAGGGGGGCGATACGTTAGACAGGTTGTTTAGAGGGGACTATAGACACGTTAGGGGGGCGACACTCAAGTGGGGTTATAGGAGGCGATACGTTAGGTACGTTGATAGAGGGGACAATAGACACGTTAGGGGGGCGACACTCAAGTGGGGTTACAGGGGAAGATACGTCAGATACGTGGTTAGGGGGGGGGGCGATACTCAAGTGGGGTTACAGGGGAAGATACGTCAGATACGTGGTTAGGGGGGGGGGGGCGATACTCAAGTGGGGTTACAGGGGAAGATACGTCAGATACGTTGTTAAGGGGGCGATACGTGAGACAGGTTGTTTAGAGGGGAAGATAGAATACTTACAATGTTAGGGGGCGATACTCAAGTACGGTTATAGGAGGCGATACGTTAGGGAAGCGTTACGTTGGACATGGTTTGAGGGGACTATAGACACGTTAGGGGGGCGACACTCAAGTACGGTTATAGGAGGCGATACGTTAGGTACGTTGATAGAGGGGACGATAGACAAGGTAAGTTGTTAGGGGGGCGACACTCAAGGGGGGTTATAGGGGGCGATACGTTAGGAGGACGATACGTCGTTAAGGGAACGATAAACCAGGTACGTTTTTAGGGGGCATTAAGTTTATTACTTGTAAGGGGGCGATATGTTAGGGGGACAATACGTTAGACACATCGTTAGACATGGAACGTTTTTAGGGGGCGATACATTAGATACGTTGTTAAGGGGAAGATAGACAAGGTGAGTTGTTAGGGGGGTTATACTCAAGGGGGATTACAGGGGAAGATACGTCAGATACGTCGTTAAGGTGACGGTAGATATGGTAGGTTGTTAAGGGGACAATAGACAAATTACGTTGTTAGGAGGCGATACGTTAGGGGCGATACGTTAAGGGTATGATACGTTAGGGGGACAATACAATTAAGTAGGGTTATAGGGGGCGGTACTTTAAATACGTCGTTATGGGTACGTTGTTAGGGGGGTGACATGTTTATTACTTGTTAGTGGCAAAAGTTAGGTAAGTTGTTAAGGGGACGATAGACAAGGGATACTGAAATGGGGGCGATACGTTAGACACGTTGATAGAGGGGACGATAGACAAGGTAAGTTGTTAGAGGTGCGATAATCGAGGGAGGTTATAGGTGGCGAAGCGTTACGGGGACGATACGTCGTTAAGGGAACGATAAACCAGGTACGTTTTTAGGGTCGATACGTTTATTACTTGTTAGGAGGAGATATGTAAGGGGGACGATACTTTAGATACATCGTTAAGGAACAGATAGACAAGGGTACGTTGTTAGGGGGGCGATAGGTACTCAAGTGGGGTTATAGGGGTCGATACGTTGTGGGGACGATTCTTTAGATACGTCTATAAGGGGACTCTAGACAAATTACGTTGTTAGGAGGCAATACGTTAGATACGTTGTAGAGGGGAAGATAGACGAGGTAAGTACGTTGTTAAGGGGACTCTAGACAAATTAAGTTGTTAGGATGCGATACGTTATGGAGACGATACGTTCATTACGTTGTTAGAGGGTGATACGTTATGGGGACGATACGTTCATTACGTTGTTAGAGGGTGATACGTTAGGGGGACAATACGTTGATAAGTTTGGTTATGGGGACGATAGACAAGGTACGTTGTTAGTGGGCGATACGTTATGGGGACGATACGTTCATTAGGTTGTTAAGGGGACGATAGACAAGGTACGTTGTTATAGGGTGATACGTTATGGGGACGATACGTTCATTACGTTGTTAAGGGGACGATAGACAAGGTACGTTGTTAAGGAGACGATACGTGACTATAAGTTACCTGTGTGGGTCCGTATGTGACGCCTGAGCTCTTTGAAACTCGCGCATCTGTACTCGCACATTTCACAGCCATGCGGCTTCTCGCCTGAACGCACAAAAATTAATTAAATTAAATACTGCAAAATACGTCAATAAGTCAAATTGCCAGGACGTTATTGGCACAAACGGCTGCTCGTACAAAGCTCCAAAATTTGACCATTCAAGACCACTCCTCAGAATCAAACTCTATAAGCTAGTAAAGTAAAACGGTGCACAAAAAGGGGTCGAAGTGGAAAGTTTTGATGTTATAGTTTTTATTGGTTCATGTCATGTTTTATAGGGTGCTGAACACGAATCTAAAGTTGTCGAACAAAAATTTGCTCGGGAAATATGAGAAATCATCAAAAAACCACTAAAAATCGTGTTTTTCAGTGGTTTTCAGCTTATAACTTGCAAACCAAGCTATTTACCCAAAAAATGGTTATCTAGTAAAATAAAGAGGAGAACATTCCCTACAATTTATGTCTGATAACATTTTTTCGTACGTCGTACGGTTTCCACGCAGAAGAGTGATGAAATGTGGGAGAATTCAAATTGCTTTTTTTTTTCAAAAATGACTGATTTCTCCCACATTTCAGCACTCTTTTGCGTGGAAACGATACGACGTACGAAAAAATGTTATGAGACATAAATTGTAGGAAATTTTCGCTACTTTATTTCACTAGATAACCATTTTTTGAGTAAATAGCTTGGTTTGCAAGTTATAAGCTGAAAACCACTAGAAAACACGATTTTTGGTGTTTTTTTTTTCAAGATTTCTCATATTTGCCGAGCAAATTTTTATAGGAGAACTTCAGATTCGTGTTCAGCACCCCATAAAACATAAAATGAACCAATAAAAACTATTACACCGAAAACATTCCAATTCAAACGACCGTTTTATTGAACTATCTACACAAAACTACACCGTTCCGTCAAAAATTTTCGAGATGTGAAGTTCTCAAAATTTCAAAAATCATTTTGACCCCCTCCCCACAAACACGAGGTTGTGGAATTTTTGAAAAAAATTCATTTTGACTGTTTCAAAATTTGATTTAAAGGACTAAATTGACGTTCAAGTGGTTTGAAGGACGAACCTGAGTGAACCGTGACGTGTCTCTTCATGTCCGACAGATGAGCGGTTCGATAGTCGCAGAGCTCGCACCCGTACGGTTTTTCACCTTGAAAAAAAGTGAACGAATGAATAACATTGAATAATCAAGTTAAAAATAAACTTGAATAAATAATTTATAACAAATAAAATTTATATAATTTATAAAAAAATAGTGACATGTTGGTCGGGGAAAATTTCGTCGTATCCTCCCCCCCCCCCCTGTCTTATATTTTGTTTTCCTTAATAGATCATGAAGTTTCTTCATTTGTCACTAATTTGTCATAATATATCACTTATAATATCCCCTATAATTTATCAGTAACCTTAATTTTTTCGGGCTTTATTACCCGGTAAGTGAAGGAGGAGCAGCTGTATGTTGTCATGTGGTGATGGTGGCTCTGTAAGAGAATTTTCGACGGTGCTGAATCCGAATCCGTTTTTTTTTTTCGATTTTTTCGACGTTTTTATGGTTTTTTTACTGCAACTTTACGGTGTATTTTCGTGGTCATCACGAACTTCGTCAAAAAAAAAAAAAAAAAAAAAATTGTAATAGGGCTAGATTTGTAGGAAAATATGACCCCAATTTCTTTTGACATTTTATGTCTTTACTCTGGCACATAACTCGAAAAGCGTCACACGAAATCGTCACGAAAATTTCTGATGATTTTCGCTTACAACCGATTCGTTGCCACGGAACTTTATCTGCGCCAGTTATCATCGTACAAAAATCGTTCACCACTCGTTGCATAGCTCTCGATTTACTTAACCGTATTACGTTAACCACTGCGGAGTGCGTGGCCGACAAGCTGCGGTATGAGCGTGATTGTTTAAATAATTGTTTACACACAGGTGATCACCACTTGACTAAGACATAAAATGTCCCACAGGGTTGCAGACTCGTATGCAAGATGTTACATTTAGCTAAGACTCTGAAGCCTAGTTTAACTCTTTTTCTTGATTCTTTTTAATCCCCAGCGAACCCTCTACCCTTTAGCTAAGACTGTGAAGCCTAGTTTAACTCTTTTTCTTGATTCTTTTTAATCTCCAGTGAACCCTCTACCCTTTAGCTAAGACTGTGAAGCCTAGTTTAACTCTTTTTCTTGATTCTTTTTAATCTCCAGTGAACCCTCTACCCTTTAGCTAAGACTCTGAAGCCTAGTTTAACTCTTTTTCTTGATTCTTTTTAATCTCCAGCGAACCCTCTACCCTTTAGCTAAGACTCTGAAGCCTAGTTTAACTCTTTTTCTTGATTCTTTTTAATCTCCAGTGAACCCTCTACCCTTTAGCTAAGACTCTGAAGCCTAGTTTAACTCTTTTTCTTGATTCTTTTTAATCTCCAGTGAACCCTCTACCCTTTAGCTAAGACTGTGAAGCCTAGTTTAACTCTTTTTCTTGATTCTTTTTAATCTCCAGTGAACCCTCTACCCTTTAGCTAAGACTCTGAAGCCTAGTTTAACTCTTTTTCTTGATTCTTTTTAATCCCCAGCGAACCCTCTACCCTTTAGCTAAGACTCTGAAGCCTAGTTTAACTCTTTTTCTTGATTCTTTTTAATCTCCAGTGAACCCTCTACCCTTTAGCTAAGACTCTGAAGCCTAGTTTAACTCTTTTTCTTGATTCTTTTTAATCTCCAGTGAACCCTCTACCCTTTAGCTAAGACTCTGAAGCCTAGTTTAACTCTTTTTCTTGATTCTTTTTAATCCCCAGCGAACCCTCTACCCTTTAGCTAAGACTCTGAAGCCTAGTTTAACTCTTTTTCTTGATTCTTTTTAATCTCCAGTGAACCCTCTACCCTTTAGCTAAGACTCTGAAGCCTAGTTTAACTCTTTTTCTTGATTCTTTTTAATCTCCAGTGAACCCTCTACTTCTTTCCCTGTATTTCACTTTCTTTCTGAAACCGGAGGATCAAATAATCATTCGTAATAGGCCGCGTGAATACACACCTGGCTCGTTTAATAAAAGATACTGTGTGGTCTCACGCTATGACGTTCAGATAAGAATACCTTTTTTAATAACAAGGCCTGGTTTGTTGAAGGGAGAAATGTTTCGACGCTTGCTTGGAATTTTCCACTTGGGCTTTATTTTCTGTTTTTTCACGTTAATCCAAACCCTCCAAATCCCCCAAAATCCTACTGAAAAACTGTAAAAAAAATATACATATATCACAATTTCCAGCGGAATTCTCCAAAAAAATACATTCAAATTCGATTCGAAAACGTACCCGTGTGAACGCGCATGTGCCTCCTCAATGTCAAAAGGGCTCCGGCTCGATAGTCGCAGAGACTGCACTCGTACGGCTTTTCTCCTGCTCGACAATAATTGTTGGTCAATCCATTCGATTTACTTCACTGAATTACTCAGTAAACACAGTCATTGGCAGGTGGTTTTTTTGACTCTGATGAAAAGTCGCTCAAATGACGATGTGGGAAGTTGCCGTGAGACCCTCGATATATTTAGTCAATTTAAATTGTCTGTATTGTTTGTTTATATAATGAAATAAATGCCTTAATTTAGAAAAAATAAAAAAAAAATAAATAAAATACTACGTACCGGTATGTTTTCTCATGTGAGTCTTGAGGTGATTGAGACGACCCGCTTGGTACCCGCAGATGTCACACCGTGTGTTACCTGAGGAAACCAGAGAAAGCCAAATAAATTTCCTTAATGTTCAAAATTGTGTAAAAATGGAAATGGTTCTAAAACCTTTAATAGTCTTGAAATTTGGACGGATTGGGGCACCAAAAGTGCCTTATAAATTGGTCCAATTTTGAAGTTGGGGAGGTCGATCGACACAGAATTTAACGCTCTTTACTTTGTCTCTCAGTAAGGTTTTCGCTCAGACGCGTTGTTTAAGAGTTATCAAAGAAAAACTGAAAGAAGCCCGAAAATGTGGACGTTTTTGGGGCACCAAAAGTGCCTTATGAATTGGTCCAATTTTGGTGTTTGGGGGGTCAATCGACGCAGAATTCAATGCTCTTTACTTTGTCTCTCAGTAAGGTTTTCGCTCGGAAGCGTTGTTTAAGAGTTATCAGAGAAAAACTGAAAGAAGCCCGAAAATGTGGACGTTTTTGGGGCACCAAAAGTGAATTATAAATTGGTCCAATTTTGGTGTTTGGGGGGTCAATCAACGCAGAATTTAACGCTCTTTACTTTGTCTTTCAGTAAGGTTTTCGCTCGGAAGCGTTGTTTAAGAGTTATCAGAGAAAAACTGAAAGAAGTCCGAAAATTTCGACGTTTTTGGGGCACCAAGAGTGATGTGCTCAACCCCTCGAGGTTACCACGGGCACCCTGTAAATCTTTCGAAAACCTTAAAATAGTCTCGAAAACGAGTCATCTCAGTTTGTACCCTTCCAGGGGTTTAGCGCATCACTTTTGGTCACCCTGAAAAACGTAGAAATTTTTGGACTTTCTTCAGTTTTTCGCTTTTAACTAGTAAACGACGCATCTGAGCGAAAACCTTACTGAGAGACAAAGTACAGAGCGTTAAATTCTCCGTCGATTGACTTCCCTAACTTCAAAATTGGACGAATTTATAAAGTAGTAATCGACGGTTTTTGGGGCACCAAAAGTGATGTGCTCAACCCCAAACTCAGAATTACCGATCGTTTTAAATAATATCGATACTATCGATTCGTGCTACAAGTTACGAGGTGGTTACAGAACGTCGAGGTTAACGTAATAAAATAAAATAAATTGTGAGCTCACTTTTGGGTTTGTTCTTGCGACCGTCTCTGAAGATGTCGGCCAAAGTCAATTCTTCTTTGATTTTCATTTCGGCGTCGGCGTCGCAGTTCGAATCCTTTCGGTCACCTGATGAACAGTTCGATATTAGAAAGTTTTTGGGAGTTGTGTATAGTTCGCTGAGTGTCCCTGTTCTCGGGGGGGTTAGGTAATATGGCCACCCAGAGGGAAAATTCGGTCTGTGTCCACAGAACTGTCTCTCCCCAGAGCGGCCGAACGAAATAATCGAGACGAGGGGCTCAACGAACCACCACATGGGAGTAAAAAACTCTTTAGTGGACATTCAAGACCTTCTATTGGATGGAGAAAATCGTACAATGGGAGAAATATCGAAGAACAAGCAGGTTTGGGGGATAAGACCTCCTTTAAGTAGACATTTAAGTACTTAGTTTTAACCGGAAGTATCGTACAGTGAGAGAAAACTTAAGGGAAGAGCAATTTTGGGGGTAAAACCTCCTTTTAACGGACATTTCAGGACTTCGTTTTTAGCAGGATATCTTCGTCTAGTGAGATGTCTTCTATTTAGAAGAAAAAGTAATTTAAGGGGGGAAAAACCTCCTTTAAGTAGACATTTAAGTACTTAGTTTTAACAGGAAGTATCGTACAGTGGGAGAAAACTGGAGGGAAGAGCAATTTTGGGGGTAAAACCTCCTTTTAAGACTTCCATTTCAGGACTTCGTTTTTAGCAGGATATCTTCGTCTAGTGAGATGTCTTCTATTTTGAAGAAAAAGTCATTCAAGGGGGGAAAAACCTCCTTTAAGTAGACATTTAAGTACTTAGTTTTAACAGGAAGTATCGTACAGTGGGAGAAAACTGGAGGGAAGAGCAATTTTGGGGGTAAAACCTCCTTTTAAGACTTCCATTTCAGGACTTCGTTTTTAGCAGGATATCTTCGTCTAGTGAGATGTCTTCTATTTTGAAGAAAAAGTCATTCAAGGGGGGAAAAACCTCCTTAAAGTAGACATTTAAGTACTTAGTTTTAACAGGAATTATCGTACAGTGGGAGAAAACTGGAGGGAAGAGCAATTTTGGGGGTAAAACCTCCTTTTAACGGACATTTCAGGACTTCGTTTTTAGCAGGATATCTTCGTCTAGTGAGATGTCTTCTATTTTGAAGAAAAAGTCATTCAAGGGGGGAAAAACCTCCTTTAAGTAGACATTTAAGTACTTAGTTTTAACAGGAAGTATCGTACAGTGGGAGAAAACTTAAGGGAAGAGCAATTTTGGGGGTAAAACCTCCTTTTAAGACTTCCATTTCAGGACTTCGTTTTTAGCAGGATATCTTCGTCTAGTGAGATGTCTTCTATTTTGAAGAAAAAGTCATTCAAGGGGGGAAAAACCTCCTTTAAGTAGACATTTAAGTACTTAGTTTTAACCGGAAGTATCGTACAGTGGGAGAAAACTGGAGGGAAGAGCAATTTTGGGGGTAAAACCTCCTTTTAACGGACATTTCAGGACTTCGTTTTTAGCAGGATATCTTCGTCTAGTGAGATGTCTTCTATTTTGAAGAAAAAGTCATTCAAGGGGTGAAAAACCTCCTTTAAGTAGACATTTAAGTACTTAGTTTTAACCGGAAGTATCGTACAGTGAGAGAAAACTTAAGGGAAGAGCAATTTTGGGGGTAAAACCTCCTTTTAACGGACATTTCAGGACTTCGTTTTTAGCAGGATATCTTCGTCTAGTGAGATATCTTCTATTTTGAAGAAAAAGTCATTCAAGGGGGGAAAAACCTCCTTAAAGTAGACATTTAAGTACTTAGTTTTAACAGGAATTATCGTACAGTGGGAGAAAATTTGAGAGAAGAGCCATTTTGGGGGTAAAACCTCCTTTTAACGGACATTTCAGGACTTCGTTTTTAGCAGGATATCTTCGTCTAGTGAGATGTCTTCTATTTAAAGAAAAAGTCATTCAAGGGGTAAAAAACCTCCTTTAAGTAGACATTTAAGTACTTAGTTTTAACCGGAAGTATCGTACAGTGGGAGAAAACTGGAGGGAAGAGCAATTTTGGGGGTAAAACCTCCTTTTAAGACTTCCATTTCAGGACATCGTTTTTAGCAGGATGTCTTCGTCTAGTGAGATGTCTTCTATTTTGAAGAAAAAGTCATTCAAGGGGTGAAAAACCTCCTTTTAGTGGACATTTAAGTACTTAGTTTTAACAGGAAATCTCGTCTTGTGAGGGGAAATTTGAGGGAAGAGCATTTTTTGTGGAGAGAAACCTCCTTTTAGAAACCTCATTTCAGTGGAAACATCAAAGAAACGAACAGGTTTCTGGGTCAAAACCTCCTTTTAATGGACATTTTTGAACTCGGCTAAAGGTGGAAATCTCGTGTAGAGTGACATTTTGAAGAGAGTGGATTTTTTTGGGGGTTAAAACCTCTCCGTAGTGGACATTTAGGACCTTTTAGTGGAGGGAACATCTCGAAGACCCTCTTTCCAAGTCGAAACCTCGTTCATGTGGGCCATTAGGACCTTCTGGGGAGGAAATCGGGTATAGTGAGAGACTTGAGGGTAAAACCTCCTTCTAGTGGACCAATTTAAGCGTTCAATAGACTTTCTCATAGAGTAGGAACGAGCAAGTTTCGAGCGAAAACCTCCTTATAGCGGACCTCCTTAGATCTCAGAGTTACTAGTGAGAGATATTTTGAATAAAGAGTCATTTAAGGGGGGAAAAACCTCCTTTTAACGTATATTTTTGGACTCAGTTTTAGCAGGATATCTTCGTCTAGTGACATATCTTCTATTTAAAGAAAAAGTCATTCAAGGGGTAAAAAACCTCCTTTAAGTAGACTTTTAAGTACTTAGTTTAAACAGGAAATATCGTACAGTGGGAGAAAATGTGAGGGAAGAGCAATTTTGGGAGTAAAACCTCCTTTTAACGGACATTTCAGGACTTCGTTTTTAGCAGGATATCTTCGTCTAGTGAGATGTCTTCTATTTTGAAGAAAAAGTCATTCAAGAGGTAAAAAACCTCCTTTAAGTAGACTTTTAAGTACTTAGTTTTAACAGGAAGTATCGTACAGTGGGAGAAAATTTAAGGGAAGAGCAATTTTGGGGGTAAAACCTCCTTTTAACGGACATTTCAGTGGAAACATCAAAGAAACTAACAGGTTTCTGATTCAAAACCTCCTTTTAATGGACATTTTTGAACTCTGCTAAAAAGTGATATTTTGAAGAGGAATTCAGTGGAATTTCGTGGTTCTGTCCTGTTATTTTCTCGTTGAATCCAGTATTTTGTATTGTTTTTCCTCTTTATTGATCTCACTATCTAGATTTAGTAGTTCTTTTTTTCTATAAATTTAAATTTAGTGGTTTTGTCCTGGTTTTTTTTCCTTCGAAACACCAGAAAAAAATTGGTTATCAACGAAATGTACAATTGAAATCATTGATAACACCAGAAAACCCCTCTGAATCCTCCTGAAGCGTGGCTGTTCAACCTCTAACTCTTGAATTAGCGAATTCTCAAAGGGAATGCAGCTCTTGTTCTCGGTCCAAAATTTTTAGTTTCAGAGATTTTTCAACGCTAAACACGATGGTGAAGTCAGAATTGCGATATCTCATTCCGTTCTCAAACTGGAGCGCTTTGAAGATGAAGAAACGTGGTTGATACTTGAGATGTTCTTCATGGACATCGTGTTCTTCAATGGAGACGTTTTTACATAAAAACCCAGTTATTTCTTCGAAAATTCGCTCTTACAGCCATGCTGCATTTTTGGTTTTAACGCGACTCACCATCATCCGCGGCCTTCGGAGACTGAACGCGCTCTTCGACGTCACAGCCTTCTCGACTTCCCGTCTCATCGTCGTCGCCGTGTATGACGTCATCGACCTCTTCAGGTCCTTCGCGACCTACGGACAAAACGTCAGATGTCGTATTTTTTTCGGGACAAAACAAGGACAACTTGAGAGAAATTGTAAATGTATGAATTTCTTACGCTACTGACAATGGAGAAAAAAACTCTGCAAATTCTTGACACAACGGTTTATTATCTTCCTTGTGCAGATCACCCTTCTGTCTATACCAGACTGTGTTGCAAATCGGCACCATACCATATTCTCACCGTACTCATACCATTTCTTTCCTATCATACCGTACTGTACTATACTAAAACATACATACAATAATATACCATACCATAGTCATACCATGTCGTACCAAAATTCGTTTTGAACCCCTTCCCCTTGACGCTCGTGCGTCATAGCTTCTGACACACTAGTTAGTCTCCTGCCAGCCGTCTTACGTCATACGCTCGTGCGTCATAGGCTCTGACGTACTTGTTGGCCACCTGCCAGCCGTCTTACGTCATACGCTCGTGCGTCATAGGCTCTGACGCACTAGTGAGCCTCCTGCTAGCCGTCTTACGTCATACGCTCGTGCGTCATAGGCTCTGACGCTCTAGTGGCCTCTTGCCAGCCGTCTTACGTCATACGCTCGTGCGTCATAGGCTCTGACGTACTTGTTGGCCTCCTGCCAGCCGTCTAACGTCATACGCTCGTGCGTCATAGGCTCTGACGTACTTGTTGGCCTCCTGCCAGCCGTCTTACGTCATACGCTCGTGCGTCATAGGCTCTGACGTACTTGTTGGCCTCCTGCCAGCCGTCTTACGTCATACGCTCGTGCGTCATAGGCTCTGACGTACTTGTTGGCCTCCTGCCAGCCGTCTTACGTCATACGCTCGTGCGTCATATGCTCTGACGTACTAGTTAGCCTCCTGCCAGCCGTCTTACGTCATACGCTCGTGCGTCATAGGCTCTGACGTAATGGCCCGCCGGTCGCTTGTGTTCTGACGTGATCTGAGGGAAAGGGTGAATCAAGGGAACAAATTTTTCCCGTTTCAGTTCATGTGCCAAAGCAAAGACATGAAAATGTCAAAAAAATATGTAAATAGGTACCTAAGCCCAACTGTAATGTCAATTTTCTGACAATGAGTTTTCGACTATTGTTTTCATACCTTTTTACTTAAGTACTTATTGCAATTTGAGACTGATAATGAGCTGTTTGCAAATAAAAAGTCTGATAACTACTTTATTACATCTTATTAATCTATTTTCAAGTTCCGATTCACAGTTGAATGTATTTTATTAAGATGTCGTAAAATTCGAAAACGATGGAATGACGAAACCTGTCGACTACTGACTCAAGTGATACTGTCGACTTCTAACACATGTAGGTCGACTACTAGTGCAAAACCATGTCGACTACTGAAGAAAATGTTGGTCACTGGTATCGACTACTACCTAGAGCATTGGGATTTTTTACAAAACTTCTTTTTCCCTTTTCAAACCATGTTGAATAATATTTCCCGCTGCCAGGTGTTTTAGGGAAGGATCTTGGGTACACAATGAACAGGTTTGCAATGAGAAATAGTTTATAATAATAATTAATCTAACATTTAGGATCTAGACATTTAGACCTAGTGATCTAGACAGAAGGGTGATCTGTGCAAAGAAGATAATGAACCGTTGTGTCAAGAATTTACAGATCACCCTTCTGTCTAGATCACTAGTTCTAAATGTCTAGATCCTAAAATTTAGATTAATTTAGATTAACATTGAATGTTAGATTAATTATTATTATGAATTATCACTAATTATTAATAAGTTTATCAAGTAGATACCTAGCAAAAATTATTATAATTTATTGTTAAATGTTAATAATTTGTATTTAATTAATACGATATAATTCTAGGGTTTTTAATACTTTTTAATTTTTCTATAAAAGAAATATGTACCTACCTACCAACAAACCTTCGAAATTACCTTCATTTCCGTAGCACGAAACGTACCTCAGAACAACAAACTCGACATCACTAAAACCATATGATGTTCTAAACAGCTAGTTAGTATGAAAATCGAGTCGACCTGTATTTAATCGACCTGTATTTCAACCGTTTGATTCAAGATCGCGTCGACAGGCTCAACCTTTGAGCCGTCATTGTGAACGAACGGCTGGTCGTACAAAGCTGCGGATGGTCTTAAAAAATTCTACGGAACAAACTCTATCTAAATATGAAATAAACCTACTGAAAATTATTATAATTTATTGTTAGGTATTGATAATTCGTATTTATTATTAATAATAATTATTATTAATTATGATTAATTAATACGATATAATTCTGGGGTTTTTAATACTACGTCGGTAATAATTTTTCTATAAAAGAAGTACCTACCAACAAACATTCGAAATTACCTTCATTTCCGTAGCACGAAACGCACCTCAGAACAACAAACTCGACATCACTTAAGCCATATGATGTTCCAAAGAGCTTGTTAGTATGAAAATGGACCTGTATTTCAACAGTTTGATTCACGATCGGGTTGTGAGGCACAATCTTTGAGCCGTCATTGTGAACGAACGGCTGGTCGTACAAAGCTGCAGATGGTCTTAAAAAATTCTACGGAACAAACTCTATCTAAATATGAAATAAAAAACATACCGTTTGATGGGAATTTTTCGAGATATGGAATTTTCAACATTTCAAAATTCGTTTTGAACCCCTTCCCCTTGACCTAGGGTTATGAAAAGTTTCGTGGATCATTGTGGGGCTGGTCCAAACCCAGAAACCAAATTTCGTAATTTTAACTCAACGCTAACTGGGCAAAGTGCCTCGGACGGCGGACGGCGGACGGCGTACGGCGGACGGCGGACGGCGTACGGCGGACGGACGGATTTTTTTTTATTAGATTTTCTGAATCTACGTATCTTGAAACGTAAACCAACAAATTTTGAGGGGGGGTTAAATTTTTTTTTTCTTTGGGCGATTCCAATGGTTCATTATCGAAGATAATAAACCAAAAAGGACATCAAATCGAAGGAATTTGAGGGAAATAGCGCAGTGTTGCTGTTCAGCCTCTAGTCATGTATAATACAGGGTGGCCAAAATATATAGGACAAGCCATTTATCTCCGTAATTTCCGTACCTAAACAGAAAATCCAAACGGCAATCGCCTTTAATTATCACGGGAAATTCAAATATCACATTTACGCGCGTCGCGCACGCGCACAAATGCGCGATTTGCGCATCAACTTTGTTTTTGGTTTATTTCTAACGGCAACCCCCATTTCTATGTACCTATATAATATATATATATATATATATTATATATAATATATTAAATTTATATTAATTTATGTGTATTTTGACGTACCATCACAAACAATTGCGGCCGTTAGTCGACTCTCGTCGGCTACATTTCTATGTACCTATATATTATATATAATATATATATATTATATATAATATATTAAATTTATATTAATTTATGTGTATTTTGACGTACCATCACAAACAATTGCGGCCGTTAGTCGACTCTCGTCGGCGCCTGAGCGGCTTTTCTCCGTGACGTCACGACTCTCTCCACTGCCTTCCATATCTAGAACGGAAACGGAAAAACCTTTCAAGATGGTGAAATACAATCATTTTACAGTCAAGATTTGGATTTAGTGAAAAGTCGATTGTTTCGTAATGTTGTTAGTTGTATTGGGTGGTTTTCTCAGCCCCCCCCCCGTAGAATATAGTATTGGTTTAACTTCAGTAGTTTTGTCCTGATTTCCCCAGTGAAATTCTTTAGTTTTGTCCTGCTTTCCCCAGTAGAACTCAATAGTTTTATCCTGTATTCTCCAGTATACAGTACAGTATACAGTATACCAGTATGCAGTAGTTTTGTCCTGTTTTCCCCAGTGGAATTTAATATTTTTGTCCGGTTATCCCCAGTGAAATTCTGTAGTCTTGTCCTGTTTTCTGCAGTGGATTTCAGTAGTTTGGTCCTGTTTTCCGCAGTAGAATTCAGTAGTTTTACCCGGTTTTCTCTAGTAAGATTCAGTAGTTTTGTCCTGTTTTCCCCAGTGAAATGAAATTCAAGTAGGTAGGTAGTTTGTCCTGTTTTTTCCTCTTGATCATTGAAATCAGATTTACAGTCAATTGAATTCAAAAGTTTTGTCCTGATTTCCCCAGTGGAATTCAATAGTTTTGTCCTATTTACCCCGAGAAAAGTTCAGTAGTTTTCTCCTGATTTCCCCAGTATAATTCTGTAGTCTTGTCCTGTTTTCTGCAGTAGATTTCAGTAGTTTGGTCCTGTTTTCCGCAGTAGAATTCAGTAGTTTTACCCGGTTTTCTCCAGTAAGATTCAGCAGTGTTGTCCTGTTTCCCCAGTGCAATTGAATATTTTTGTCCTGTTTTCCCCAGTGAAATTCAAGTTGGTAGACTGTCCTGTTTTTTACTCTTGATCATTGTATTCACATTTACAGTCAATTGAATTCAAAAGTTTAGTCCTGCTTCCCCGCAGTAGAATTCAGCAGTTTTGTCCTGTTTTCCCCAGTGGAATTCAAGTAGGTAGTCTGTCCTGTTTTTTCCTCGTGATCCTTGAATTCAGATTTAGTGACAATTGAATTCAGTAGCTTTATCATGATTTCCCCAGTATAATGCTGTAGTTGTGTCCTGATTTTACCAGTAAAAGTCAATAGTTTTGTCCTTTTTTCCCCGACAGAAATACAGTATTTTTGTCCTTTTATCTCCAGTAGAATTCAGTAGTTTTGTCCTGTTTTCCCCAGTGAAATTCAAGTAGGTAGATTGTCCTGTTTTCTACTCTTGATAATTGAATTCAGATTACAGATAATTGAATTCACTAGTTTTGTCCTGTTTTCTCCCGTTGAAATGAGTAGTTTGTCCTGTTTTTCTCCTACACGGAATCACTAGTTTCGTCCTGTCCCCCCCCCCCCCCGGTTGAATTCACTAGTTTTGTCCTGTTTTCTCCCGTTGAAATGAGTAGTTTGTCCTGTTTTTCCCCTACACGGAATCACAAGTTTCGTCCTGTTTTTCGCCTACACGGAATCACTAGTTTCGTCCTGTTCCCCCCCCCCCCCCGTTGAATCGAGTAGTTTGTCCTGTTTTCTCCCGTTGAAATGAGTAGTTTGTCCTGTTTTTCTCCTACACGGAATCACTAGTTTCGTCCTGTTCCCCCCCCCCCCCCCGTTGAATTCACTAGTTTTGTCCTGTTTTCTCCCGTTGAAATGAGTAGTTAGTCCTGTTTTTCTCCTACACTGAATCAGTAGTTTTTGTCCTGTTTTCTCCCGTTGAATCCGTTTGGTTTTCTCTCATTTTGTCTCCTTCATTGAATTCAGATTCAAATTCAGTTGTTTCGTCTCGTCATTTTCGTGTCTAATAATTTCCCGTAATGAACCTAAAATGTCCACTCATTCGCTGTTTTGACTTGTGGCAGGTGTTGATTTCGTCACAACGTCCTTCGAACATCTGGCGACTCGTATCGAGAAAACACAACCAAATCAACCCAACGCAAGTCGAAATCCGTCTTCGAAATGCGACTCTGAATCGATCACAAATCGACACCGTCGACTAAAAGAGCGATTTTCGTGAGTTCAAAATCGCGTTGAGTGAATAATTGACATCTCGCTGGTCAGTTGGCGGGTTCATCATCAGCCCGTCGAAATCGATACGCACTCACCTGTTTTCAGCTCATTCGAGACGACTCTCGACGTTGTTTCGTTTTTATCGATTTTGAAGGTGTCGAAACGATCGAAAAAAAAGTCGAAAATCGCGTCGAGAAACCGAAAAAAAAAACAAATACTCCCGAGTAAAATCGCGGAATTGAAAAGGCGACGGGAAAATAAACAGGAGATAAACAAGGCGAGTTCGAAGGAGATTTCGGGTGTGAGTTGAGTCGCTGCGAGTTTGTGGAGGCGGCGGCGGACAGCGGTGTAGTATCCATCACGAGACGGGAGGTGGATACTAGAGACAGGAGACAACTACCTACTAGTACCCACCGGCCGGATCTACCGAGTTTTCTCAATCCACAAAGTTTTCTCGATCTCTTAATTTTACTAATCAACGGATTTTAACTTCGATCTACCGACTTTTCTCGTTTTACTAATTTTTTCACAATCTACCCAAGTAGGTACTTATTTTAGCGAATTTTCGAAGAAAATGCAGATATTTTTGTTCTCGGTCCAAAATGTTTAAAAATCAATTTTAAGACGTTTTTCTACTGAAATCTGATTCAGACCATCCTGAATCCACTGCCAAAAGTCACTAAAATTATTAAATTATTATTAAATGTTTCAGGACAAAGAAATAAACGGATATCGAAATATACATGTATGAGATTTATTCTACATACCTCCGGGTTCTTGATAGTATCAGAATACACTGAAGTTAATTGAAATATAATCGTAATGAACTTAAGTATCAGAAGTGAACTTTAGGGAAACTGATCGCAGTCGATGGCAGAGCAGAAGTGAAGTTGAGCCGGAGGTGGCAGCGTACATAGCGCCAACGACGGTTGCGGTGGTTTTAGGAACTAGGTCCACGGCCATCGGTATCCACGGAGTATGTATCACGAGAGAGGACGGATTGATAATCTTGACACTCCCCTCCAAGTCGTCATCTCGATGTCCAGTATCCCGAGCAAGGCAACAAGCTTCCATTCATGACACTCCGTATTCAGCATAGCGTTCTCCGTATTGGTCGCAGCATTCTCCTGGTTCTACATATCAGTCTCCGGGTTGAGCATGGTGGTGATGGAATCGACCAAATCTTCCGACTTAGTCGATTCTAGCTGTTAATATCAAAATAGAATCTGATCAGTGTTTATACAGCATTAAATCTCTGAATTTGACAAACTTAGCATGATTTAATGGCTTAGTTAGAGTATCAGCTATTTGATCATCCGTTGAAATCCATTTAATTTGAATATTTCCATCTCTATGTTCTTGACGCACATATAAATACGACAGTCTAACCATATGTTTTAATGTAGAAGAGTCATCTACTTCTGCTAGTCTAATCGCCGGTTTAGAGTCTTCATAGATAATTGGAATTAAATTTAATCCAATCATTGTTGAACACATGGTCCTGATTGAAGCTAAGTCTCGACACGCAGTACTCATAGCTACAAACTCACTTTCAGCTGAAGAAAGAGCAACATGATTTTGACGTTTTGTGCGCCATACTACCGGATTACCAAATAAGTAGATAATATATCCCGTTGTGGAAAAGCCTCTTTCCGCAGATAATCCAAGAGAAGCATCTACATAACATTCAATGTTATTATTCCCTTTATCAGAAAACAAGAGTCCATAATTTCTAGTTCCTCTAAGATAACGCATGATCCGGATTACAGCTTTCCAATCCTTCAAAGTGAAATTTGACTGACGTCTACTTAACATATTTGTGGCATATGAGATATCCGGTCTAGCACCACCTTGCAAGTAAAGTAGAGAGCCTATTGCTTGTCTAAACGGAATGGAACTAAGATCACAAATTTGATTTTTCTCCTCCTTTTCAATCGATTTATCGAATATCATAGGAGTAGAGACAATTTTATCACTATCAGGATCAAATTTCATCAACATGTTGTCAATATGAGATTTCTGAAGTATCCCTATCGTTCCTTCACTCCGGTTTCTAATAATTTCTAAACCCAGGTATTTTCTAGGTTCCCCGAGATCAACTATAGAAAATTCCTTTTCTAAAACGCATTTAACCTGTTTAAGTTTTTGATTACTATTAGTAGCCAGAAGTATATCATCAACATAGAGTAAAAGAATAGCTATTTTGTCTCCTGATTTCCACATAAACAAACATGGTTGAAATGGGTATGGTTGGAAGTCCATCTCGTTCACAGCTTCTTGAAACCTGATATACCACCTTCTTGGTGATACCTTTAGACCATACAGCGCTCTGTGTACTTCACACACATGTTTAGTCTTAAATTTTTCATCCAGTTGTAAATAATTGTCATAACCATCCGGAATTTCCATATATACCAATTTATCAAGCGAACCATTTAAAAAGGCAGTTTTTACGTCATATTGAACCAAATCCAGGTCATATTTCGCTGCTAAAATTAATAGGAATTTTACATCTGGTAACCTTGCAACAGGAGCATAAATTTCTGATAACTCATAGTTATTATTATCAGCAAATCCTTTGACTACCAGTCTACTACGATACCTTACCGATCCGTCAGCTTCAGATTTCCTCTTATGTACCCACCGGGTTTTCATTACTTTCATTCCTTTGGGCACATCCTTTCTAGAAATGATTTTCCAGGTGTTGCACTTTTCCAGGGCCTGAAATTCTGTATTAATTGCATCTAACCAAAGATCAGCATCAGGTGCTCTTAATGCTTGAGCATAGGTTAAAGGTTCTTCACCAGAATCTTGAAGGAAAAATGTTTTATCTCCTATATCGCCTAAGTCTTCAAAGAATTCACATTCATCATTTTCATGAATAAGCACCGGATTTTGTTTGTTTTCGATGCCCTGTATGGAATCTTCTATCCTAGTTGGTATTTGAATTGAAATGGAATTATCCTCCTGATTAATATTGGTAGTTAGCTCAGAATCCTTGTTACTGGCACCAACATCACTATTAACCTCTACTGTAAATTCCGTTTGACTACCGGGTTCAAGAGCCTTATTTTCATTTTTAGTATAATCACCATAGGTTCGGTTTTCTATAAAATCTACATGTTTTGACCTAACCACCGTTTTATTTTTGTAGTGCAATAGATGGTATCCGGTTTCACCACATTCTAACAAGAATCCTAAGTTTGCTTTGGGTGCAAATTTAGAAGTGGATTGAGTATCCAAGATATAAGCTTCACATCCAAATCGTCTGATATATTTTACCGTAGGGGCATGATTTAATACAAGCTCATAGGGGGTTTTAAAGTTTATCGACCCATTTGGAGTTCTATTATGAATATAGATTACATGTCTCATGGCATAAGGCCAGTAGTGAGTCGGAATACCTGAAGAGATGAGATTGACCCGGATTTTCTCTTCCAATTCTAAATTTTGCCTTTCAGACACGCCGTTTAATTGAGGGGTGTAAGGCTCGCAAGCAGTTAATTTTATATTTTCTCGTTTAAGCAAAGCATTCATTTCACTAGTTTTATATTCTAAACCCCCATCCGTTCTAATTTCTGAAACCTTAGTTTGGGGGCCTTTTAATCTCCTGATTTCTTCTAGACAAGAAAGCAAAGCTAAGTTTACTCTAGTTTTGTTGCCTATTTCGTAAGCAAATACATACCTAGAGGCATCATCCGTAAATGTAACAATATATTTAGCTTGAGACCTATATGCCACCGGTTTTAATGGTCCCAAAAGATCGCTATGCAAACGATGAAATACAATATCTGATCTATGTCTTTTACTAGTGAATGGCTTGCGTTTGGCTTTAGCCATTTTGCAATCAGGACAGTCTAAGATATTAGTATCAAATTTGACTCCTTCCAACTCCGGAATTTGTTTACCCGCTATCTTTAAATATTTTAGAGAAGCATGATTTAGTCTGTAATGCCATCCTAGACCTACATCGTTTCTAAATTGCAAAGTTTCATCCTTTTTAAACTTCTTTGGGTCAGAACTCCCCTCTAAACTGAGCCCCGGTTTCTGAATTTTTCTTTTAATTCCGGTTTTGTTTACATCTTTAGTGATTTTATCTACCGTATTTGTTTTCGCCGGATTTTCATCGCTTTCTGACTTGGTCATCAACGAATTTCCTTGCACCAGACTGAGTATCCTTAATTTTTCATCCTGATTTGCATTTATCATAGGAAGCGAAAAGGACAACCACCAAAAACGTCCATCAAAACTACCGGTTTTTAGAATGTCCCCTGAACTCGGATCTATAATTTCTAATTTATTTTTATCAAATTTCGCACTTAATCCTTTTTGCATTTGTTTCCTAATAGAAAATAGATTTTCTACTAGTTCAGGTGCATACAGCACACCTCTTAAAATCCCAAATTTCTTTAGTTCATCGTTATAATATATTATATCACCTGATTGTCTAATGATTAAGTCCGATTCCTTACTACTATTTGCACACGATATCCTGATTTCATTATGCAAATTTACTAAATTAGAAAATACCTTCTTATCCTTAACTATGTGTTCAGTAGCACCACTATCAGCTATAAACCTTAATTGAGGTAATTTACCATCCAACAATGACATCTCCGAGCCCCAAGAATGCATTGCTGAGGGCGTTTCCTCGGAATTAGGCCTGGGTACAGCAATGGCAGCCATCGTATTTTCGTCATCGTCATTATCATCATCGGATTCTTGTGCTGCATAATGAGCTCCGTCTGAGGTTGTTTTACTCCGGGTTTTTGAAACAACACTCCTCAATCTGTTCTGTGCTGGAGTCCTAGAGCGAGCTTTAGAGGTTAGGCGGTCAGTTTCCGAGGATTTGGTCAAGTTTTTTTTCTGTTTAATCTGAACGTGTCTTTTGTGAGGGGGAGTATACACGTTAGAACCAGCCTTGTGTCTCCGGATATCTTTAGTGCGACTGGTTAAGGGTTCAGTGCAACTCGCAGACAGATGTCCAAAGTTTCCGCAGTTATAGCACATCTTCTCCGTATTCCTGCAAGTTTTACTAGTGTGACCCTTAATACCACAGGTGTAACAGGTAAGGTCAATAGGTTTCCAGTTTTTGTTTTTGGAAGGTTCACCGGATTTCCAATTTGCTTTTCTCTTGAAAGTTTGCTTTCTTGAACTGGTTCCGATCATAGCACTACCTTGATTGCCAGCCCTTTCTCTTCTATTATTCTCCATGATCATGTCGAATTTTCTATGTATTCTGTCGAATATGTCACGGGTTTTTAATAGCGAGCCATCTAACAGAGCATCTTCAGCAATTCGTGGGCACGTCTCAGAAATAGCATTCACTAAGTTTCTCCGGATTGTCTTCTCGGTCAATTCAGCTTCAGGACATCTCCTGATATCCGTGACGAGTCGCTCGAATCTGTTCTGGAACTCTAATGCCGTTTCCGTCTCCGGGTTGAATCTAATATTCATTAGTTCAATTTGCAGGGCATGCTCCTTGGCTTGTGATGGAGGATCTACCGTATTTTCAATTATCCTCATGGCTGCTAAGGGTTCGGTTTCATCGTTGATCAGTGCCTGTAGTCCCTCATTGACATTGGACATGATGTAAGCCAAAATCAAGCTTTTCATCTGGTGCAGTTCCCTTTTCGTGTAGCAATCCGGAACTTCCGCTTGAGGATCGAGCAGGAAAGAACAGTCGTTACTTTCAAGGTCTAGCATAACTCTTCGCTTCCACACTACTACAGAGCCTTCATTAAGGGGATTATGACCGGGTTTCAGATTCAGCATTGGTGGTCTATAATCATCTTGAGCGTACCTTCGTCTGGGTTTTTGCACGTTCACACTGTCCCTGTTCGTATCCGTTCTTGAAATAGATGGCACACCTTCGGTCTGATTAGGATTAACACCGGATTCCGTATTTGAGACCTCGTCAGTGACCATTATTTCATCGCCGTGAGTACGACACACCGGGTTGGTTAGCGTGGACGCCAAAGCGTTAATCCTTAAAATGGACTCCTCAGAAACCTGCCGTATTTGATCCTTGATTTTATCAAATTTGCTTGCGTATTCCTTTTCAACCTCCCGCCTAACCACTTCACTCCTCTTTTGGATCTCCTCCTCCACGATTCTCCTTATTTCGTCAGAGTTCATTTTTCTCTGAAACAGATAATGTTACAGCACCAGATTAAGTCTATATTTTGCTCCTTGTTAAATGTAGTTCTACCTTAATCCGTAATAAACGAATCTTAAAAGACACCGAACTAAAATGACTCCGTGAGTTTAATACTCGTTGACATATCGTTAAATTACATTCTTACTTAAGCACCGCGCACGCCTTATTCTCTCCGAAATACTATTTTTGTCCCCAGGTCTGGAATTCGCTCACCTTGCGTCCCGAATCGTGATTTTTCGGGTTTTTAGTGTATAAAACACTGAGTGAGGTTGCAGTTACGGGGATGTTCGATCCGCCCCGCTATCCATGTCTGTATCCGTTCTCATAGAGATACCTTACCAGACATAGACGCGCTGTGCGTCGGTAACAGGGCCTGAACAACTAGCTTACACCTCAGCGACACGCACACACATAAATAAATTATGCTATGACTATCCCGCTGGTAAAACCCAATGTGAAAAATGCACGATTCATTACATGTTTCATCTCAGAGACTAATTCCAACCTATATCTTATTTCAAACTTTATTCGAAAACTCCGGGTTTGTTAAATTTAAATAAATCGGATTTTAGTTTCTTAAATCTCATTATTTATTAGCTTCTGCATTCAGCCGGGTTACTTCTGCTTGCCATCTGCGATACTTTAACTTTCCTGATTCTGCAACATCATACTGTTATTAATTTAAATACTTTACTTCTCTAAATTCACACACCACACTGGGGACGTGAGCAAATTCCGACCTCGTTAGGTCCCTAGGCTTTCATGCAGAATAGTGTCTCGTGTTTGCGACCGGTTTACCAGTAGAAAGAGGCACACCGCATTAATTCCGAACTAATGTCAGCACTCCGGGTTAATACCAAGCTAGATATTTATCGAGTGGGTTTTCTTTTTTTCAACTTATAAATACCGTAACTTAGCACCTTAGTTAATTTAAATGTATCAAGGTAACACTCCCGCCGTATTCAGCCAACAATGTAAACAAAACATTCACCGAACTCACTATTTTGAACAGGAATCAACCGTGATCATCTGTTTTGTCTTCATGACATCCTTGTTACTACCGGTATAATTTTCTTACATGCACGAAATACACCACATATTAAAAGGAAAAGTCAGTAGTTCCACCTTATTGCAAAGAAAAGGTTCAATAATAATTCTAGCTATCAGTGGAAAATCAATTTGTTGTGATAACGAACAACAATCGATAATGCTGATAGAATGTTACTTTGATACTATAATTTCGATCGATTAATCGATTCTTCGTTGAATATTCGAATCCGGGTTTTATCATGAGCCGTTTTATCCGTATTCCCCACTTCGATAACTGTAACCTACCTTAATATCGATTTACATACATCGATCTTCTCTTTCTACCGACGCTCTAACGCATTTCTTTTTATGCGCCTCCTTACTAATTTTTCTCGAGATGGAATAGTTATCACCCGCACTCTCCGAAATTTAAGAGCGATTTTCATCGATAAAACTGAGTTTTTCATCGTTATATCCTGCTAGACTTACGGACCATCGACTTGACTCGGGAAGCACACTCAGTTAAATATTGCATCATCCTTTTTTTGAAGCAAAATGTCCGCCGCCATTTTCCTCCTGATTTATGAAGCTCTCACCTGCATTTTCTCCGTTGTGCTTCCCGTCCGGATTACAGAGAAGAAAACTAGTATACTTCTCTAACTATTCCATAAAAACTATAACAACGAGCTTCCAGTTGTTATTTCCTGATTCGCACCGGATTCTCGAGAAAAATCACGAGCACTATTTCTCTGCATGGGACGGCTCACCCGTTCGCCGGCCCACCTATGTTAACATTTCAGGACAAAGAAATAAACGGATATCGAAATATACATGTATGAGATTTATTCTACATACCTCCGGGTTCTTGATAGTATCAGAATACACTGAAGTTAATTGAAATATAATCGTAATGAACTTAAGTATCAGAAGTGAACTTTAGGGAAACTGATCGCAGTCGATGGCAGAGCAGAAGTGAAGTTGAGCCGGAGGTGGCAGCGTACATAGCGCCAACGACGGTTGCGGTGGTTTTAGGAACTAGGTCCACGGCCATCGGTATCCACGGAGTATGTATCACGAGAGAGGACGGATTGATAATCTTGACAAAATGAAATGAAATAATTAGGTATGTAGGTACCTATCCAAACGATAACTCGATAGAAATGCTATAAAAAGGTCAAATTTGTGCAAAAAATCCGTCCTGGCAATCGAAAGGCTGAGTATCCCATGTACGGGCCACTCTAAGGGGGGGGGGGGGGGGTTGGTGAGTTTTTGGAGGGGAAAAAATTACCCATAAATTCCCAAAATGAAACAATCTGACTAGTGACACCTCGTTTTAAAGGTTTTGTTATGCTGAATACGATGGTGAAGTCAGAATTTCAATATCTTATTTCGTTCTCAAACTGGAGCGATTTGAAGATGAAGAAACGTGGTTGATACTTGAGATGTTCTTCAATGGAGACCTTTTACATAAATCCAGTTATTTTTTCGAAAATTCGTTCATATAGCCATGCTGCATGACTGTTTGTTTTAAAGATTTTTCAACGCTAAACACGATGGTGAAGTCAGAATGGCGATATCTCATTCCGTTCTTAAACTGGAGCGATTTGAAGATGAAGAAACGTGGTTGATCCTTGAGATGTTCTTCAATGGAGACCTTTTACATAAAACCAGTTATTTCTTTGAAAATTCGCTCTTATAGCCATGCTGCGTGACTGTGAAATTTTTCCTAGATTTCGAATTATTTGGTCGACCCGAAAATGTCAAAATCTCCCCATTTTTGGTGCAATATTTCTCCTCACTGTAAATGACCTCGCGCAAACTTGACATCTTCAAAATTTTGTGCACGATTTTGGTCAATGTGAAGAGGCCTTTCGAGACAGAAAAAAAAAAAAAAAAATCGAAATTCGACTCGAAAAACGTCGTAAAAACTCGACAACGCTCCCCACAGAACGACTGAAACGGGAGAACGCGACCAAAATAAAATAAAATAACAGAAACTTCTTGTATTTATTTATACTTGTATTTATTAAGATCGGATCAAATCAAATAGTTTCCTGTGGAATCACTAGAAACTAAAAATATCAAGGTTCACAGTCATGCAGGATGGCTATAAGAGCGAATTTTCGAAAAAATAACTGGTTTTATGTAAAATGTCTCCATTGAAGGACATCTCAAGTAACAACCACGTTTCTTCATCTTCAAAGTGCTCCAGTTTGTGAACGGAATGAGATATCGTAATTCTACGAGTAATTTCACTCATCAGAAAAAAAAATCGAAATTCGACTTGAAAAACGTCGTAATAACTCGACAACGCTCCCGACAGAACGACTGAAACGGGAGAACGCGACCGAAATTAAATAAAATAAAAAGTAAAAGTAAAATAACTGCACTCGGAATCGGTCCCGAAACCGAAGTCGGCGTTCAGCGGTGATGTATCGATGCGGGAGCTTCAAGTTCGGACTTTTCGAGACCTCAAAGGGAAAAGAAACCGCTCCGAGTCTCGTTCCTTATCGCGATCCGACGAATCGATTCGGAATCAGACGAGAAAAAAAAAACAAATAAAAATAAAATTAAAAGTCAAAAAATAAAAGGAGAAAACAAAAATCGAATGCAAAAAAGGGGGAATCTCGAGTTTTTGTGTGTTTGGACGAGGAAACCGTCGTGATTTCAACGGAGAATCGCTTTCATTTCGGTCGTAAATGAGTGGAAATCGGTGTAAAAGTGACGTTGTAACCTTGTAAACGAACTCTACAGTGATGTGAGTGTCTTTATATGGAATTAAAACAATCATGCAGCATGACTGTAAGGGCGAATACTTGATAGACATCATGTTCTTTAATGAAGACAATTATTTCTTCAAAAATTCGCTATTATAGCCATGCTGCACGACTGTGGATTTTCATGGTTGCCACTGTGTTTAACTCAAAAATGCAATTTTGACATTTTCATGTCTTTCATATGGCACATTAAAAAAAAATCGTCACGAAAATCGTCACGAAATTTGTCCCAAGTCGCCACAATGATGATTATGACCATCAGAAGTGAAGTTGTTCGTTATTGGAATTAGGTAGGTACTTTACAGTTTGATATTTCTGACTGATCCCAGATCAGCTGAGTGGCTCTAGAATCATGTTTTTGACATTTTCATGTCTTTCATATGGCACATAAAAAAAAAAAATCGTCACGAAATTTGTCCCAAGTCGCCACAATGATGATTATGACCATCAGAAGTGAAGTTGTTCGTTATTTCTGATGATTTTCGCATACAACCGATTAGTTGCTACGGAACTTTATCTTCGCCAGTTATCATCGTACAAAAATCGTTCACCACTCGTTGGATAGCTCTCGATTCACTTAACCATATTACGTTAACCACTGCGGAGTGCGTGGCCGATAGGGTTGGGCAATACTGCCTCGATATTTTGAAGTATCGATACTTTTGATTCAATACATCGAATATTTAGTATCGATACTGCTCAAAAGCAATACTAGGGAGTATCGATACTTTTTTAGAAAAATATCGAGTATTGAACACGGGATACTTCTATAATTACTGTGTTGTGTACGATTGAACAAACTCTTACACAACTGCGTGCCTTCCTTGACCGTCCTCCAGTGCCAAGGTCGGCAAACCCTCTAACTGTGTGGGTGAGCATTAAACCGGAGTACCCTGAGCTATACAAATTGGCTCGTAGGTACCTTACCATTCTAGCTGTGTCGGTGCCGTCCTAACGCTTGTTTACCCTGTGTGGCCGAATAATGGATGATTATGGTAACAGGTTGACGCCAACACATTTATCTCAAAGAGTTTTCTTAGCATCTGTTAAAACTAGTCTGTGGGATAAAAATTCATTTTAGATTATATTTATTTGACTTTGAATAAATGACTTGTAATAATATATGTGTCGGTGCCGTCCGAACTGTTAAAACTAGTCTATGGGGAAAAATCATTTTAGATTTTATTTATTTAACTTATATCATACACATAATATATTATTACATGTGAAATGTATGTATGATAAAATATACATATTAATAAATACATTTTGAATTTAACCCGCGGTTTTTCCATTTTACCTTGTCAGTAAGGGCACCTTTGGGTTACCCGGGAATTCTTCGATTCAATACTTTCAATATTGTTCAGTATCGATATTTTTTAACCAATATATCGATACCTGGTATTGAAACAAAAAACGAGTATCGATACCGTTAGTATCGATACTAAGGTTTGCGGTTCCCATCCCTAGTGGCCGACAAGCTGCGGACCGCGGTATGATCGTGATTGTTTAAATAATTGTTTACACACAGGTGATCATTCTCAATAATTTATATTGACAAAATTATGACCATCAGAAGTGAAGTTGTTCGTTATTGGAATTAGGTAGGTACTTTACAGTTTTATATTACTTCCCAGTTTCGGCCCTGATCATCCTAGAAAGCTGATACTCGGTATACAAACTCTTGAGGGAACTCTAAATTCGAATTATGATATGCGCATGACTTGATACGAAGTTTGTTTGCACACAACATGAAAATGTCTCAATGTGTTGCAAGACTCGTATGCAAGCGTTTACTTCGGCGTTTATGATTTTCCAAATTGTTATTAGGTTGAACCAAGACACTCTGCAAATTTTTTATTTTTCTCTAGTTCACGCTGAATAACTTTGATTCCGGACTTTGGTCTGTCACAGTTCTCATGTGTGGCATGAAACCGCCGCAATCAGTATTACAAAAATCTGAAGACCCAGAGGTAATTGAACAAAACCACTATTTTTCAAAAAGATGACTCGTTAAACTTTTACTGAGGTCTTCCTACAGTAGTGGAACCTTGAAATGATTGGAAGGTCGCGGCACAGTACGTCGAATCTCGAATTTGATCTCTTCATCCAACCAGTTCTTGTTAAGTTATATAAGTAATCTTGAAGGCCGGTACCGTCTAAAACAGACGGCACAACTGCGTGATCTAGAGGAGACTGGCGTGGGGAGTATTCTTTGAAAATTCCCTAAAAACGCAATAATGTTGTTCTGGAAAAAATTGCGTTATTCACTTTTGGTCCTGAAGACCTAATTTCAAGATCGATGTATCTGAATGATTTCGTTCAAATGATGATTTGAGATTATAATCCATCATTCAAGTTTGATTTTACATGCGAGGACGCCTGCAGAATTTCGAATAAACGGGTTTTTCGGTCGTTCCATTCGAGTCCTTTGGAAATCGTTGCATTTCAACGGTCATTTCAGGAGGAAACTTCATCGGAACATCGAATAAAGTTGTTATCTCAGTTGGGAAGTCAATAGTTTTTAGCGAATTTTCGAGGAAAAGGAAGCTATTGTTCTCGGTCCAAAATTTTTAAAACTCGAAATTCCGCAAAATTTGTATACCAAAATCCGTTTCAGACCATCCTGAATTCACTGCCAAAAGACACAAAAAATCATATGTATATATTTATGTATTTATATATTTATGTATTTATATATTTATGTATTTATGTATGTGTCATTCCAGACGATAACTCTCGATAGAATTGAGATAAAAAGTTCAAATTTGCACACAAAATCTGTCTTGGCAATCGACAGGCTAAGTTCGAAGATGGGCATAATCGGGCCACTCTAAGGGGGGTGTAGGGGAGTTTTAAGGGGGGAAAAATTACCCATGAAGTCCAAATTTGAAACAGTCTGACATGTGACACCTCATTTTAAAGGGTTTTTCATGCTGAACACGATGGTGGAATCAGAATTGCGATATCTCATTTCATTTCCAGACTGGAGCATTTTGAAGATGAAGAAACGTGGTTTTACTTGAAATGATCTTCGTGGTTATTCTGCTCTAATCTGATGACGGAATGCGATATCTCAATTCTGACTTCATCATCGTGTTCAGCGTTGAAATGTACAAAAGCTGAGGGGGGTTTGGCGAGTTTGGGTGGAGGGGGAGGGGGGGATCACTCAAAAAATGAAAGTCTGACAAGTGACACCTCATTTTAAAGGTTTTCACACGCTGAATAAGATGGGGGAGTCAGAATTGCGATCCCTAATTTCGTTCGCAATCTTGAGTACTTTGAAGGTGAAGAGTACGTTCTTCATGGTTAATCTGCTCTAATCTGATGACGTAATGCGATATCGCAATTCTCACTTCTCCGTCGTGTTCAGCGTTGTAATGTCCAAAAGCTGAGGGGGTTTTGGGGATGTTGGGGGGGGGGGGGAGGTTCACCGATAAATTTCAAAAATGAAACGGTCTGTCAAGTGACACCTCATTTTTAAGGTTTTTACACGCTGAATAAGATGGGGGAGTCAGAATTGCGATATCTTTTTCCGCTCTCAAATTGGAGCACTTTGAAGATGAAGAAACGTGGTTGTTACTTGAGATGTTCTTCATGGCAATCATGTTCTTTAATGAAGATGTTTTACATAAAACTAATTACTCCTTCGAAAATTCGCTCTTATAGTCATGCTGCATGACTGGGGATTTTTTTAAATTTTGTTTAGATGACGGAAATTTTTGACTGACCCCCAGACAATAGACATATCCATGTCAAAATTTAAAAAAACCCTCATTCCTCTTGCGAATCCTGACTCGAGCATCTTCCTCTGATCTCCTCGTACCGCCCCTGTACAGAAGTACCCCGTATCATCTAATACTTGTCCGTATCGAGTACTTCCTTCAAATATCACTCTCGATACCAGTATCGCACATCCCTCGATGGAAGACGTCACACTTCCTGTACCGTCGGGTTTTTATCCCGCGCGACGACCGGGGAATCCGAAGCAGCCTCTCGCTTTACTTCACATGTTGACGGCAAATTTCGCTTCACGCTCCGAATCCGCTCGGGACGGACACTTTTCACGAACATCTGCTCGGCGGCATCTCAAGTGCGTTGTCACTCGACAAATCAGACGGTTTCCCCTCGAAAATGACGTTTTCACTGCGAAACGACACTTTTTTTTAAAACTCTTTCTTTAGTTTTCTCCGTCATTTTTCACATCATTTCCGTTTGTTTCTCTCGTGAATCGGAGGCTTTTTTTCTTTTTTTAAATAAAACTCCTCGTACCGCGCATGCACAGTGGACCACGTGAGTTACGCGGAGGGCGAACCTCCTAATGAGAGAGAAAACGTCGAAATATCCCGACAACTACCGGATTTGACCGACAAACACCGAACTTCTGCCGCTTTCAAATTTCATCTAGGAGCACTTTGAAGATGAAGAAACGTGGTTGTTACTGGAGATGGTCTTCATGGACATCATGTTCTTCAATGGAGAAATTTTACATAAAACCAGTTATTTTTTCGAAAATTCGCTCTTATAGCCATGCTGCATGACTGGTAGTTTCAAAGATTTTTCAACGCTGAACACGATGGTGAAGTCAGAATTGCGATATCTCATTCCGCTCTCAAACTGGAGCACTTTGAAGATGAAGAAACGTGGTTGATACTTGAGATGTTCTTCATTATTAATCAGCTCTGAACTGAGAACGGAATGAGATATCGCAATTCTGACTTCACCATCGTGTTCAGCGTTGAAATTTCCAAAAGCTGACGGTGGTTATGGGGTGTTGGGGGGGGGGGGGGGGTCACGTAAAAAATGAAATTCCGACAAGTGACACCTCATTTTAAAGGGTTTTACACACTGAATAATATGGTGAAGTCTGAATTGCGATATCTTATCCGTTCTCAAACTGGAGGACTTTGAAGATGAAGAAACGTGGTTGTTACTTGAGATGTTCTTCATTATTTATCAGCTCTGAACTGATAACGGAATGTGATATCGCAATTCTGACTTCACCATCGTGTTCAGCGTTGAAATGTCCAAAAGCTGAAGGGGGTTATGGGGTGTTGGGGGGGGGGGGGGGGGTCACGTAAAAAATGAAATTCCGACAAGTGACACCTCATTTTAAAGGGTTTTACACACTGAATAATATGGTGAAGTCTGAATTGCGATATCTCATTCCGCTCTCAAACTGGAGCACTTTGAAGATGAAGAAACGTGGTGGTTACTTGAGATGTTCTTCATTATTAATCAGCTCTGAACTGATGACGGAATGAGATATCGCAATTCTGACTTCACCATCGTGTTCAGCGTTGATAAATTACACGGCAAATAATCGAGACAAAATTTCTTATAAAACCAGTAAAATAGAGACATTTTACATAAAACCGGTTATTTCTTCAAAAATTCGCTCTTATAGCCATGCTGCATGACTGTGGATTTTTTCTAATGAACATTAATTTAATGAATGTGGAACAACTTTTTTTTATAATCTGAATGTCTGTTGTTGTAACAATCAAATTTTGGTTTATAATTTCAATACAGGCGGCCCTCGTTATACGCGGGGGATCCGTACATGAAACATCCCGCGTATAATGAATCTGTTCATCCGTGTTGAAACGGGGGTAGGGGAACAGAGAAGGTACTCTGACATATACAGAGATGTACTGTACTGTACATATAATAGTACTATTGTCATACTGTAATGTCGTTAGGAATGATACTACATGATACTACAGTATGACATAATATGTACAGTACATGTATTGAGGCTTGGGCATGAAGAATTGCGTTATTGCACGTTGTTTCTTCATGCAGACGATTGTGTAGAGCTTTGTATGGAGCCATCACATCTTCCAATTCCAGATCTTCTTTCTGCTTAGCATCTCTTAATTGATCAGTCTGTATAAGTTGCATGGCATTATCAGAGTGAATGAGAAAATGATAGTTAAAATGACTGGAGAAAAAGATCTTCCTTCGCCTATTGGAGTTCACAGTTAACTCAGCACTTAAAGCAACTATGGAAAGAGATGAAAAAGACAATGAAGGACTAAAATTTAGGACTAAAATTTAGTCCTAAATTTTAGTCCTTATTTAATATTTCTAGCTCAGTGCTTCAGGAAAACCTTGTCACGTTCGTCGTTCGACCACCCATCGACATTTCTCTGGCCTTTAGGCTCGTTTTCTAATATGGTAGCATACATTTCTTCTAAAATCACGATGCACGTAAGTGAAAAACCGATTACCCGATTTGAACGTCATTTTAAGAGCTGCGAAGGTAAACCCAAACACTTTCAGCTCTCAAAATGACCTCCAAATTCAGAAGGCCCACTTGTACCGTGCGCGTTTATTACGAATTTTGAAATTTTGAAAACGTCATCTCGAAAAATTCAAATTAAACGGTGTAGTTTTTAGTTCACACTTTAATATAGTTTAATTTTTAGAATTTTTTTAAGACCATCCGGAGACATTTGACATAAAACCAGTTATTTCTTCAAAAACTCGCTCCTATAGCTATGCTGCATGACTGTTCAGCACACGGTTTTCAGATATCGAGTTAATTAATATGCTTCGCACGCGTGGGTTCGTATCCCATCCTCGTCGCCAATTTTTTGGGTTTTTACCATTAAAAACTCCGGATCACTTATAGAATTTATTTAACACCGTGGCACAACACTCTTTTTATTTCGGTCCTCATAACCTGCTATTGGGGAGGTTACGTCTTTGTAAACACGTCATACCTTATACCAAAGTTAATACCTACATAACAGGAAGTAGGTAATCAAAACTAATAAAAATTACTAATAATGATTATAATAATATAAATTAATATTGTTAATTATAAACAATATTGATTTATTTAGCCGTTAAAGAGTGCGTTGTGCGCTCAGCGTCCGCCTCTTCGGCATATAAATGAATTACAGAATAAATACCGCCGGATTGCGTCCGTAGTAAATCGGAAGGTGAACTAAACCGATCGCACTGTTTCGCATACATTAAAGAACGAAAGGGTTATTTTTTTTGTTCTTTAGAAGGAGACACAAGAGGACGAATATATGCAGAAGAGGAGGAGGAAGGAGGAACGCACAATGGGGAAAATACGAGACCTTAAGGACGAAGCTTCGGAAACCCTTATTATGCATTTCACAAATCGAGCGGAGGAGACAGAAGTAGAAAGAGAAGAAGAGGCGACGGCGAGGGAGAAGGAAGAAGGAGAAGGTATTACTAATAAAGTATCCCTTCTCTCTGGGGGCCCTCCTTCTGTTGAAGGCTTTCGAAGTTAGACCCCTAAATCACCGCGGCGGGGACAACTACCGGCGAAAGCCACCCGACTTCTAAAGTTGGGTAGCGAAACAGACAGTGGCTTCGGGCAGTATCGGGACATCGGTATCTGTTTGAGGTCGACCTTCCTCAACTTTGAGACTCTGTCTTTCTCCCTCTTCTACTTCGCCGAGTCGGTACGGGGTAGAAAACGAAGAGGAAGACGACTAAAAAAACCAAAATAAAGAAGAGAGGTGAAAAAAGAAGAGAGGGGATTCAGGGGGTACGCAAATGTAATGAGGTTGTTTGGCTACCTACGTCCTCAAGGTAGCGGGAAGGTTCGAGAAAATTCCGAACACAAAGAAGGTTTTTCGAAGGTTCCTTCTTATCACGAAAACACGCGAAAGACATGAAGGAACATGAGTGTGACTTGGATTCTGACCCTGTACTGTGTTCTGCGAGGACAATCAAGGGTTTGCGGCCAATACACGTCCATTCATGAACATTCAAACACAGAAAGTTTGAAAAGTTTGAAATAGTTTGAAAAAGTATTGGTACGTAGTTCTTCCCTCAGGACCTCTGAGAGCCCATCATTACCTCTTCAGGACCCCACAGGACCTCTTCAGGCTCACTCAGGACCTCTCAGGGCCTTCTCGGGACTCCCCAGACCCTTTCAAGACCCTTCAAAACCTCTCAGGATCCCCCAGAACACATCAGTAACTCTAAGGACCCAAGGGTACCCTTAAGCACCCCACAGGACCTCTTCAGGCTCACTCAGGACCTCTCAGGGCCTTCTCAGGACTCCCCAGACCCTTTCAAGACCCTTCAAAACCTCTCAGGATCCCCCAGAACACATCAGTAACTCTAAGGACCCAAGGGTACCCTTAAGCACCCCACAGGACCTCTTCAGGCTCACTCAGGACCTCTCAGGGCCTTCTCAGGACTCCCCAGACCCTTTCAAGACCCTTCAAAACCTCTCAGGATCCCTCAGAACCTCTCTTAACCCCCCCCCTCCCCAAACCCCTCAGGGCCCTTCAGAGCCTCTCAAGATTCCTTAAGACCCATCAGTACCTCTAAGGACCCACCAGGACCCTTTAGCACTCCTCAGGACCTCTCAGGACATCCCAGAACCTATCAGGACCTCTCAGGACACCCCAGAACCTATCAGAACCTCTCAGGACACCCCATAACCTATCAGGACCTCTCAGGACACTTCATAATCTATCAGGACCTCTCAGGATACCCCAGAACCTATCAGGACCTCTCAGGACACCCCAGAACCTATCAGGACCTCTCAGGACACCCCATAACCTATCAGGACCTCTCAGGATACCCCAGAAACTATCAGGACCTCTCAGGACACCCCAGACCCCTTCGGGACCCTTCAAAACCTGAGGACCTGATGGGCATCTGAGAGGATCCTGAGGACTTAACGGGCACCTTCGTAACCTCTGAAGGACCCTTAACGCACGGGTAACGGCTAGTAAATCAATAATTAAATTAATAAGTTCGTTCTAAACGTTTCCTTCGTCTCGTGAAGTCTTACGTATCAAATCTCAAGGGGCGTTTTATTTGTTAAAGCTACTTGTTCGCTCTAAGCGGTCTTTTTCGTTTTAGTCAATACGCTAATTACATCAAATCTTCCGTATCTAACTCGTATCTGGTTTGTATTCGCTCGTTGTAGCCGGTTGTTCGCTTTAAACGGTGTTGTTTTGATGCCTCTACTGCCGCCTACACGACGGGGCGCCACGAAGTACTTGGGGCTCGTCGAAATGAAATCGAAGTGACCTTATTAACTCGCGGGAGAACGAAAAGAACAAATACGAAAAAAAAGAAAGAAAAAAACTCGTAGTAGAACGAGAAAAACAAGCAGAGGGCGATATTAGGAGCAACACACAGGAAACGACATCCTTTTTCCACCACTCGACTCGGTTGAAATCGCGTGATTACGACTGAGCGGCGGGTCCGTGTGTGTGAGAGGACTTGGGGCGAGGGTGAAGAGGAAGAGGCCGGAAGTTCGGGAGTAACTATCCGTGAAATTGGTTCGGTGGAGTGGGAAGAGAGTTCGACTTGGACAAAATCTCTGCGTCTCCCGAAACAAACCCGAAGAGGGTCTTGGGAGGTCACGACCTGAGCTTGTGGAGCTTCTGGAGGGTTTTAGAGGTCCTGAGGGGAGCGTGAAGAGGTCCTGAGGGAAGCGTAAGGGTCCTAGGAGGTCCTGAGGGGTTGTGAGGATTCTGAAATGTTTTGAAGGGTTCTGGGGAGTCCTGAGAGGTTTTGGAGGGTCTTGAAAGGGTCTGGGGAGTCCTGAGAAAGCCCTGAGAGGTCCTGCGTGAGCCTGAAGAGGTCCTGTGGGGTCCTGAAGAGGTAATGATGGGCTCTGAGAGGTCCTGAGGGAAGAACTACGTACCAATAGGATTCACAAGGAAATTTCACACAACTTTTCAAACTTTCGGTGTTTGAATGTTCATGAATGGACGTGTATTAGCCTCCAACCCCTGATTGTCCTCGCAGAACTCAGTACAGGGTGAGAATCCAAGTCACACTCATGTTCCTTCATGTCTTTCGCGTGTTTTCGTAAAAACCTTCGAAAAACCTTCTTTGTGTTCGGAATTTTCTCGAACCTTCCCGCTACCTTGAGGACGTAGGTAGCCAAACAACCTCATTACATTTGCGTACCCCCTGAATCCCCTCTCTTCTTTTTTCACCTCTCTTCTTTATTTTAGGTAGGAAGGAGAAGACAAAGTCTAGAAGTTGAGGAAGGTCGACCTGAGCTAGTGGCGTTCTGGAGGGTTTTAGAGAGGTCCTAACGGAGCCTGAAGAGGTCCTGTGGGAAGCTTGAGGGTCCCTGTTGGTCCTTAGTGGAACTGATGGGTTCTGGGGGTTCCTGAGAGGTCCTGAGGGATCCAGAGAGGTTTTGAAGGGTCTTGAAAGGGCCTGGGGAGTCCTGAGAGGTCCTGGGGGTCCCGAGGGATTGTGAGGGGTGTTCTGGGGTGTCCTGAGAGGTCCTGTGGGGTACTGAAGGGTCCTGGGCGGTCCTCGGAGCTAGTTATGCGTACTTAATAAGTAACCCATAATTTTGGGGGTTCCTGAGATGTCCAGATGGATACTGAGAGGTTTTGAGTTTGAAAGGTTTTGTGAAGGAATCAGAATGAAGAATTGAGCAAAAAGGAGCTTTCAGTGACTCCAGCGTCAAATTCTTGATTTGGCCTGTTTTTCCCTTCAGTGAACCCATGATCTGTGATCTACACAGAGCAGTGATCTAGACAGAAGGCTGATCTGCACAGAAAATAATAAACTTGAGTAGATTTTGGGGTTTCGTGAAGGAAACAAAGAGGTGAAATAAGCGAAAGAGGTCTTTGCGGTCAGAACAGTGATCTAGACAGATGGATGATCTTCACAGTAATGTACGTAGAGAAATGAACTAATGTAGACAAATTTGGATTGGTTTTTACTTCTACCTCCAACTTGAGCAACGCAGACCGAAAATTCGCTGGTTTGGTCATGCTGCAGGAGTTTTTACAAATGTCCTTAAGGATTCACAATGTCCTTAAGGATTCACATTGTACACAGAGTAGAAGGGCGATCTGTGCAATGATCTGCAAAGAACATTATGAAACGTTGTAGGGAAGGAAATGTCGCATCTCGAAGGAAATGCGACAGGTCGGTCATGAAGAGGGCGAAGCGTATGTTCAAAGATATTGTACACGGAGCAGTGATCTAGACAGAAGGGTGATCTGCACAGGAACTAATAAACTGCAGAAGATTTCGAGGGTTTTGTGAAGGAATCAGAATGAAGAATTGAGCAAAAAGGAGCTTTCAGTGACTCCAGCGTCAAATTCTTGATTTGGCCTGTTTTTCCCTTCAGTGAAGCCACGATCTGTGATCTACTCAGAGCAGTGATCTAGACAGAACGGTGATCTGCACAGGAAATAATAAACTGTAGCAGAATTTGAAAGGTTTTCCGAAGGAAACAAAGAGATGAAATTAGCGAAAGAGGTCTTTGTGGTCAGAACAGTGATCTAGACAGATGGATGATCTGCACAGTAATCTACGTAGAGAATAATGAACGAATGTAGACAAATTTGGAGGGTTTTTTTTCTTCTACCTCCAACTTGAGCAACGCAGACCGAAAATTCGCTGGTTTGGTCATGCTGTAGGAGTTTTTAATAATGTCCTTAAGGATTCACAATGATGTTGTACACAGAGTAGAAGGGCAATCTGTGCAATGATCTGCAAAGAACATTATGAAACGTTTTTCTCCTCCTCTGGCTAATTGAAATATTGATTTTCGCAAGTTGTAACAGCCGTTTCGGGGGTTTCGCATCACCGCCATCTCGAAGGAAATGCGACAGGTCGGGCATGAAGAGAGCGAAGCGTATGTTCAAAGATATTGTACACGGAGCAGTGATCTAGACAGAAGGATGATCTGTACAGAAAATAAACTGCAGCAGATTTTAAAGGGTTTTATGGAGGAATCAGAATGAAGAATTGAGCAAAAAGGAGTTTTCAGTGACTCCAGCGTCAAATTCTTGACTTGGCCTGTTTTCTCCTCAGCGATCTGATCTGCACAGAGCAGTGATCTAGTCAGAAGGATGATCTTCACAGGAAATAATAAACTGCAGCAGATTTCAAAGGGTTTTATGGAGGAATCAGAATGAAGAATTGAGCAAAAAGGAGCTTTCAGTGACTCCAGCGTCAAATTCTTGATTTGGCCTGTTTTTCCCTTCAGTGAAGCCACGATCTGTGATCTACTCAGAGCAGTGATCTAGACAGAACGGTGATCTGCACAGGAAATAATAAACTGTAGCAGAATTTGAAAGGTTTTCCGAAGGAAACAAAGAGATGAAATTAGCGAAAGAGGTCTTTGTGGTCAGAACAGTGATCTAGACAGATGGATGATCTGCACAGTAATCTACGTAGAGAATAATGAACTAATGTAGACAAATTTGGAGGGTTTTTTTTTCTACCTCCAACTTGAGCAACGCAGACCGAAAATTCGCTGGTTTGGTCATGCTGTAGGAGTTTTTAATAATGTCCTTAAGGATTCACAATGATGTTGTACACAGAGTAGGAGGGCGATCTGTGCAATGATCTGCAAAGAACATTATGAAACGTTTTTCTCCTCCTCTGGCTAATTGAAATATTGATTTTCGCAAGTTGTAACAGCCGTTTCGGGGGTTTCGCATCACCGCCATCTCGAAGGAAATGCGACAGGTCGGGCATGAAGAGGGCGAAGCGTATGTTCAAAGATATTGTACACGGAGCAGTGATCTATACAGAAGGGTGATCTGCACAGGAACTAATAAACTGCAGCAGATTTTAAAGGGTTTTATGGAGGAATCAGAATGAAGAATTGAGCAAAAAGGAGCTTTCAGTGACTCCAGCGTCAAATTCTTGATTTGGCCTGTTTTTCCCTTCAGTGAAGCCACGATCTGTGATCTACTCAGAGCAGTGATCTAGACAGAAGGGTGATCTGCACAGGAAATAATAAACTCCAGCAGATTTAGAAAGGGTTTACGAAGGAAACAAAGAGGTGAAATAAGCGAAAGAGGGCTTTGCGGTCAGAACAGTGATCTAGACAGATGGATGATCTTCACAGTAATGTACGTAGAGAAATGAACTAATGTAGACAAATTTGGATTGGTTTTTACTTCTACCTCCAACTTGAGCAACGCAGACCGAAAATTCGCTGGTTTGGTCATGCTGCAGGAGTTTTTACAAATGTCCTTAAGGATTCACAATGATGTTGTACACAGAGTAGAAGGGCAATCTGTCCAATGATCTGCAAAGAACATTATGAAACGTTTTTCTCCTCCTCTGGCTAATTGAAATATTGATTTTCGCAAGTTGTAACAGCCGTTTCGGGGGTTTCGCATCACCGCCATCTCGAAGGAAATGCGACAGGTCGGGCATGAAGAGAGCGAAGCGTATGTTCAAAGATATTGTACACGGAGCAGTGATCTAGACAGAAGGATGATCTGTACAGAAAATAAACTGCAGCAGATTTTAAAGGGTTTTATGGAGGAATCAGAATGAAGAATTGAGCAAAAAGGAGTTTTCAGTGACTCCAGCGTCAAATTCTTGATTTGGCCTGTTTTTCCCTTCAGTGAAGCCACGATCTGTGATCTACTCAGAGCAGTGATCTAGACAGAAGGGTGATCTGCACAGGAAATAATAAACTCCAGCAGATTTAGAAAGGGTTTACGAAGGAAACAAAGAGGTGAAATAAGCGAAAGAGGGCTTTGCGGTCAGAACAGTGATCTAGACAGATGGATGATCTGCACAGTAATGTACGTAGAGAATAATGAACGAATGTAGACAAATTTGGAGGGTTTTTTTTCTTCTACCTCCAACTTGAGCAACGCAGACCGAAAATTCGCTGGTTTGGTCATGCTGCAGGAGTTTTTACAAATGTCCTTAAGGATTCACAATGTCCTTAAGGATTCACATTGTACACAGAGTAGAAGGGCGATCTGTGCAATGATCTGCAAAGAACATTATGAAACGTTGTAGGGAAGGAAATGTCGCATCTCGAAGGAAATGCGACAGGTCGGTCATGAAGAGGGCGAAGCGTATGTTCAAAGATATTGTACACGGAGCAGTGATCTAGACAGAAGGGTGATCTGCACAGGAACTAATAAACTGCAGAAGATTTCGAGGGTTTTGTGAAGGAATCAGAATGAAGAATTGAGCAAAAAGGAGCTTTCAGTGACTCCAGCGTCAAATTCTTGATTTGGCCTGTTTTTCCCTTCAGTGAAGCCACGATCTGTGATCTACTCAGAGCAGTGATCTAGACAGAACGGTGATCTGCACAGGAAATAATAAACTGTAGCAGAATTTGAAAGGTTTTCCGAAGGAAACAAAGAGATGAAATTAGCGAAAGAGGTCTTTGTGGTCAGAACAGTGATCTAGACAGATGGATGATCTGCACAGTAATCTACGTAGAGAATAATGAACGAATGTAGACAAATTTGGAGGGTTTTTTTTCTTCTACCTCCAACTTGAGCAACGCAGACCGAAAATTCGCTGGTTTGGTCATGCTGTAGGAGTTTTTAATAATGTCCTTAAGGATTCACAATGATGTTGTACACAGAGTAGAAGGGCAATCTGTGCAATGATCTGCAAAGAACATTATGAAACGTTTTTCTCCTCCTCTGGCTAATTGAAATATTGATTATCGCAAGTTGTAACAGCCGTTTCGGGGGTTTCGCATCACCGCCATCTCGAAGGAAATGCGACAGGTCGGGCATGAAGAGGGCGAAGCGTATGTTCAAAGATATTGTACACGGAGCAGTGATCTAGACAGAAGGATGATCTGCACAGGAACTAATAAACTGCAGAAGATTTCGAGGGTTTTGTGAAGGAATCAGAATGAAGAATTGAGCAAAGAGGAGCTTTCAGTGACTCCAGCGTCAAATTCGTGACTTGGCCTGTTTTCTCCTCAGCGATCTGATCTGCACAGAGCAGTGATCTAGTCAGAAGGATGATCTTCACAGGAAATAATAAACTGCAGCAGATTTCAAAGGGTTTTATGGAGGAATCAGAATGAAGAATTGAGCAAAAAGGAGCTTTCAGTGACTCCAGCGTCAAATTCTTGATTTGGCCTGTTTTTCCCTTCAGTGAAGCCACGATCTGTGATCTACTCAGAGCAGTGATCTAGACAGAACGGTGATCTGCACAGGAAATAATAAACTGTAGCAGAATTTGAAGGTTTTCCGAAGGAAACAAAGAGATGAAATTAGCGAAAGAGGGCTTTGCGGTCAGAACAGTGATCTAGACAGATGGATGATCTGCACAGTAATCTACGTAGAGAATAATGAACTAATGTAGACAAATTTGGAGGGTTTTTTTTTCTACCTCCAACTTGAGCAACGCAGACCGAAAATTCGCTGGTTTGGTCATGCTGTAGGAGTTTTTAATAATGTCCTTAAGGATTCACAATGATGTTGTACACAGAGTAGGAGGGCGATCTGTGCAATGATCTGCAAAGAACATTATGAAACGTTTTTCTCCTCCTCTGGCTAATTGAAATATTGATTTTCGCAAGTTGTAACAGCCGTTTCGGGGGTTTCGCATCACCGCCATCTCGAAGGAAATGCGACAGGTCGGGCATGAAGAGGGCGAAGCGTATGTTCAAAGATATTGTACACGGAGCAGTGATCTATACAGAAGGGTGATCTGCACAGGAACTAATAAACTGCCGCAGATTTTAAAGGGTTTTATGGAGGAATCAGAATGAAGAATTGAGCAAAAAGGAGCTTTCAGTGACTCCAGCGTCAAATTCTTGATTTGGCCTGTTTTTCCCTTCAGTGAAGCCACGATCTGTGATCTACTCAGAGCAGTGATCTAGACAGAAGGGTGATCTGCACAGGAAATAATAAACTCCAGCAGATTTAGAAAGGGTTTACGAAGGAAACAAAGAGGTGAAATAAGCGAAAGAGGGCTTTGCGGTCAGAACAGTGATCTAGACAGATGGATGATCTTCACAGTAATGTACGTAGAGAAATGAACTAATGTAGACAAATTTGGATTGGTTTTTACTTCTACCTCCAACTTGAGCAACGCAGACCGAAAATTCGCTGGTTTGGTCATGCTGCAGGAGTTTTTACAAATGTCCTTAAGGATTCACAATGATGTTGTACACAGAGTAGAAGGGCAATCTGTGCAATGATCTGCAAAGAACATTATGAAACGTTTTTCTCCTCCTCTGGCTAATTGAAATATTGATTTTCGCAAGTTGTAACAGCCGTTTCGGGGGTTTCGCATCACCGCCATCTCGAAGGAAATGCGACAGGTCGGGCATGAAGAGGGCGAAGCGAATGTTCAAAGATATTGTACACGGAGCAGTGATCTAGACAGAAGGGTGATCTGCACAGGAACTAATAAACTGCAGAAGATTTCGAGGGTTTTGTGAAGGAATCAGAATGAAGAATTGAGCAAAAAGGAGCTTTCAGTGACTCCAGCGTCAAATTCTTGATTTGGCCTGTTTTTCCCTTCAGTGAACCCATGATCTGTGATCTACACAGAGCAGTGATCTAGACAGAAGGCTGATCTGCACAGGAAATAATAAACTCCAGCAGATTTTGAAAGGTTTTACGAAGGAAACAAAGAGGTGAAATAAGCGAAAGAGGGCTTTGTGGTCAGAACAGTGATCTAGACAGATGGATGATCTGCACAGTAATCTACGTAGAGAATAATGAACTAATGTAGACAAATTTGGAGGGTTTTTTCTTCTACCTCCAACTTGAGCAACGCACACCGAAAATTCGCTGGTTTGGTCATGCTGCAGGAGTTTTTACAGATGTCCTTAAGGATTCACAATGATGTTGTACACAGAGTAGAAGGGCGATCAGTGCAATGATCTGCAAAGAACATTATGAAACGTTTTTCTCCTCCTCTGGCTAATTGAAATATTGATTTTCGCAAGTTGTAACAGCCGTTTCGGGGGTTTCGCATCACCGCCATCTCGAAGGAAATGCGACAGGTCGGGCATGAAGAGGGCGAAGCGAATGTTCAAAGATATTGTACACGGAGCAGTGATCTAGACAGAAGGATGATCTGTACAGAAACTAATAAACTGCAGCAGATTTTAAAGGGTTTTATGGAGGAATCAGAATGAAGAATTGAGCAAAAAGGAGTTTTCAGTGACTCCAGCGTCAAATTCGTGATTTGGCCTGTTTTTCCCTTCAGTGAAGCCATGATCTGTGATCTACACGGAGCAGTGATCTAGACAGAAGGGTGATCTGCACAGGAAATAATAAACCTGAGCAGATTTTGGGGTTTTGTGAAGGAAACAAAGAGGTGAAATAAGCGAAAGAGGGCTTTGCGGTCAGAACAGTGATCTAGACAGATGGATGATCTGCACAGTAATCTACGTAGAGAATAATGAAATAATGTAGACAAATTTGGAAGGTTTTTTCTTCTACCTCCAACTTGAGCAACGCAGACCGAAAATTCGCTGGTTTGGTCATGCTGCAGGAGTTTTTAATAATGTCCTTAAGGATTCACATTGTACACAGAGTAGAAGGGCAATCTGTGCAATGATCTGCAAAGAACGTTGTAGGGAAATTTGCAGCGTTTTCTCCTCCTCTGGCTAATTGAAATATTGATTTTCGCAAGTTGTAACAGCCGTTTCGGGGGTTTCGCATCACCGCCATCTCGAAGGAAATGCGACAGGTCGGGCATGAAGAGAGCGAAGCGTATGTTCAAAGATATTGTACACGGAGCAGTGATCTATACAGAAGGGTGATCTACACAGAAAATGAACTGCAGCAGATTTTAAAAGGTTTTATGGAGGAATCAGAATGAAGAATTGAGCAAAAAGGAGCTTTCAGTGACTCCAGCGTCAAATTCTTGATTTGGCCTGTTTTTCCCTTCAGTGAACTCATGATCTGTGATCTACACGGAACTGTCATCTAGACAGAAGGGTGATCTGTACAGAAAATAACTTGCAGAAGATTTTGAGGGTTTCGTGAAGGAATCAGAATGAAGAATTGAGCAAAAAGGAGCTTTCAGTGACTCCAGCGTCAAATTCGTGACTTGGCCTGTTTTCTCCTCAGCGATCTGATCTGCACAGAGCAGTGATCTAGTCAGAAGGATGATCTGCACAGGAAATAATAAACTGCAGCAGATTTCAAAGGGTTTTATGGAGGAATCAGAATGAAGAATTGAGCAAAAAGGAGCTTTCAGTGACTCCAGCGTCAAATTCTTGATTTGGCCTGTTTTTCCCTTCAGTGAAGCCATGATCTGTGATCTACACGGAGCAGTGATCTAGACAGAAGGGTGATCTGCACAGGAAATAATAAACCTGAGCAGATTTTGGGGTTTTGTGAAGGAAACAAAGAGGTGAAATAAGCGAAAGAGGGCTTTGCGGTCAGAACAGTGATCTAGACAGATGGATGATCTGCACAGTAATCTACGTAGAGAATAATGAACTAATGTAGACAAATTTGGAGGGTTTTTTCTTCTACCTCCAACTTGAGCAACGCACACCGAAAATTCGCTGGTTTGGTCATGCTGCAGGAGTTTTTACAGATGTCCTTAAGGATTCACAATGATGTTGTACACAGAGTAGAAGGGCGATCAGTGCAATGATCTGCAAAGAACATTATGAAACGTTTTTCTCCTCCTCTGGCTAATTGAAATATTGATTTTCGCAAGTTGTAACAGCCGTTTCGGGGGTTTCGCATCACCGCCATCTCGAAGGAAATGCGACAGGTCGGGCATGAAGAGGGCGAAGCGTTATCCGGAGAGCGCATCTCGAACAAGAAACCCGCTCTCTTTCTGAAAATCCTTCGTATTTACCGTCCCTCTCGCTCGATGTACGTGAAATCAGTACAAAAAAGAGAGAGAGAGTGAGGGGGGGGGGGGTGTTTTAAGAGGCCGAAACAGCCGCGATGAGGGAGGAGCGATAAAGGTGGCGAAACGACCGAAAGATAAACCCTCCGTAGAACGGACGAGGGGTCCGGACGGTAACACTGGGGGAGTTGAGGGGGGGGGGGGGATGTTGGTAAACGCCATCCGGCAGTGAAGCCGTCCGTGTCCGGTAGTTTCGGTATCTGGAAGAAGTCATCTTCAAAGATGCTTTCGATGGGTCTCGTTCTTCTCGGCCGTTGCGCCCACTGAAATACGTAAGAGTTGAGTTTCCTCTTCGAAAAACGGCTGTGGAACTTTCACGGCGGCGCGGAGTGATGCAGAATCGCCCAAAAGCGCTTAACCCTGGATTACCACCCTTGAGTCCCCATCGCCTATTACCACCCACGGGTCATTTCGACCTACGTGAAGCAAAATCGTCGTTTTCTTGACAAAATTCGAAGAAATCAGGGAAATAAATCGAGAGCTATCCAACGAGTGGTGAACGATTTTTGTACGATGATAACTGGCGCAGATAAAATTCCGTGGCAACGAATCGGTCTTAAGCGAAAATCATCAGACATTTTCGTGACGATTACGTGTGACGCTTTTCGTGTGACGTTTATCGAGTTATGTGCCATAGTAAAGACATAAAATGTCAAAAATTTAATAGCCATTGTGTAATAGAAGAAAATTTGCATATATTGAACTAATTTTCCAAAGAAAATTTATTTTGGAATTTTATGTCTTTACTATGGCGCATAACTCAAAAAGTGTGACATGACGGTGTGACGAAGAAAGCGTTATGAAAAATGTCTAATGATTTTCACGTACAACCGATTCGTTGCTACGGAACTTTAACTTCGCCAGTTATCATCGTACAAAAATCGTTCACCACTCGTTGGATAGCTCTCGATTTACTTAACCATATTACGTTAACCACTGCGGTGTGCGTGGCCGACAAGCTGCGGTATGAGCGTGATTGTTTAAATAATTGTTTACACACAGGTGATCATTCTCAATAATTTATATAACAATTTTTAAATAAAAATAAACCAAAAATGAAGTACGTGGTACGTGTTGTGGGTGTGGGAGGGGGTGCAGAGACATAAAATGACCCTCGTGGTTGCGTACTTGTACGAAAGCTGTACATTTTTTGTACAGTTTCTTCGAAAATTCGTTCTCATAGTCATGCTGCATGACTGGGGACTTTTTATCTCAGTTTGATAACCCCGAAACAGAAACACTGTACTGAGAGTGAGAGTTACACCGATGCATAAGCAATCTTTATGTTGCTTATGTATCCCAACCGTTGTATAACGCTATTTACTGAAGTGTTTTCCTCAATAAAAGATTTATTAGATGTCGACGGGCGGACTGACCAATTTGGGTGGACAACAATCTGAAACTCGGAGATCCTTTAGGAAATTTCACGGTGATCACGAAAGTAGTGAGGAAGAAATAGGGGTTTCAGATATCAGGTTTCTGATATCAGGATATCAGGTTTCTGATGTCATCACCACCTCCCTTCGCTACCGCCCAGATCACTTAGCCAGCCAGCCCTCTGACGTCATACGCTCGTGCGGCATAAGCTCTGACGTACTAGTTGGGCTCCTGCCAGCCCTCTGACGTCATAGGTCGTACGTCATAGGCTCTGACGTACTAGTTGGCCTCCCGCCAGCCGTCTTACGTCATACGCTCGTGCGTCATAGGCTCTGACGTAGTGGCCCGCCTGTCGCTTGTGTTCTAACGTGATCTGAGGGAAAGGGTGAATCAAGGGAACAAATTTTGGTTTATTATTATAAATTTAAGTTTTCTCAATTTTGAGCAGCTTTTGACAAATTGTTAATGTTGAAGAAAACGAAATGCATAGGAAGCAACATGAAAGGTTGTTGAACCCCCTGCTAACCATTGATATCTACTGCTAACCAACTACTACTCGTATTGTAGTTCTTAACATTAAAATGTCGAGTGTACTCACAATCTAGCCCCTGTCGAAATGTTCACTAAAATTTCGCGAGCTAAACGACCGCTGAACAATCAATGAAAGCAGCAAATATCAGCTTTAAGACGATAAAAACGAACAACTAAAACTATAGAAGAAACTAGAAACTAAAATAGAAAACTAAAACACGAACTAATTAAAAACACCTGCAAAAAAAAAAAAAAAAAAAAAAAAAAATCCGTAGTCATGCAGCACCGCTATAAGAGCGAATTTTCGAAGAAATAATTGGTTTTGTGTAGAATGTCTCCATTAAAGTACATGATGTCCATGAAGAACATCTCAAGTAACAACCACGTTTCTTCATCTTCAAAGTGCTCAAGTTTGAGAACGGAATAAGATATCGCAATTCTGACTTAACGATCGTATTCAGCGTGTAAAAATCTTTAAAATGAGGTGTCACTTGTCAGACTATCATTTTTTGGGTACCTAAACCCCCCCCCCCCCCCATCACCAACACCCCCCTCAGCTTTTGGACATTTCAACTGTAAACACGACGGCGAAGGCAGAATTGCGATATCTCATTCCGTTATCAGATTAGAGCAGACTTAACATGAAGATCATATCATGTACCAACCACGTTTCTTCATATTCAAAGTGCTCCAGTTTGAGGACGGGATGAGATATCGCAATTCTGACTTCACCATCGTGTTCAGCATACAAATACCTTTAAAATGAGGTGTCACTCGTCAGAATGTTTCATTTTGGGAATTTATGAGGAATTTCCCCTCTAAAACTCCCCGAAACCCCTCCTTAGAGTGGCCCGAGTCTGCCCACCTACGAACGTAGCCTGTCGATTGACAGAACGGATTTTTAGTACAAATTTGAACTTTTTATCTCAATTCTATCGAGAGTTACCGCGTATCGGACCTCAAGAATAGTAGTGTGACAAGTCCAAAATCCTAAATGTTCCAAATAGTCGAACGCGATCGTGAAATTTTCGCACCTAATTGAGGTGCGTCATCACGCTCGCTCCCGTCGTGAAACAAAAAATAAATAAAACTAAAATAAAACTAACGTTACTGGAGATGGTTTTTCTACAAGTCGTTGGCCCGGTATTAAAATATCTGCCGCCTCGTGGTTCCGAGAAAGCTCCTCAGGCTCTGAGACGGTCTGCTGACATCAGCAGCGCGAAATAACAAAACGAGTGACGAGAGCGGCGCCGGGCGGCTCCGACATTTATTTGTGTCGACGGAAGGAGATTTGAAGTATTTCAAGTTCGAGTTGAAACTTTATAAACGGCATATCGATATTGACGAATTGAGAAAACAAAGGAGCTTTCAGTGAAGTTTTTAGAGTGAACTCATGATCTGTGATCTACACGGAACAGTGATCTAGACAGAAGGGCGATCTGCACAGAAAATATAAAACTGCAGCAGATTTTGAGGGTTTTATGAAGGAATCAGAATGAAGAATTGAGCAAAGAGGAGCTTTCAGTGACTCCAGCGTCAAATTCTTGATTTGGCCTGTTTTTCCCTTCAGTGAACCCACGATCTGTGCAGCGATCTATACAGAAGGGTGATCTGCACAGGAAATAAACTGCAGCAGATTTTGAAGGGTTTTGTGAAGGAATCAGAATGAAGAATTGAGCAAAAAGGAGCTTTCAGTGACTCCAGCGTCAAATTCGTGATTTGCCTTGTTTTTCCCTCAATGAACTCATGATCTGTGATCTACACGGAGCGGTGATCTAGACGGAAGGGTAATCTGTACAAAAAATATAAAACTGCAGAAGATTTTGAAGGGTTTTGTGAAGGGATCAGAACGAAGAATTGAGCAAAAAGAGCTTTCAGTGACTCCGGCGTCAAATTCGTGATTTGCCATGTTTTTCCCTTCAGTGAACTCATGATCTGTAATCTACACGGAAAATTGATCTAGACAGAAGGGTGATCTGCACAGAAATTAAACTGCAGAAGATTTTGAGGGTTTTGTGAAGGAATCAGAATGAAGAATTAAGCAAAAAGAAGTTTTCAGTGACTCCAGCGTCAAATTCGTGATTTGGCACGCTTTTCCCTTCAGTGAACTCATGATCTGTAATCTACACGGAAAATTGATCTAGACAGAAGGGCGATCTGCACAGGAAATATAAAACTGCAGCAGATTTTGAGGGTTTTATGAAGGAATCAGAATGAAGAACTGAGCAAATAGGAGCTTTCAGTGACTCCAGCGTCAAATTCGTGATTTGGCCTGTTTTTCCCTTCAGTGATCTCATGATCTGTGACCTACACGGAAAATTCATCTAGACAGAAGGGTGATCTGCACAGGAAGTGAACTGCAGAAGCTTTTGAGGGTTTTGTTCAGGAATCAGAATGAAGAATTGAGCAAACAAAGGAGCTTTCAGTGAAGTTTTTAGAGTGAACTAATGATCTGTGATCTATACAGAGCAGTGATCTAGACAGAAGGGTGATCTGCACAGGAAATGATGAACTGCAGCAGACAATGTTTCAGTATTTTGTAAAGGAAACAAGAGACATGAAAAGAACATGATTGAACTCTCTGAAACTCGCGAGCCAAATGGGGGATTTGTGCTGTTTTTCCTACAGTGACCCCGTGATCTGTGATCTAGACATAAGAGTGATCTTCAGAGAAGATAATAAAATGCAGCAGACAATGTTTCAGTATTTTGTGAAGGAAACAGAGACGTGAAACGAACAAAATCGATCTATCTGAAACTCGAGTGCCAAATTGGCGATTTGTCCTGTTTTTCCTTCAGTGAACTCGTGATCTGCGCTCACTCAACCGATCAGTGAGCGATCACAAAACACGTGTTCGTTCTTCCGCGAGCTGCTCCTCCTGTCGGACTCGTCCCCAACACATGTAAAACGAGGGGCGAGGCTTCGCTCGTTCTGGACCGAAGGTTTTTCCTTTTGCTGGGCGTGTGAAAGGAAACTGTCGATTATCTTGACCCCCGTCGCTCCTTCACCTTCTGAACGTCTTCAAAGTTGAACTTCTTCTCGACGGAGGACGACGAGGTGAAATAACAGTTTGATGAGTCACTTCGACCGGATGATTCGAGTCGTTCAGGTCGTCGCTCGTAATGAGGCGTAACGGAAATGAGTGAATCTACACGAAACCAAAAAACCTGCAAAATCCATCTACAACGGTTCGCAATAAGAGAACTATCATCTTCCGTCTACATCGCTGGCCAAAGCCCAATTCGAACAGAAAGCCCTCTTTCGCTTATTTCATGAGTTTGTTTCCTTCGTAAAACCTTCCTAAATCTGCTGGAGTTTATTATTTCCTGTGCAGATCACCCTTCTGTCTAGATCACTGCTCCGTGAAAATCACAGATCATGAGCTCACTGAAGGGAAAAACTGGACCAAATCACGAATTTGACGCTGGAGTCACTGAAAGCTCCTTTTTGCTCAATTCTTCATTCTGATTCCTGAACAAAACCCTCCAAAATCTTCTGCAGTTTATTTTCTGTGCAGATCGCCCTTTTGTCTAGATCACTGCTCCGTGTAGATCACAGATCATGAGTTCACTGAGGGAAAAAGTGGCCAAATCACAAATTTGACGCTGGAGTCACTGAAAACTCCTTTTTGCTCAATTCTTCATTCTGATTCCTTCACGAAACCATCAAAATCTTCTGCAGGTTATTTTCTGTGCAGATCGCCCTTCTGTCTAGATCACTCCTCCGTGTAGATCACAGATCCTGAGTTCACTGAAGGGAAAAACTGGCCAAATCACGAATTTGACGCTGGAGTCACTGAAAACTCCCTTTTGCTCAATTCTTCATTCTGATTCCTTCACAAAACCCTCGAAATCTTCTGCAGGTTATTTTCTGTGCAGATCACCCTTCTGTCTAGATCGCTGCACAGATCATGAGTTCACTGAAGGGAAAAACAGGCCAAATCACGAATTTGACGCTGGAGTCACTGAAAACTCCTTTTTGCTCAATTCTTCATCCTGATTCCTTCACAAAACCCTCGAAATCTTCTGCAGGTTATTTTCTGTACAGATCACCCTTCTGTCTAGATGACAGTTCCGTGTAGATCACAGATCATGAGTTCACTGAAGGGAAAAACTGGACCAAATCACGAATTTGACGCTGGAATCACTGAAAGCTCCTTTTTGCTCAATTCTTCATTCTGATTCCTGAACAAAACCCTCCAAAATCTTCTGCAGTTTATTTCCTGTGCAGATCACCCTTCTGTCTAGATCACTGTTCCGTGTAGATCACAGATCATGAGTTCACTGAAGGGAAAAACTGGACCAAATCACGAATTTGACGCTGGAATCACTGAAAGCTCCTTGTTGCTCTATTCTTCATTCTGATTCCTGAACAAAACCCTCAAAATCTTCTGCAGGTTATTTTCTGTTCAGATCACCCTTCTGTTTAGATGACTGTTCCGTGTAGATCACAGATCATGAGTTCACTGAAGGGAAAAACTGGACCAACGAATTTGACGCTGGAGTCACTAAAAGCTCCTTTTTGCTCAATTCTTCATTCTGATTCCTGAACAAAACCCTCCAAAATCTTCTGCAGTTTATTTTCTGTGCAGATCGCCCTTTTGTCTAGATCACTGCTCCGTGTAGATCAAAGATCACGAGTTCACTGAAGGGAAAAACTGGACCAAATCACGAATTTGACGCTGGAGTAACTGAAAACTCCTTTTTGCTCAATTCTTCATTCTGATTCCTTCACAAAACCCTCCTAAATCTTCTGCAGGTCATTTTCTGTGCAGATCACCCTTCTGTCTAGATCACTGCTCCGTGTAGATCACAGATCATGAGTTCACTGAAGGGAAAAACTGGCCAAATCACGAATTTGACGCTGGAGTCACTGTAAACACCCTTTTGCTCAATTCTTCATTCTGATTCCTTCATAAAACCCTCAGAATCTTCTGCAGTTCATTTCCTGTGCAGATCACCCTTCTGTATAGATCACTGCTCCGTGTAGATCACAGATCATGAGTTCACTGAGGGAAAAACTGGACCAAATCACGAATTTGACGCTGGAGTCACTGAAAGCTCCTTTTTGCTCAATTCTTCATTCTGATTCCTGAAAAAAACCCTCCAAAATCTTCTGCAGGTTATTTTCTGTACAGACCAACCTTCTGTCTAGATCACTCCTCCGTGTAGATCACAGATCATGAGTTCACTGAAGGGAAAAACTGGACCAAATCACGAATTTGACGCTGGAGTCACTGAAAACTCCCTTTTGCTCAATTCTTCATTCTGATTCCTGCACAAAACCCTAAAAACCTTCTGCAGTTCATTATTTCGTCACTTAAGATCCCACATGGGCATACTCACTGTTCCGACCTCTACAGGAGAGACTCTACGCTTTCGGAAGCTGGATTTCGGCTGTGATAAGTTTAAATTGTACGTAAATCGCACTTTTGCGCATTTCAAGGTAAAAGTTGCGTAAAATATAGTAAAATTTACTATATTCTACGCAACTCTTACCTTGAAACACGCAAATCAATTCCCTCTCAGAACTCATTTGAAACCATTAGAACCCCTTTTCTATCGGTTTTCTTCTGAATCCTTCTGTATAACTTCCTGTTTCGACCCATTTCCATACTTTCTCCTATGATTCCTTCTGTATATTTCCTCCTTTGAACCCCATTTCCGTAGTTTCTCCACAGCACACAAGTTGTTCTACGCTCGAATGCTAGAGGAAACTCAAGGAGATTGGGAGACCTGGAAATCATCACTCATGTGAACAGAAACAGTCTTTTGGGAGAAATCCTACTCGAGTAAATCGCCAACACTGTCAATCGAGGCCATCTCCTCATGTAAACTTATATCCCTATCGATATGAAGACATACCCATTCGTGATGGTCCGGGACCTTGAAAGCGTACAACAACACCTCCCTATTCTGTTTCCGAAACCGTAACTGAACTTCGACTTCACTCATTATCACTTATGAACATGTACCTAGTGTGGTTCGAATACCGTGACTGCGCCAATGCAAGCAACCCTATACTTGCACAAGAAAAGCTTATAAACATAAATTAAGCAAAAGTTAGGTGAGCACAAGAATCAAACTGATTTATTAAATGTTTATCTATCCCAATTTTCATTCCCATCAACATTTTACAGTTTATCTTTCCCAACAACAACCGGGGCAATAATAACATAATATGTTACCATATTATTCTTGTGGGTTGTGTTTTTAATAAAACCACCTTGTAGCAGCCAATAATTTTAATGGAAGGGTGACGTTTCGGTCTCCAGTGTAGACCCTAATCATACCTAGTGAACAGTAAAATATATACAAACAATCAACTCAGATCGACTAAACTACATGTAGAATTTGCCTTAAGTATAGGCTATGACTACATGGATGATTCAAAATATCCATGTAGAAAAATTTTCTCCATCCAGTAATTCTGTTTCGTTGGTTCCCATTCATTCACATCCGTAAACCACTGTCTTCATCTCATCGTTCTGTCTTGCATATTGTTCATCGTGTATATAAAACTCATTATTCCTTGTGTAAATAGTTACCTACAATTATCTTAGTCTAAATACATCATCGTAGTGCAATTTATTAGCTTGTAAGGTAAGCCTAGATCTTGTCAATTAATACTTAAGGCAAATTCTACATGTAGTTTAGTCGATCTGAGTTGATTGTTTGTATATATTTTACTGTTCACTAGGTATGATTAGGGTCTACACTGGAGACCGAAACGTCACCCTTCCATTAAAATTATTGGCTGCTACAAGGTGGTTTTATTAAAAACACATACCACAAGAATGAATAACCGCAATCAGCCTTGACGCCTTACCACACCAACAATTACCATATTATGGTATACTGCCGTCCTTAGACAGAAAGGGCGTATCTCGAATTTTGGCGATTTTCTGATTTTTGCAAATCTAGAATCTTCGGAGGCATCTGCACGTGATGATACGTCATTCACGTACCTACGGGTAGCAGAAAGTACACAAATACGCCAGTGAAATTTCTTGAAATCCTTAGGGTATTAAGCGTACGTCATCGTAGACCATGTACGTCATCACTGACGCCTCCTCGCGTTCCCTTCACCCGCCTGTTATTACCCACGTCAAGAACACGTCATTTCCTCAATAAACGACCGTTCGTCATATCAGTTTGCAGCATGGCTATAAGGGCGAATTTTTGAAGAAACAATTAGCTTTATGTAATATCTCAGCTTAATGTCTCCGTTAAAGAACATGACGTCCATGTAGAACATCTCAAGGAAAACCACGTTTCTTCATCTTCAAAGTGCTCCAGTTTGAGAACGGAATAAGATATCGCAATTCTGATTTCACCATCGTGTTCAGCATTAAAACACCTTTAAAATGAGGTGTCACTAGTCAGAATGTTTCACTTTGGGAATTTATGAGGAATTCCCCCCCCCCCCCCTAAAACCCCCTGAAACCCCCCCTTAGAGTGGCCCGATTCTGCCCATCTTCGAACTTAGCCTGTCGATCGCCAAGACAGAATTTTTGTACAAATTTGAACGTTTTATCTCAATTCGATCGAGAGTTACCGTCTGAAATGACAAATAAGTACATAAATATATATATAAAATATATAAATATATATATACATGTAATTTTGGGTGTCTTTTGGCAGTGGATTCAGGATGGTCTGAAACGGATTTTGGTATAAAATGTTTTCGAAAATTCGAGTTTTAAAAATTTTGGACCGAGAACAGTAGCAACAATTTTCGTCGAAAATTCGCTAAAACGTAAAAACTTTCATGAAAGAAAAAGTACACGTCATTTCCTCAATAAATTAACCCGCGATTAATTTTTAATTTCCCCTTATTTCGTCTCGTTCGAGGTGCTCTACCGTGCGTTCCACAGGAGGCGCTAAACGACAATTCGCTCGGACGCCCCCCCCGTCAGCTCCAACTGTCCGTATCAACGTGTAATTTCACATTCTTCGTTCGAAACGCCGGACCGTTTAATCATAAATTATGGACCCTCCCTCAACTGTTGTAATCAACGCTAATGGGTTCGTTGTAGGTTTTTTGTTCGTCTTCGTTTTTAATCGTCGGTTTGCATATCTCACGGCTCCCCTAATCGGACGGAGCGAAGGGGGAAAAACGCCGGTACCGGTGCGCGTCCGTCACCGAACGTATTTTGCATATCGAAAAAAAGAAAAAAAAAAGAAAAAAGAAAAAAAATACTTTTTCGTCGACCGTTTCAAAATGGCCCAACTTTTGACCTCGTCGTCGAGTTATTGAGACGCGGACATGCGGGTCGAACGGGGCCGAAACGTCGGCGGTGTCGACGGAAACAACGCTGACAATTATTTATCGTCTTCTGTTTGGATCGACCTTCTGATAAACTATTTAGAATTCATGGAAAGGTTAAGGTGCTTAGCTGACAATGTGTAACTTTTCGTTTTATTATTATTTGTTGGTTTATTATCTTCGATAATGAACCATTGGAATCGCCCAAAGAAATAATTTAGTGGCGCATGGGGAGATAATTATTATCCCCCTATGCGCCAAAATTAAAAATATAAAATTAGCGGCAAGATGAAGGATTTTTCAACGTGAAGATGTAAATGAATGCAAAATGAAGGCGCGGAATTCCAGCAGCTAATTAAAACCCGATCACCTAGCCAGCCAGCCCTCTGACGTCATAGGCTCTTACGGCATAGGCTGTGACGTACTAGTTGGCCTCCAGCCAGCCGACTGACGTCATACGCTCGTGCGTCATAGGCTCTGACGTACTAGTTGGCCTCCAGCCAGCCGTCTGACGTCATACGCTCGTGCGTCATAGGCTCTGACGTACTTGTTGGTCTCCTGCCAGCCGTCTGACGTCATACGCTCGTGCGTCATAGGTGCGTCTGACGTAGTGGCCCGCCTGTCGCTTGTGTTCTGACGTGATCTGAGGGAAAGGGTGAATCAAGGAAACAAATTTTTCCCGTTTCAGTTTATGTGCCAAAGCAAAGACATGAAAATGTCAAAAGAATGTCAACTCCATCCTGTTGTTGATACAGTCGAGAATTAAATGCTTGCATACGAGTCTGCAACACATTAGGATTTTATGTCTTTAAAGAAGTGATTCAAGAACCTTCGAACAATGCTACATCACCTACCCCAGTAGCGTAGTTGTTATACTTAATTGTCGGGTTCATCATAAATTATGAAGTTTGCATTCGTATAGACAATATAAATTATTGAGAATGATCACCTGTGTGTAAACAATTATTTAAACAATCACGCTCATACCGCAGCTTGTCGGCCACGCACTCCGCAGTGGTTAACGTAATATAGTTAAGTAAATCGAGAGCTATCCAACGAGTGGTGAACGATTTTTGTACGATGATAACTGGCGCAGATAAAGTTCCGTAGCAACGAATCGGTTGTAAGCGAAAATCATCAGAAATTTTCGTGACGATTTCGTGTAACGCTTTTGTGTAACGTTTTTCGAGTTATGTGCCAGAGTAAAGACTTAAAATGTCAAAATCGAAAAACATTCTATTATTCATTATTATTCAGGATTCTAACATTAGTTATCAGAGTCAATATCGATTGTGCAGTATCGATGGTTCATCCGATGAACTTCATCGTCTAACTCTGTATCAGAGGAAGTCGACTCTGCATATGAGGGGCGTTGTCCCTTGGAATCAGACGTTTTAGAGCGCAGACTCTTCAGGAACGTCAATTGGCTGCGCTTTAGTGTGCGTCAGAATCATTTTAGCATGCTCACTTAGCAGTTTTCAAGCCGAGAGTTCCCTTCATATGAAAAAAAAAACTTACGTCGGAAGCCACAATCATTCGGGGACACAACTCTGACAATTTGTAGAGGGTGACCCGCTTAAGGAAATTTCCTTTTGTAAATAGTAAAATGTACGTCATATTAAATAAATAAATCACCCTATTTTTCACCCCATGTGATTCTAATTCTTCCAATTCTTAGTATTACCTATTAATTTTATTCTGTCCTTGATTAGTCATTTCGATACCTTAATTCACAAAAGGAATGTGTCCGAAAAATCGATTTTGAGTTTATGGTATCAATGGAATCGTCTCGCCAAGACCTTTCTTCCGAATAAGGGTCTTTGCCCTATCTAAGGGAGAAATGGTCTAAAAGTGAGAAATGTCAAGGCAAAATATCAAGCAAAACTAGTTCACTTGCACTCTGTAGTTATGTCCAACTGCCGAGTGCTTTGTCAGTCAGAAGGTTCTAGAATAAATCTTACAGGAAGTAGATGAAACCGTGAGCAGAGTGTACTATCTGGTAAGTAAAACCAGGGAGCTAATCCGTGTTTGCCACAAAATTTTCGGCAATACTTTTGGTGTCTCCAAAACATTCGTACGAAATGCTGTGAAATTCATGAATTCAAGGGGTGGCTAATGTGGAAAAGACTGTAGGATTTGCAGGCCAGCTCCCAATGCAACATCCCAATGTGTTCAGCAGGGAAATATCAACAGATTCATAATTGAAAAGCCATCTTTTGTAATGTAGGTATCTGTAAGGTAGATGAAGATTCAAGTAGGAGTGACGATTTCTTTTGTACTTCATACTAGTTCCAAAACTTCATTTGCATTTATCTCGAAATGGCGTTTTTGGACATGTTCCCATTGTGAATTAAGGTACCAATTACAAAATAACTTGTAATTATTCGTAACAATTGTCGTTTAGATTCCACGTAAAACTCTCGTATTAACCGAATTGACTCGAATATAGCGATTTGTGTGGATTTGCAGTTCTCTCCTGTACGTCGGTCGAACGCCTTCTCTTCAGGTCGCCCATCCCCGTGGACTCAACCCTCGCGACAACCCCCAGAAAACCTCGTCATTTCAGACTCCTCCCCCTTTCACGACGAAAAAAACCAAAAAAACCCAAAAAAACGAACCAAAACCCTCCCCTCTCGCGGTAGGAGGGGCGTGGCGGGGAGGGCGGGGTGAACCGGCGACGAGGTAGGTTCTACCTGTGAGGGGGGGGAGGTTATCTCGCTTCCCCTACCTGACTGACGTCATGGGAGGTGGTGGTGGGTCGTGTGGGGGGACGAAGTAGGAGTGGTTACTACGACGGAGAGGGGAGGGGAGGGGTTATCGGGGGGAAGAAAAAAGAAACCTTCCTACCTGTCCGGCTAAAAGGGGGGAAACCACACCCCCCCCACTCCCCTACCTGCCGGCAGCCCCCCCCAGAGCTCTTCAGTTCACGCGCGGCACTCACCCACGTCACATTTCCCCCCCAAAAATTGTTCAAAAAATTATTTAAAAACATTTTTTTTTTGGTTTCGAAAAAAACCAAAAATTTATCAACCTCAAAAACATTAAAATTCTCCTTCCCAAAAATCCCCTCTCGTCACGACGACCAAACCGCACCCGTCGTGCCGAATTTTCGTTCAAATTGTGACGTCACAAATATTTTCGAAACCGCGTTCTCAGTGCGACATCAAGACCCCAGTGATGGTGATTACGTCCAAATGACATTCGAATTAATTTGGACCATCGAAAGTGACATGGATCGGCAGACTCACACCGTTAAATAGCGTTAAGAACTCTTTAAATAAATTTATTTAAACAACAACCACAACGACCTAGTTATCAGTGATCTCAAACGTTTCAAAATCAATTTACAACTATTTAAAAAACCAAAAAAAAATCCACCAAAATTTGGTTTTTTTCGTACACATTTTTTGTTTTTTTGGAATTTTTTTTTTCGCTCACTCGAGTGTCAAGTTGGAAATAGTTGAAATTCGAATCAAGTGGTCTGTTATATCGATAAGACGACACCGATTATGGACAACCACTTGGATATGAAGTTGGAAGAGCAGACGCCGGCGGAGCAGAATATACCGCCGCATTTCAGCAATTACCAGTGAGTTTTTGATGGTTTTTTGATGGTTTAGTGGTTTGTGGTTGTCTTTATATTTGTCCACTTATGTCCGTTTCGTCGTGGTGGGGAATCGGAGACTTTTACGGGGGAGGAAAGAGAGGGTTTTGAGGGTGGAAACGGGGCGTATTGGGAGACAAATCTACTCAAAAACGACGTTTTCGAGGAGTTTCCGTTGAAAATTCGGGTAATTTCCGTCGTAGAATTGAGAATATTGGTAGAATCTGGGCGACTACTCCGTCTGTACCAAAAACTGCCATTGAATTGGCGTTAAGTTCAGATTTTTCGTTATATACAACCTTTTGGTACATGAATTGAACGTTCTAACCAAATCACTGTACAGCTGATATACCGGAACATTCGGTTATTACGAGGTTTTTTGACGGTTGCTGAGGGCAACGTCAGTACAGTGAAGTTAACGACGCAAATTTACCAATAACGACAATTTCGAGGAGTTTCTGATGAAATTCGGATAGTTTCCGTGGTGGAATGGCGATTATTGAAGGCCATTGAATTGGTAATATAAGATATACAGATTTTGCGCATATTTGAAGCCTGCAAATTTGAAATTTGAACGGTTTAACCCAAAAACTGTACAACTGATAAACATGAATTTTTGGGTATTACGAGGGGTTTTGAGGGTTGTGGTGGTCGAAATTGTGGAGTTTTAGGGTCGTACCTACCAAAAACGACCTTTTCGAGGAGATTCCGCTGAAATTCGGATAGTTTTCGTGGTGGAATTGCAGTGATTGATGGAATCTGACAGAATCCTGCGGCTGTACGTTGAAAATCCACCAAAAATCTCTCCGAAACGTCGTATTAAAGGCCGTTAAATTAGCGTCAGGACAGATTTTTCGACGAATTTTTCAGATACACAAGGTTTTGGTACATGAATTGAACGGTCTAACCAAATCACTGTACAGCTGATATACCGGAACATTCGGTTATTACGAGGGTTTTTTGACGGTTGCTGAGGGCAACGTCAGTACAGTGAAGTTAACGACACAAATTTACCAAAAACGACCATTTCGAGTAGTTTCTGATGAAATTCGGATAGTTTCCGTGGTGGAATTGCGATTATTGAAGTCTTCTGAATTGGTGATATACGATATACAGATTTTGCGCAAATTTGAAGCTTGAAAATTTGAACGGTCTAACGAAAACAGTGTACAACTGATAAACATGAATTTTTGGGTATAACGAGGGTTTTTGAGGGTTGGTGAGGGCGGAATTGTGGAGTTTTAGGGTCGTACAGTGAACGTTACGAGGCAAATCTACCAAAAACGACCATTTCGAGGAGTTTCTGATGAAATTCGGATAGTTTTCGTGGTGGAATTGCGATCATTGGTGGAATCTGACAGAATCCTGCGGCTGTTCGTTGAAAAACCACCAAAATCTCTTCGAAACGTCGTATTAAAGGCCCTTGAATTAGCGTTAGGACAGATTTTTTGACGAATTTTTCAGATACACAACCTTTTGGTACAAATTGAGCGGTCTAACCAAATCACTGTACAGCTGATATACCGGAATTTTCGGTTATTACGAGGGTTTTTGAGGACCGAGGAGACAGATCTAAGAAATACGACATTTTCGAGGAGTTTCCTCTTAAATTCGAGTAGTTTCCGTCGTAGAATTACAAATTTGATGGAATTTGGACGACAAGACAAATCATACAACCTCGACTTTCTAACAAGAATATCCGTCATTACGAAGGTTTTGAGGGTCCTCGAGGAGGTTTTAAAGCGGAATTGATGGTCGAGAAGGCGAAATAGTGGAATTTCATGGTCTCATAGAGAACGCAACGAGAGAAATTTCCCAAATACGACATTTTCGAGGAGTTTCCGTCGTACAATCTCACATTTTAGTGAAATTTGGACGAATATTGCGGCTGAAAATTATTGGTACCTACATGAATTGAACCGTCTAACCAAAACAGTGTATACAACTGATAAACACGAATTTTTGGGTATTACGAGGGTTTTTGAGGGTTGCTGAGGGCGGAATTGTGGAGTTTTAGGGTCGTACAGTGAACGTAAAGAGACAAATTTACCAAAAACGACATTTTCGAGGAGATTCCGCGGAAATTCGGATGGTTTTTGTGGTGGAATTGCGGTGATTGATGGAATCTGACATAATCCTGCGGCTGTACGTTCAAAAACCACCAAAATCTCTTCGAAACGTCGTATTAAAGGCCGTTGAATTAGCGTTAGGACAGATTTTTCGACAACTTTTTCAGATATACCTACAACCTTTTGGTACATGAATTGAACAGCTGATTAACCGGAAATTTCGGTTATTACGAGGGTTTTGAGGGCCGCGGAGACAAAGCTCCCAATAACGGCCTGTTCGAGGAGCCTCCGCTGAAATTCGAGTAGTTTCCGTCGTACAATCACAAATTTTAATGGAATCTGGACGACAAGACAAATGTTCCAACCTCGACTTTCTCACAGGAATATCCGTGATTACGAAGGTTTTGGGGGTCCTCGAGGTGGTTTTAAAGAGGATTTGAGGGTCGTGAAGGCGAAATAGTGGAATTTCATGTTCTGATAGAGAACGTAACGAGAGAAATTTACCAACAATGAGATTTTCGAGGGGTTTCTGCGGATAATCGAGTAGTTTCCGTCGTACAAATTTTATTGAAATCTGGACGAATCCTGCGGCTGCAAAAGGTGCGTTAAATAAATTGAACGGTCTAACCAAATCGCTGTACAGCTGATATACCGGAATCTTCGGTTATTACGAGGGTTTTTGACGGCCGCGGAGACGAATCTACCAAAAACGGCCTGTTCGAGGGGTTTCCGCTGAAATTCGACTAGTTTCCGTCGTGGAATTACAAAATTTACAAACAATGAGATTTTGGAGGGGTTTCCGCTGAAATTCGGGTAATTTCCGTCGCTGAATCGAGAATATTGATGGAATCAGGACGAATCCTGCAGCTGCCAATACTTCAAAAACTGTCGTATCGATGGCCTCTGAATTGGTGATACAGATTTTGAGTGAATTTGAAGCTTTCGTTATTTAAATTGAGCGGTCTAACTAATTACTGTACAGCTGATTAACTGGAAATTGTAGTGTATTACGAGGGTTTTTGGGGGTTGCTAAGGGCGAAATTGTGGAGTTTTAGGGTTGTACAGTGAACGTTACGAGGCAAATCTACCAAAAACGACCATTTCGAGGAGTTTCTGATGAAATTCGGATAGTTATTGATGGAATCTGGACGAATCCTGCTGCTGTACGTTGAAAAACCACCAAAAATCTCTTCGAATCGTCATTTTAAAGGCCGTTGAATTAGTGTTAGGACAGATTTTTCGAAAAATTTGTCAGATATATTTATATATTTATATATTTATATATTTATAACCTTTTGGTGTATGAATTGAACGGTCTAACCAAATCACTGTACAGCTGATTAACCGGAATTTTCGGTTATTACAAGGTTTTTTGAGGGCCACGGAGGCAAATCTACTGAGACATCCAAATTGGCAAACACAGCACCAATTCCCGCGCCAATTTATTTTTGGGTACATTTTCGTGGTTTGTAAGCACTGATAACCAAAAACCCAATGAACCATCACAAAATGATTTTATAACTTCCAAGTAAAATGGTCCAATAGTGTCTCAACTGCAGACCAATAAACAACGTTGTTTGTTCTTAGAAACCCTAATAATGTTCCAATAATTCGTTTTATTGGTGACACAAGCTCCAAATGAATTTCAACTGGCCCAATTGTGGCTAACAATAATTTGGCCTATCAAACTGTAAGAATTTAAGGGTACCACCCTATCAGGCGTGTCACATATTATGTGACACGCCTGATAGGGTGAAACCCTTAAATTATTATTCAACATCGTCCGAATCGATTGCCCTTACTTACGAGCTCATTTTGGACGACCTTTCGGCGTATTTTCCGTTCGATTCTGACTCGTATCGATTATCACTATCGATACCGATGCTGAGCCGCTGAATCCGTCGAGAGTCAACTCCCTGAAAACGCCAGATCGATGGCAAGTGAAATCGAAACGGGACCGATTCATCGAGAGTCGAAAATCAAACACGAAAAATGATAAGAAACAAGCGACTTCTACCTGTTGGATTCGCCTCCGGACAACGGATTTTTTTTTTACGTCTCTTTATCGCTTATGTAATTTTATAACAAATAAAACCTCGAGGCGTCAAGTGTGCGGTACGAGATCGTCGTTTTGTTCGTAATAAATTGTAAATACTCGTGTGGAGTCCACGTGTGGGGAGATCGTGTGACGGATCCGTGAGGGGAAGCGGGCGAGAAAAGACGAGAAATGGCGAGAAATGGCGAGAAAAGGCGAGAAATGGCGAGAAAAGACGAGAAATGGCGAGAAAAGACGAGAAAAGGCGAGAAAAGACGAGAAACGGCCGAAAGGGCGAAAAAATGGCAAGAAAAGTCGAGAAAAGACAAGAACATACGAGAAAAGGCGAGAAAAACGGGAAACGGCCGAAAAGGGCGAAAAATGACGAGAACAGACGAGAAAAGGCGAGAAATGGCGAGAAAAGACGAGAAACGGCGAGAAATGGCGAGAAAATACGAGAAACGGCGAGAAATGGGAGACTTTTTGGAGAAAAGTTTTGCTTCGGTGAGCCTTCGTAGAGTACAGTAGTACAGTAGATCACTGTTCTGTACGAATAAACGTAAACTAGATCACTGTTCTCTGCAGATCTCTGTTCAGTGCAGATCGCCCTCCAGTCTACATCCCGGTTCTGTGTAGATCACTGTTCCGTGTATCACACAGTCCTTTACAAGTAATCTTCGGACTAGACCACTTTTCTGTGTAGATCATTATTCCATACAGATAACCTTAGAACTAGATCACTGATTTCTGCTGATCTCCCTTCAGTCCACCTCACCGTTCTGTACAAATAAACTTCAGAGTAGATCACTGTTCTGTACAAATAACTTTTAAACTAGATCACTTTTCTCTGCAGATCACCCTCCAGTCTACATCCCGGTTCTGTGTAGATCACTGTTCCGTTACGTATAGGTAAAATTCAATTTTAAGTTTAATTCATTTGATGAAAATTCTAATTGAAAGTGCGAGTGCTAAAAATCACTGTTACGTGTGGATCTCATTTCAGAGCAGATCACCCTCCAGTCTAGATAACTGTTCTTCGTAGATCAGAGCAGATCATCCTCCAGTCCAGTAGATCACTATTCAGTACTTTGTGACTAAATCACTGTTAGGCGTAGATCACAATTCTGTACCGATAACCTTCAGAGTAGATCATTGTTCTGTGTAGATCAGTATTCTGTACAAATAACCTGAAGAATGAACCTCAAACGAATTATAAGTATAAAACTGAAATTTTATTACCCAAACATCAATCCACTGGAACTCTCAATAAACATAATCTACAATGAAGGGGGATCTGTACAGTGAAGTGATCTACACAGAAGGGTGATCTAATTAGTACGAAGATCCACACATGTACACAGAACAGTGATGGTGAATGGATGGCGATTTGCCCAGAACAGTGATCTACTCTTAAGGTTATCTGTACGGAATAATGATCTATAGAGAACAGTGAATATTATTCTGAACGTGATGACCATATTATGGTCCTATATTCACTGTTTTGAATCGATCATTATTCCGTACAAGTTACCTCAGGACTAGATCGCTGTCTAGATCTCATGACTAGATCCACCTATGTACAGATCCCCCTTCAGCCTTCATCGCTCTTCTGTGTTGATCACTGTTATGTGCGGATCTTCGTACTTTACAGATCACCATTTTGAGTAGATCACTTCACTGTACAGATCAGGCTTCATTGTAGATACCTGTAGATACCCTCACATCGCCCAGACGTTCCACCGCACGTCTCACCCTCATGTTGACGACTTTCGATCTGCTCCAACTTTGAACCGTCATTGTGAACGAACGGCTGGTCGTACAAACCTCCGGACGGTCTTGAAAAATTTAAAAAAATTTCAAAAATCCAAATCTATTCAAATTTGTTACGAAAACGTCTCGTACTTCAAACCACCCGAAGCTCTTCGTTGTTCTTTTCGCACTAAATCGACATCGATGAGCGGTTTTCGTCTTTCGCACTTTTCGAGCTCAACTCAACTCGTACCCCCCCCCCCCCCCCATCACCAAGTCGACGTCGTTTGATATTCAAAACGGAAACAATCGCCGACTCGCGGGGAAGATGGGAAACTTCCCACGGGACCGTCTTCCTGCTCGTCGGGTCCCGTTTGGAAAACATGATAATTACAGACCTCGCCATCGTTCGTTTTTCCATACGCTATTTCATTATTGTCTCTATTTAGCGTTGGATATTTTCCATAACGAACCACCAGAATCGACGCAGAAAATAAGTAGGTTGATATTTTTATCTTGAAAATTTTGAAAAAATCTTCAAAATCTCGGACAAGTTGAATAAGAAATCGAATAGATTTGGTTCAACGAATTTTTCGAGACCATCCGGAGGTTTGTACGTTCAGCCGTTCGTTCACAATGAGAGCTCAACGATCTGTACAGAACAGTGATCTACACATAACAGTTTACGTGACTGAATGCCAATCTGCACAGAACAGTGATTTGCACAGGACGATTTTCGAGACTGAAAGCGATCTATACCGAACAGTCATGTAGATAGCAGGACGATCTGCAGAGTGATCTATACATAAGGGTAATTATTGTGACATGCACAGAGGGTGATCTACGTAAAAGGGGGATCTGTACAATACAGTAATATAGCAGGAACAGGAATCTACGCATAACAATGATCAAGATTATAAGGCGATCTGTACAGAACAGTTTGCTAGACTGAAGGGTGATCTTCACAGATTAGTGACCTGCACATAACGGTGATGTACATTGAAGGGCGATATGTACAGTAGAGTAATCTACACAGTACAATGATATAGATAGAATAGTCTTCATGATCTGCACAGATCAGAGATATGCATAGAACAGTTTTCGTGATCTTTACAGAACAGAGATCTATGCAGAACACTTTTGGTGACTGAATAGCGATCTGTACAGTTTTCGTGATCTATACGGAACAGAGATCTACACACAACAGTTCTTGTGACAGATTGGCGATCTGTACAGAACCGTGATCTACACAGAACAATTTTCGTGACTGAATGGCGATCTGTGCAGAACAGAGATCTACGGAGAACAGTTTTCATGATCTACACAGAACACTTTTAGTGACTGAATTGCGATCTGTACAGAACAGAGATCTACACATAAAAGTTTACGTGAAATAATGGTGATCTGTACAGTACAGTGCACTACTTAAAACTGTTTTTTGACTGAATAGCAATCTGCACAGACCAGAGATCTACACAGGACAGTTTTCGTGATCTACACAGAACACGTTCGGTGACTGAATAGCGATCTGTACAGAACAGAGATCTACCCAGTTTTCTGATCTGTACAGAACAGAGATCCACACAGAACAGTTTTCGTGACGGAATAGCGATCTGCCCAGAACAGAGATATACACAGAAGAGTGATCTGCGCAGAACAGACATCTACACAGAACAGGTTTCCTGATTTATACAGAACAGAAATCTACACAGAACAGTTTTCGTGACTGCATGGCAATCTGCACAGAACGGAGACCTACACAGAACACTATTGGTGATCTATACACCACAGAAATCTACACAGAACAGTTTTCTTGACTGAATAGCGATCTGCACAGAACTGAGATTTACACAGAACAGGTTTGTGATCTACACAGAGAAAAGATCTACACAGAACTGTTTCTGTGATTTGCACAGAACAGAGATCTACACGGAACTGCTTCCGTGACTGAATGGCGATCTGCACAGAAGTGAGATCTACAAAGAACAGGTTGCGTGATCTGCACAGAACGGAGATTTACACAGAAGGGCGATCTGTACAGAACAGTGATCTACACAGAACATTGCTCGTGATCTGTACAGAACAGAAATGATCACAGAACTGTTTTCCTAGCTGAATTTCGATCTACAGAGTACAGTTTTTGTGACGGAATAGCGATCTGCCCAGAAAAGAGATTTACACAGAAGGGCGATCCGTACAGAACAGTGATCTGTGCAGCACAGAAATCTACACAGAACAGTTTTCCAAACCGATTAGAAATCTGCACAGAACAGGGATCTACACGGTACAGTTTTTGTGACGGAATAGCGATCTGCACAGAACGGAGATTTACACAGAAGGGCGAACTGTACCGTACAGTGACCTACACAGATCAGGTTTCGTGATCTGCACAGTACTCAAGACCTACTCAAAACTGTGTCTCCCACTCAAACCACAAAAAATTCGCTCATCACGTCCATCATCATCTCAATCATATTTCACCGCTCCTCCCTCAGGACGTTTTGCACTCAATAAGACGAAACTCCTCGCAAATGGTTAATTTAATGGCGCGTAACGAAAAATTTCGTTCGTCGAATCACCCCCCCCCCCCTCCCTCATATTTTTATTAATCATTTTTTCGTGTCCCTCCGAACGTTATTTGTTATCGCCTTTTATCGCCGTCGTACAAACCGCCGATTTTTCCAACCGGAAAGTTGTTTTCAGGTTTTTTTTTTCAGTTTCGTTTCGACATTTGGAGCGCGCGGACGCGGTAAAAACCGACTCGTTATTCGTGTCTTCGTCGAATTTTGATTGATTTCAATTTATTTTAACGTTGAAAATCGCGTTTTTCGTGAAATCCGACGGTTTGTGCGCTGTGTACGGGGTTCTTCCATCTGGTAGAGTCGAATGTCGATTTTAGCGAATTTCCTAAGAAACGGAAGCTTTTGTTCTCGGTCCGAAATGTTTAAAAAACAAATTTCCGAAAAATCTTCATACCAAAATCCGTTTCAGACCATCCAGAACTCACTGCTAAAAGACACATAAAAATCATATGTATATGGGCAGAATCGTGCCTCTCTAAGGGGTGTTTAGGGGAGGTTTGAGGGGGGGGAAATAACCCATAAATTCCAAATTGGAACAGTCCTGTTAAAGTTTTTTTAACGCCCAAAACGATGGTGAAGTCAGAATTGCGATATCATACTCCGTTCTCAAACTAGAGCACTTTGAAGATGAAGAAACGTGGTTGTTACTTGAGATGATCTTCACGGTTCATCTTCTCTAATCTGATAACGGAATGAGATATCGCAAATCTGACATCACAATCGTGTTCAGCGTTGAAAGTCTACAAACTGAGGTGTTACTCGGCAATAAAAGACGACAAAATTCGTTATAAAACTAGTAAAATAGAGAGATGTTACATAAAATCAGTTATTACCTCGAAAGATTTGCTCTTATAGTCATGCTGCATTACTGGATTTTCCCCGTGTAACACCTCAATTTATAGATTTTCATACGCTGAACACGATGGTGAAGTCAGAATTGCGATATCTTTTTCCCTTCTCGAGCTGGAGCACTTTGAAGATGAAGAAACGTGGTTGTTACTTGAGATGTTCTTCACGGTTCATCTTCTCTAATCTGATAACGGAATAAGTTACCGCAATTCTGACTTCACCTTCGTGTTCACGTTGAAAATCTACAAATTGAGGTGTTAATTTGTTATAAAATTGAGTGAAATAGAAAAATTTGACGTGAAACCAGTCATTTTTTCGAAAATTCGCTCTCATAGCCATGCTGCATGATTGGATTTTTGCCTTGTAACACATCAGTTTATAGATTTTTCTACGCTGAACACGATGGTGAAGTCAGAATTGCGATGATAGACGTCACGGATGATGTACCGTCTGCAAATGAATTCGGTTGTTCGGTGGCGACGAGGGGATTCCTATAAAACATAACAAGATGGCGTCAAACTGCTGTGTAACGCCAAATTAAACCCGAACAAAAAACGGTAGAATTTCACGTAAACCGGGCGATGAAATTAATCGACTAATTTCAGACCGTAAATTTATTAAATTGGTGTCGATTACGCGTTTGGAGTTCAGAAAGGACGTTATAACGGCGGAGCTGTGATGGATGTAACGATGTCGAAACTCCAAGTGAATTCGCTCATTATCGCCCGGAGTGACACATAAACACATAAATATATATATGGTGTGAGATATTTTATTTTGAGGTTCGGTCAGAAAAAAAAAAAAAAAAAAAAAAAAAAAAAAAAAAAAAAAAAAAAAAAAAAATCTCACACCATATAGATACTACGGTCGAAAACCGGACGAAAATCCACTACAACTATAAATATATATACCTGTATACATATAATTTTTGGTGTCTTTTGGCAGTGGATTCAGGATGATCTGAAACGGATTTTTGTAGACAATTTTGGACCGAGAACAAAATAGCTTCAAATTCTTCGAAAATTCGCTAAAATCGTGTATTTTCGAGTTTTTCGCAGTTTTCAATTCGAATATTGCACTTGTCGAAGGCCTATTTCATCCCAAATGAACCCCTAGATTCGATGAAAAGTCAACTTTCGTCGAGATTTTTCGACGTTTTCGAATTTTTCCGACGTTTCGAGTCGAATATCGGTCTAGTCGAAGGCCTATTTCATCCCAAATGAACCCCGTGATTCGACGAAAAGTCAACTTTATTCTAGTTTTTTCGACGTTTTCGAATTTTTCCGACGTTTCGAGTCGAATATCGGTCTTGTCAAAGGCCTATTTCATCCCAAATAAACCCCTAGATTCGACGAAAAATCAACTTTATTCTAGTTTTTTCGACGTTTTCGAATTTTTCCGACGTTTCGAGTCGAATATTGCTCTTGTCAAAGGCCTATTTCATCCCAAATGAACCCCGTGATTCGACGAAAAGTCAACTTTATTCTAGTTTTTTCGACGAATTCGAATTTTTCCGACGTTTCGAGTCGAATATTGCTCTTGTCAAAGGCCTATTTCATCCCAAATAAACCCCTAGATTCGACGAAAAATCAACTTTATTCTAGTTTTTTCGACGTTTTCGAATTTTTCCGACGTTTCGAGTCGAATATTGCTCTTGTCAAAGGCCTATTTCATCCCAAATGAACCCCGTGATTCGACGAAAAGTCAACTTTATTCTAGTTTTTTCGACGAATTCGAATTTTTCCGACGTTTCGAGTCGAATATTGCTCTTGTCAAAGGCCTATTTCATCCCAAATGAACCCCTTACCCCTTGATTCGATGAAAAGTTAACTTTATTCGAATTTTTCCGACGTTTCGAGTGGAATATCGGTCTTGTCGAAGGCATATTTCATCCCAAATGAACCCCGTGATTCGACGAAAAGTCAACTTTATTCTAGTTTTTTCGACGTTTTCGAATTTTTCCGACGTTTCGAGTCGAATATCGGTCTTGTCAAAGGCCTATTTCATCCCAAATGAACCCCGTGATTCGACGAAAAGTCAACTTTATTCTAGTTTTTTCGACGAATTCGAATTTTTCCGACGTTTCGAGTCGAATATTGCTCTTGTCAAAGGCCTATTTCATCCCAAATGAACCCCTTACCCCTTGATTCGATGAAAAGTTAACTTTATTCGAATTTTTCCGACGTTTCGAGTGGAATATCGGTCTTGTCGAAGGCATATTTCATCCCAAATGAACCCCGTGATTCGACGAAAAGTCAACTTTATTCTAGTTTTTTCGACGTTTTCGAATTTTTCCGACGTTTCGAGTCGAATATCGGTCTTGTCAAAGGCCTATTTCATCCCAAATGAACACATCGATACAATTCTAAATCAACTTTTTTGAGTTTTTTCGACGTTTTCGAGTCCAATGTGTGAATCCACCTCAATTGCCTTCATCAATTATTTTAAATAACAAATATTTTCAATAAATTTCCGCTATTTCCCGTGTAGAATTGAACCCTTTCCAACTGAAATATTCCTTCATAGTTCGATATAGTCCGTAATAACTTTTTTTTCGGTCAGTTTTAATGAATTTGTACACTTTCTTGTGTGCTTGAATCGAGGGTTTCACAGCAGTTTTTGAACCTAATTTTTCGACATTCGGTGAAAAGTCAACTTTCGTCGAGTTTTTTCGACGTTTTTGAATGTTTCAGACGTTTTCTAGTCGAACTCTGCTCTTGTCAAAGGCCTATTTCATCCCAAATGAACCCCTAGATTCGATGAAAAGTTTACTTTCGTCGAGATTTTTCGACGTTTTCGAATTTTTCCGACGTTTCGAGTCGAATATCGGTCTAGTCGAAGGACTATTTCATCCCAAATGAACCCCTAGATTCAATGAAAAGTCAACTTCAATCGAGTTTTTTCGACGTTTTGACTATTTCAGACGTTTTCTAGTCGAACTCTGCTCTTGTCAAAGGCCAATTTCATCACAAATCAACACATCAATACTATTCTAAACACGATTTTTCGAGTTTTTTCGACGTTTTCGAGTCGAATCTCGATGTTTCCAACTGAATTTACCACTATTTGAATCCAAAAGTACTAATTTTCCGCTAGGTATTTCCCATGTAGAATTGAACCCTTTCCAACTGAAATATTCCTTCATAATTCGATATAGTCCGTAATACCTTTTTTCGGTCAGTTTTTGGTTTATTGTGAATTTGTACACTTTTTCGTGTTTCCCACCTTACTGTACTAAAATCGCTACAACTCTCTCAATTTGCACTGAAATTCAAATTTGAAGACACCGTTGGAAAGAGCGTTAAATTTTCTGTCCCTCTGATGCCTAACAAACTATGTCTACGTGGAGCTCAGGAGAGCAAATGAAGTCTGAAAAGTAAAATTTACTTTTCAGACTTCATTTGCTCTCCTTTGCTTTAATTATGTCTAAATTTCAAAATCACCTGTTTTTAACCGCTTGGTAATGTTATTAATTCTTAATAACTTATAGCAGAACTGTGAAGGTACGCCAAAAAATGCGCCAAAAGGTCGACTTTCTAGCAGACAAAACGTTTTTTGGTTTATTTGGTGTTGACCTAAGAGAGAAAATGAGGTTTGAATGCGAGAAAACTTGTTTTTCGGGGTTTCGTGCTTGAATCGAGGGTTTCACAGCAGTTTTTGAACCTAAAGTTTCGACATTTTCCAACCTCGAATTATTCAATAAGAAAACAAATTTCAACAACCTCACAAACCGATCGAATCTTAATTACCCGTACGTTTTTGAAGGTGAACCGCCTTAACTTGCATGTGAGTTCATGTCACATCCCTCCACAAGTCAGGATAAACTAAATTAGCTAAACCGCCTGAGTAAACATTTGAAAGAGAAACGCCTTGCGATTCTCGAAGACTCGTCTGATCCTAAATCTGAAGCCAAAAAAGTAAACTTTTGAACGTAAAATGCCTTATCCGAATCAACAATAGTTTGAGGCGTTTTTGAACACAGTTAAGGCGTTTCACCTTTAAAAAAAACACAGTTAGATAAGGCGTTTTACCTTCAAATTGAACGATTTTCCGATTTCGAGAGTAGGAATTACCCCCACTTCTAAATGAAATTTTAAAATTTGGACTTCACCATCGAAAAGAGCATATCAAAAATCGTGGTTTTGTAGCTACGGAGTGATTTTGGTCTCATTTTACGCATAATTTAATTTTCTATGACGTTTCGTTGTAAGTGCTTTTCGATATGACGGTTAATTTCCGAGTTTTACGCCAAAACATTGAAAAAACACAGTTAGATAAGGCGTTTTACCTTCAAATTGAACGATTTTCCGATTTCGAGAGTAGCAATTACCCCCACTTCTAAATGAAATTTTAAAATTTGGACTTCACCATCGAAAAGAGCATATCAAAAATAGGGGGGGGGGGGGGGGGGGGACGTAATAATCTCATTTTTGTCAACATTGGAGATCAGGCGTTTTCGTTTCAAACGGCAGAATACTGAGTGATTTAGTTCGCTTGATTTGAGCGTTACACAGCAGTTTTTAAACCTAATTTTTCCAATCAGAAGTATTTGAAGAGAAGAAAATTTCAAAAACCTCACAAACTGATTGAGTCGTGATTATAATTATAATAATTATTAATTATAATTGAATGGGTGTCTAGAATAAGGGCGTATGTTATTTTCGCAATTGTTCAAAACTCACTTTTTCCAAATTGTTCGGCAGGTCGATGACGTACGCCTTTCTTCAAGTACTTTTTGCTGACGTTTTCGCTATTTACGGAATCCCTGCTGGGTCGTGCTGTTGGGGTATTTAATCTAGAGCCAGAACTGTACACTCTTCATTTGAGATGTACCTACACCTAGTGACGTTCCGATACTCCTTTCGATCCGATATTTGGTATCAAATCAATATCGAAAGCACGGTATCGATACTCCGATATTATCGAATTCTTGATATCGATACAAATATCGGAAGTATCGAAACAAATGTATCGATATTACTAATATCGGTAATATCGGAACGTCACTACCTACACCTACCTACCTCTAAAAGGCTATCATTATTGTCATACGTACCTGCAATATAATACCTGCAATACGAAGTCAAATTTGATTTTTCTGCGATTCCTCGGAGGGTGGAAATGCAACAAAATGCAGAAATAGTCATTAAAAACAGTCAGAATATAGTTTTTGTTCTTTTGACAATCTTCTTCGAAACGACATTAGAATAAAGTGCGAAAGATTAGATGATAACGTTACTGGACGCCAACATACGCCCTTTTACGTCCTATTTCCAGCACGAGTCTCTTCTCTTAGACTGCATTTTACAGCAATCTACCGGTGGTTGACGATATGAAACCTATTCCTTCTCGTTCGTCAGTTGACATTGGCCAATATTAGCTAGAAAAAAAAATCGCAAATTTGAACATACGCCCTTCTTCTAGACTATTACGCCCATTCAATTATTAATTATAATTATTATAATTATCCCTATTTTTCCTCCCTCCAAAATAGCGAATTCTCTCCGACAAATTAACCGAGAAAATGTCGGACTTCGAGGACAATAAAGAGATGACGAGGAAGGAACTCGAGCCGTTTTTGAAATTCAATAAGGAACCGCATCACAGGAACGAGCTCAACGACGAGGAACCAATCGTCGCCGTTAAAACCGAACAGGACGAATTCGATACAACGAGGTAAATTACATTCAGTACCTGATAATACAGCACTATGATATACAATAAAATTAAAAAAAAAATCCAGTCATGCAGCATGGCTATAAGAGCGAAATTTCGAAGAAATAACTGGTTTTTATGTAAAAATGTCTCAATTTTTCTGGTTTTATAAAAAAATGTTGACTCGATTTTTGCTGACTAACACCTCAGTTTATAGATTTTTCAAGGCTAAACACGATGGTGAAGTCAGAATTGCGATATCTCACTCCGTTCTTAAACTGGAGCACTTTGAAGATGAAGAAACGTGGTTGTTACTTGAGATGTTCTTCACGTTAAGTCTGCTCTAATCTAAGAACGGAATGAGATATCGCAATTCTGACTTCACCATCGTGTTCAGCGTAGAAAAATCTATAAACTGAGGTGCTACTCGGCTAAAAAAGACGACAAAATTCGTTATAAAAACCAGTAAAATGAAGACATTTCACATAAAACCAGTTATTTCTTCGAAAATTCGCTCTTATAGCCATGCTGCATGTGGATTTTTTTTCTCCTAATTTTATGTGCACTTTGACCGTGATTAACAGCCCCCTCGCCGTCGTTCTCCCGATGGTCCAGTGCTTTCGTCACAGTCACTGAACGGGAGGGGTTAGGCCGTTCCTTCTTGGTGAATTCATTTAACGCTCAATTACTTCCCGATGAATGTCGCGGACGGTTTTTGCCTCCGATAGGACCGGTAGGTTTTCGGGGAACGGCTTCCGGTCGTTTCGAGACGGACGTCCGAAGAAGGTCAAAAAAATTGTCAGTTTTTTAAGGCGAAATTTTTATTAAAAATATTTAAATACCTAATCGAAAGTTTTTGGTTTATAAAATTATACGAATTTGAACGAGCCCAAAGATGATCCTTGAAACTTTTCCATAACCCAACGTCACTAGTCGAAATTAATAATTATTAACCTCTTTTTTTAGCGAATTTTCCAAGACATTTTGACTGCTCAAAATGTTTAACCCTCCAGTTCCCAATGCACCCTCCAGGGTGCACTCCGTTCCAGAGCCCTCCAAATTCACCAATTCATGTTTTGGGCTTGCTCTGCACTCTAGCAGTCTCCCAAGTGTCTACTTGAGCCGTTATGATCCTAACCTTCCTTTCAAGGGTTGTTATAATAATACGAACTTCACTACTTCCACGTTTCTGGCATGTGTCACGAGTTGCTGTAGATGTTTGCTCACCATGACTGATAACATCCACGAACCAGTCATGCAGCATGACTATTAGAGCGAATTTTCGAAGAAATAACTGGTTTTATGTAAAACGTCTTCATTAAAGAACACGATGTCCATGAAGAACATCTCAAGTATCAACGACGTTTCTTCATCTTCAAAGTGCTCCAGTTTGAGAGCGGAATGAGAAATTCACCATCGTGTTCAGCATAAAAATACCTTTAAAATGAGGTGTCACTTGTCAGACTTTCATTTTTTGAGTGAACCGCCCCTCCACCCCCTCAGCTTTTCGATATTTCAACTCTAAACACGACGGTGAAGACAGAATTGCGATATCGCATTCCGTTCTCAAATTAGAGCAGAGTTAACATGAAGATCATAAATTCCAGAGGCTTATTAAAACCCGGTCACCTAGCCAGCCAGCCCTCTGACGTCATAGGCTCTTACGGCATAGGCTGTGACGTACTAGTTGCCTCCTGCCAGCCGTCTGACGTCATACGCTTGTGCGTCATAGGCTCTGACGTACTAGTTAGCCTCCGGCCAGCCGTCTGACGTCATACACTCGTGCGTCATAGGCTCTGACGTACTTGTTGGTCTCCTGCCAGCCGTCTGACGTCATACGCTCGTGCGTCATAGGTGCGTCTGACGTAGTGGCCCGCCTGTCGCTTGTGTTCTGACGTGATCTGAGGGAAAGGGTGAATCAAGGGAACAAATTTTTCCCGTTTCAGTTTATGTGCCAAAGCAAAGACATGAAAATGTCAAAAGAATGTCAACTCCATCCTGTTGTTGATACAGTCGAGAATTAAATGCTTGCATACGAGTCTGCAACACATTGGGACATTTTATGTCTTTACAGAAGTGATTCAAGAACCTTCGAACAATGCTACATCACCTACCCCAGTAGCGTAGTTGTTATACTTAATTGTAGGGTTCATCATAAATTATGAAGCTTGCATTCGTACAGACAATATAAATGATTGAGAATGATCATCTGTGTGTAAACAATTATTTAAACAATCACGCTCATACCGCAGCTTGTCGGCCACGCACTCCCCAGTGGTTCACGTAATATGGTTAAGTACAACGAGAGCTATCCAACGAGTGGTGAACGATTTTTGTACGATGATAACTGGCGCAGATAAAGTTCCGTAGCAACGAATCGGTTGTAAGCGATTTCGTGTAAGTAACGCTTTTGTGTAACGTTTTTCGAGTTATGTGCCAGAGTAAAGACATAAAATGTCAATAATATTGAATAAGATCATATCATATTATGATCTTCATAATATTATTATCTAATAGGTAACAACCACGTTTCTTCATCTTCAATGTGCTCCAGTTTGAGAACGAAATGAGATATCGCCATTCTGATTTCACCATCGTGTTTAGCATAAATGGACCTTTGAAATGAGGTGTCACTTGTCAAAATGTCTCATTTTGGGAATTTATGAGGAATTTCCCCCCCCCCCTAAAACTCCCCAAAACCCCCCCTTAGAGTGGCCCGATTCTGCCCATCTACGAACTTAGCCTGTCGATATATATATGTAATTTTAGGTATCTTTCCGCAGTGGATTCAGGATGGTCTGAAACGGATTTTGGTATGAAAATGTTTCGAAAATTCGAGTTTTAAAAATTTTGGACCGAGAACAATAGCTACATTTTCTTCGAAAATTCGATAAAAACACCTAGAAACGCCCTTTAATGAAAAACACAACGAAATAAACATTGTGGCAAATTTTTCGAGAGTTTTCATACAAAAATCCGTTTCTACCATCCTGAATTCACTGCTGAAAGACACCGTAGATGGGCAGAATCGGGACACTCTAGGGGGGGTTTAGGGGAGTTTTAGGGGTTGTCATCACAAACGACCTGTAGGAGTATTACAGTTATTATTACTACGATTGCTATTATTATTACTATAATTGATATTATTATTATTGGGTGATAACGCGTAGTTATTAGACGTTATACGAGCGGTGCGTGGGCTCGTTTCGGTGAAGGGTAACGCGGGTGAGGCGACTCGACAACCTCGAAACACGAGTTTTTCTTATCTTATCAACTCGAACTAACCATCAACAAGTGATCGGTGGGAAGTTGCCTGAAATCACGGGGAGCGAGCGAGAGAGAGTGAGAGGAGGAGGAGGTTACACGGATTTGTGTGCTCAAGGATTTCACGACCTCATGACGTCATAATGACGAAGAGAAAAACCGAGAGAGAGAGACGTAAAACACGGGGGAGAGATTGTGTTGGGGCACGAGATTTAGTTATTTGTTGTTCGTGGAGGAGGTGAGATATTCACGTTATAAATGTGATGAGGTTTGGTGGATTTGAAAATATTAAATAAATAACAATAAAATATTGTAAATAACAAATTTTGTTATTCGTCTTGATACAGTTAGATGATGGTTAGGAGTGTCTGGAGTGGGTTTGGAGGAGGCTAGAGATGGTTAGGGGTGTCTGAAGAGGGTTAGGGGTATGTTGGAGATGGTTAGGGGTGGGCTAAGAAGGTTAAGGGTTTCTAAAGATGGTTAGGGGTGTCTAGAGATGGTTAGGAGTGAGCTTGAGAGGGTTGGGGGATGTTACAGATGCATAGGAGTAGGCTAGAGAAGGTTAGGGGTGTCTAGAGATAGTTAAGGGATGTGAAAGATGGTTAGGAGTGGGTTAAAGAGGGGTTTAGGGTTTCTAGAGATGGTTAGGAGTAGGCTAGAGGCAGTTAGAGGTGCCTAGAGAGAATTAGGAGTGGGCTAGAGGAGGTTACGGATGTCTAGAAAGGGATAGGAGTGGGCTTAAGATGGTTAGGGGTGTCTAGAGAGGGTTAGGGGATGTTAGAGATGGTTAGGAGTGCGATACAGAGGGTTAGGAGTATCAGAGAGGGTTAGGAGTGGGCTACAGTGAGTTAAGGGTATCTAGAGAGGGTTAGCGGTGGGCTAGAGAGGGTTGGGGGATGTTAGAGATGGTTAGGAGTGGGCTACAGAGGGTTAGGAGTATCAGAGAGGGTTAGGAGTGGGCTACAGTGAGTTAAGGGTATCTAGAGAGGGTTAGGGGTGGGCTAGAGAGGGTTGGGGGATGTTAGAGATGGTTAGGAGTGGGCTACAGAGGGTTAAGAGTATCAGAGAGGGTTAGGAGTGGGCTACAGTGAGTTAAGGGTGTCTAGAGAGGGCTAGGGGTGTCTAAAGAGAGTTAGGGGTGTCTAGAGTGGGGGAGGGGTGTCCTGAGAGGGTTAGGAGTGGGATACAGAGGGTTAGGAGTATCAGGGAGGGTTAGGAGTGGGATACAGTGAGTTAAGGGTGTCTAGAGAGTGTTAGGGGCGTCTAGAGAGGGCGAGGGGTGTCCTGAGAGGGTTAAGACTAGGCCAGAGCTTTGTGACATGCCAGGAGAATGAGAAATGGGGACTTCAACATTGAAATCCACAGTCATGCAGCATGACTATAAGAGCGAATTTTCGAAGTAATACTCGGTTTTTAAACCATATCTTCACGTTAAGTCTGCTCTAATCTGATAACGGAATGACATATCGCTATTCTGACTTCACCGTCTTATTCAGCGGGTAAAAACCTTTAAAATGAAGTGACACTTGACAGAAACCCACCTCAGCTTTTGGAAATTTCAACGCTGAACACGACGGAGAAGTCAGAATTGCGATATCTCATTCCGTTATCAGATTAAAGCAGACTTAACTTGAAGATATGGTTTAAAAACCAAGTATTTCTTCGAAAATTCGCTCTTATAGCTATGCTGCATTACTGTGGATTTTTTTAAATATACAGTATTTATCAGTTAAATTTATGGTACCCCCAAATTATATTTAAACAAAAACTATTTTATGCAATTTTATTCGTTTTGGCATTTCTTCAACTTCATTAGCCTCGTAATTGCACAATAGGTCGTCACCGGCGTGTAAGAAAACCATCGGAAAGCAAATAATTACGCGTTTAAAGTACTTACTTAAAAAAAATCGATTATTTGCTTTCGATTAATCGAACGTCGATTATTCAATACCGATTAATTGGTCACATCGATTATTAACTGACGATTAATCATTTGGTGTTATAATCAATTATTTGGTTCCGATGTTGCCGTCTACAGATCACATGACATTGTGTACAAACGAACAGACAAACAGACAAACTTAGAGTTTTATATGGTACTTAAGAAATGAAGTGGTAATTTGAAGTCGGTTTGGAACTTGATTTGGAAAAAACTCCGAAGAAATCCTCGCCGACTCTTTTCCCTCAAGTGAACCGGTTCACCTCAGAACGACCCCCCGAGATAAGTGTTCACTCCAAGTGCGGAACTCCCGGAGGACCATCACTTAGTCAGCGTTACTCGGCTTTAAAAGAACCACTTCTTCGTCCCGCCGAAGAAAAGACGAAGAAGAAGAAGAAGACGACTCAAGGGGGGGGGGTATGGGGGGGGGGGGGTGATAGGGTCTGTTAGGGTGCCCGCCCTCGCCTTTTCCAGCCGTAAGGTCAGAACCGGAACATAATCGACCATCCGTGCGTTGCGATCGGGGAGAGGACCGACCGAACGGTAGCTCCGGAGCTTTGAGATGAGGGTTCCCTTCAGTTTTCCGATGAGGGGTCAGAAATGGGGGAAAACGACTCGATTCGTCCACGTCCTTACGAGAACCCGAGACTATTTCTAGACATTGAAAACTATCGATAATATCGGACGGTCGTTGATTTTGGTTCATTTTTGGTCCGTTCAGGAGTCAAAGTCAAACACAACGTCAAAATATTCACAGTCGTGCAGCATGGCTATAAGAGCGAATTTTCGAAGAAACAACTGGTTTCATGTAAAATGTCTCCATTTTAGCGGGTTGTCGGTCCAACATTTTTAAAACTCGAATTTTCGAAAAACGTTTATACCGAAATCCGTTTCAGACCATCCTGAATCCACTGCCAAAAATCCGCCCTTACAATCAAAAGGCGTAGATGGGCAGAATCGGGCCACTCTAATGGGGGGGGGGGGGTTTTGGGGAGTTTTAAAGGGGGAAAATTCCTCATAAATTCCCAAAATGAAAGTCTGACAAGTGACACCTAATTTTGAAGGGCCTTTTTAGGCTGAAGACGATGGTGAAGTCAGAATTGCGATATCTCATTCCGTTCTCAAACTAGAGCACTTTGAAGATGAAGAAACGTGGTTGTTACTTGAGATGTTCTTCATGGACATCAACTACTTCAATAGAGACGTTTTACATAAAACCAATTGTTTCTTCGAAAATTCGCTCCCAAGATATGATTTTTTCAAGGCCTTTTTTTCAGAAAACCACGTTTTTTGCCATAAAAACCCTCGTTTCTTCACTTTGAAACAATGTTTCTCTACTTTTGACCACATTTTCGGATTCAACGTCATTTCCTACATACGCCCAATGCACGTTTGTAATAAAAAACGAACTCCTAAAGACGGCAATTGCAATTCAAGTATTGACAATTTAAAAAAAATAAATAAATTTTTGAAAATACTTGTACGTTAGGTACCTGCATCCCCAAAAAACGTGCTGGAAGCTGCCAAATCTCAGAAACACTTGCAAATTTAATCAGCTTTCTAATGGTGTGGTTAACATTGCGATTCCTTATAGATTTCATGGAGAAATTCAAGTTTGAATGCGGAAAAACAGATTTTATTTTCCTTGAAAAAGTTCACGAAATGTATTTTCACCGACTTTTCAATTACTTCGGACAAATTGGAGAGAAGGGATATCGGCCTATACATAGTTGCTTACTGATTTCGTATCACCTCCTTTAAACAGCCGGGTAATGATGGCTTGTTTGTAAATTTGCGGGAATACTTGTTTCGTAAAGCTTAAATTAATTAGGTTAGCGGTTTGGTTAGTTGATCCTTCGCTTGTTTTAAGGTGAATACTGTGATCAAACCCGGGACTCGATCCTACTTTTAATTAACAATCAATCAATTCAATCAAATCCTTTTGGTTTATTATCTTCGATAATGAACCATTGGAATCGCCCAAAGAAAAAATTTTTTTAACCCCCCCTCAAAATTTGTTGGTTTACGTTTCAAGATACGTAGATTCAGAAAATCGAATAAAAAAAAATCCGTCCGTCCGCCGTACGCCGTACGGCGGACGGACGGATTTTTTTTTATTCGATTTTCTGAATCTACGTATCTTGAAACGTAAACCAACAAATTTTGAGGGGGGGTTATAAAAAAATTTTCTTTGGGCGATTCCAATGGTTCATTATCGAAGATAATAAACCAAAACCCCAGAATTATATCGTATTAATTAATAATAATTAATAATAATTATTATAAATAATAAATACAAATGATTAATACCCAACAATGAATTATAATAATTTTCACTAGGTACTTGATAAAATTGTTAATAATTAGTGATAATTGATAATAATAATTAATCTAAAATTTAGGATCTAGACATTTAGACCTAGTGATCTAGACAGAAGGGTGATCTGTACAAAGAAGATAATGAACCGTTGTGTCAAGAATTTGCAGAGTTTTTAACAATCAATCAATATCGACAGAGCTCACCGCTGATGGGTGATTCTCCCATCTAATTCAATCAGTACGACGTTCTCTCTCAACCCAGTCGAGATGTCGTTCCAATTGAAACGTCACCGAAAGGAAAAGCCCGAGGACCCGCCGGACCGTTCAAGAGGAAACGTGAAATTTCCCTTTAACAGGTTCAGAACGTCGTCGCAGAAGGCGACACTTTCGTCACAAGTAATTAATTCAATTAACGTCTTCTTCAGATCTCAGAAGAGATAAGAGAAAAAAAGAAAAGAAAAAGACGGAACGAAAGAAGTGGATCGTTATTGGGAGAGTGGAAACAAAATTAAAAGTAAAAGTTGAGAGTAAAAGTCGACTAAATGAAACATTACGTCGAATTCCGTGTTCAAAACCTCTCAACCGCCTCAAGATTTCAATCTTAAAACACAGTCTTATTATCACAGTCAGCTGTTCTTCTTGTTTTTCTTTCGGTGTGTTTAACACGAATCCAAAGCTTCCCTAACAACATTTACTTAGCGAATTTGCGAAGAAAAGGACGTTACTGTTCTCGGTCAAAAATTTTGAAAATTCGAATTTTCCAAAGAATTTTGTACCAAAGTACGTTTCAGAACAGCCAGAATTTACTGTCAAAAGACACCAAAAATCACATGTTCGTATACGGGCAGAATTGGACCCCTCTATGAGGTGTTTAGGGGAGTTCTAAGGGGGAAAAATTTCCCCATGAATTCCCAAAATGAAAGTCTGACAAGTGACACGTCATTTCAATCAATCAATCAGTTTATTCACAATATTGCCTGGTAGGGATGGGAACCGCGAACTCTAGTATCGATACTAACGGTATCGATACTCGTTTTTTGTTTCAATACCAGGTATCGATATATTGGTTAAAAAATATCGATACTGAAAAATATTGAAAGTATTGAATCGAAGAATTCCCGGGTAACCCAAAGGTGCCCTTACTGACAAGGTAAAATGGAAAAACCGCGGGTTAAATTCAAAATGTATTTATTAATATGTATATTTTATCATACATACATTTCACTTGTAATAATATATTATGTGTATGATATAAGTCAAATAAATAAAATCTAAAATGATTTTTCCCCATAGACTAGTTTTAACAGTTCGGACGGCACCGACACATATATTATTACAAGTCATTTATTCAAAGTCAAATAAATATAATCTAAAATGAATTTTTTTCCCACAGACTAGTTTTAACAGATGCTAAGAAAACTCTTTGAGATAAATGTGTTGGCGTCAACCTGTTACCATAATCATCCATTATTCGGCCACACAGGGAAAACAAGCGTTCGGACGGCACCGACACAGCTAGAATGGTAAGGTACCTACGAGCCAATTTGTATAGTTCAGGGTACTCCGGTTTAATGCTCTCCCACACAGTTGGAGGTAGGAGGTTGTGAGGCGTTCTGAGCGGTACGCAGGAGTTAAGGAAGAAATTATTCGTGTTTTGTTCAATCGTACACAACACAGTAATTATAGAAGTATCCCGTGTTCAATACTCGATATTTTTCTAGAAAAGTATCGATACTCCCTAGTATTGCTTTTGAGCAGTATCGATACTAAATATTCGATGTATTGAATCAAAAGTATCGATACTTCAAAATATCGAGGCAGTATTGCCCAACCCTATTGCCTGGTAGGCTAATGTGGGGAGGGAGTGGTGTTTGTGTTAGTAATATGTTGCTTGGATTGTGTCTTGATATGATGTGTTTATGGGAGTGTTGCGTCTGAGTTGTTGTCCCTCAGCTGTCTCCTCTTCAGCCTACGACTTTCGGTTGGTGGAGGGCCCGAGATCGCTGCGACTTGAGGGTTGGAGTGTCCCACAGCTCTTTCATGGAGTGCTCTGTAGGCCACCTCAATCTTCTCCCTCACCGTCTCCATCTTCAGGTCCTGATGGAGGACCTCATTCCGGACGAACCATGGTGCTCCGCAGATTTGCCTCAGTACTTTATTCTGCATGGTTTGTACTTTTTGTACTGTTGTTGCGCAGGCGGAGCCCCAGATTTCGCACGCATACGCCCATATTGGTTTGATGAGCGACGTGTATATCAGCCTTTTGTTGTTGAGGTCTAAGACACGTCATTTTGAAGGGTTTTTTACGCTGAACACGATGGTGAAGTCAGAATCGCGATATCTCATTCCGTTCTCAAACTGAAGCACATTGAAGATGAAGAAACGTGGTTGGGTTCTGGGCTTCTACATGATGCCCAGAACCTAAAAATACCCAAACTTAATATAATTTTGAATTTCCCGAAATCAGGTACCTATCTAAATTTGAGTTTTTGAAAAAAACCGTTGGTCATGTCAAAAACGGCGTCTACTTCATGTTCAGAACCCAAAAGTACCCCATTTGCTTGAGGTATTCTTTGAATTCACCAAAATTTGAGTTTTTCGAAAAATACTCAAAACCCAAAATTTGGGTAAATTTAAATTGACTTCCACTCGAAAAACTCCGAACATACCCGCACTTGGTATTCAGTGTGAAAAAGTTGTATTGAATTGGATGGAAAAATGCTGTAATATTCTCTGATATTTCTTAGGGTATTTGCAGTAATTCCTACGATTAATATAGAATTCTAATGAACAGTCTAAAATAGCCGTAATTAATTTGATGAATCCGTCATTCCGGAGTTCACAGATTCCTTGTGAACGATCGCTAATTTCCTGTATTAAATTAAACAATTTATACGATTACCCATAAATTCCAAAAATGAAACGGTCTGTCAAGTGACACCTCATTTTTAAGGTTTTTACACGCTGCATAGATGGTGAAGTCAGAATTGCGATATCTCATTCCGTTCTCAAACTGGTGCACTTTGAAGATGAAGAGACGTGGTTGATACTTGAGATGTTCTTCATGGACATCATGTTCTTTAATGGAGACATGTTACATAAAACCAATTATTTTTTTTCGAAAATTCGCTCTTATTGCCATGCTGCATGACTGTGGATGTCTTAACTTGGATCCTCACCCATCCCCAAAAATGCCTTCTCCTCTATTGCTCATAGTTTGCCTGGTCCCCATCAAATGGTGGACATCGAGCGTTGTTTCCGTGGAGTAGTATTATTATATAATATATTATTCGGAAGTGATATATATAAATACATATAATTATAGGTATTATGTGGATATACATAAATACATGTTTACTGACTCCTAATATTCGGTATTGGGATATCTCCTACCCAGGGTTTTTGTTGGTTGAGAGTGAAGTTGAAGTAATTTAAGTTCCTTCAATTAGATAGAGACAGACACGAGACGTCTCCTTTTAGTTTGAATTTGAAGGAAGTTCTTGTTATAAACTGATAGGGACAGCCGAGGCGTCTCCAGTTCAGTTTATAATAGAATCGAATTTCGCAATTTGTTCGATCGACGGAGACAGACGTCGAGACGTCTCCTTTCTCACAGACGAATTGCGAAGTAGATGAGGGAAGTTAAGTAACTGTTTGAGAATTTCGTGATGAATCTTTGGCCGCTAGGGCAGGCCCTTATAGAGGGCCCCCAGGTGGGAAGATCTCCTGTCTTTAGGTGGAGAGAAACACCAGGTCTGTAGTGGGAGGAGTTACCCTTCTCTCTGGTCAAGTCTACCCAACTTGTTTATTGATAATGATTAAACATAATATGGGTACAGTGGAATTCGCCATAACATGTATTATATATGGATATAAAGTGATAGGAGTCCTTTCAGTGAAAAGGACGGTTACTGGGAAACCCTGAGCGCTAATGGAGGGGAAACTATCATTCACACGTACCTACCTATAAAAGAGTGTCAGGAACCAAATTTGAATTCAAAATGTCTCATCGAAAATTCTTCAAATGTCTTCAAAGCGACAATTTTTTTTCTTCAAAAATGCGTGGAATCAAGAAGGGAAATACTCGAAAATTGTCGGTTTCTAGTCGTTTTGGTGGAGTAATACGCCGTTATCGTCCACATGGAATGTTTGTCATGTTTTGGCACCTTTTCACGTTTTTAACCCTTTAAACGTGTTTGTGTTTCAGGGACTACACCCCCGGCAGCCCGCTCTACCGGTCGCCCTACCTCACTTACCTCCCTGAAGACCTAGTCCCGGCCTCGCAAGCCCTTCCGGGCCCCGCCTCCGACTGGGACAGACCTCTACCGCCCTTCCAGGTAACCGACAAACGCCTGAATCAAAATCAAAACCAAATTTAATGTCGAAAACGTCGAACGCCGAAGGAGAATCGAACGTCAAACACGAATCAATCGTTCGATTCAGTTCTATCCAGATAGATACTGTTCTGTTAAAATTATGTCAATTCTATCGTAATCGATTCAGTTCCAATCTGATAGATCCAATCAGATAGATCAGTTCAAATCTAATCGATTGAGTTCTATTCAATTCTACTCAATTCATTTATATTCTAATCGATTCTGAACTATTCAAATCAATTGTGTACTATCATATTCGATTATGTTTTATTCTATTCGATTCCCTTCTAATCTGATAGATTCTGTTCTATTCTAATCGATTGTGTTCTATCTCAACTCATTCATTTCTATCCAATTCAATTTCTGTTCTGTCCCTATCTATTGCATTATATTCTAATCGATTCTGTTCTATCCCATCCAATTCTGATCTATCTTCTATATTCTATATTCTACCTATCTTCTTGTTATATTCTAATCGATTCAGATCAATTCGAATCGATTATGTTTTATTTTATTCAATTCTGTTATATGCTCAGATCTATTCTAACCGATTCTGTTTTCTCATATTCGATTACGTTTTGTTCTAATCGATTCCGCTCTATCCCATTCAATTCCGTTCTATGCTATTCTAATCGATTCTGTTTTATTGCATTCGATTCTGTTCTATCCTATTCAATGATGTTCTATTAAAATATATTGTGTTCTATCATATTCAATTCTGGTCTATTCTTACCGATTATATTCTGTTCTAATAGATTCTGTTGCATTCAAATCGATTCTGTTCTCTTATAGGTGATCGATTCAGATCTATTCCAATAGATTCTGTTATATTCAAATCGAATCTTTCCGATCCAATGCAATTCTCTTCTATCCCTATCTATTACATTCTATTCTAATAGATTCTGTTCAGTCCGATTCAATTTGGTTCTATCGGATTCGATTCTGTTTATTCTGTTTTAATCGATTCTGTTCTATTCTAATCGGTTCTGTTTAATTCCAATCGCTTGTGTTCTATCCCATCCAATTCTGATCTACCTTCTATATTCTATATTCTACCTATCTTCTTGTTCTATTCTAATCGATTCAGATCAATTCTAATCGATTCTGTTCTACTTCATTCAATTCTGTTATATGCTATTCGATTCGGTTCAATCCTAATTGATTCAGATCTATTCAGACCGATTCTGTTTTCTCATATTCGATTATGTTTTGTTCTAATCGATTCCGCTCTATCCCATTCAATTCTGTTCAATGCTATTTGATTCTAATCTATTCTAATCGATTCTGTTTTATTCAGATCAATCAAGTATTCGATTTCGTTCTATTCTAATCGATTCTGTTCAATCCGCTTCAATTTGGTTCTATCGGATTCGATTCTGTTTTATCCGATTTGATTGTGTTCTATTCTAATCGAATCTGTTCTATTCGATTCTGTTGTATTCCAATCGCTTGCGTTCTATCCTATCCAATTCTGATCTATCTATATTCTATATTCTACCTATCTTCTTTTCTATTCTAATCGATTCTGTTCTATTCCAATCGATTCTGTTTTATGCAAATTAATCATGTATTCGATTTCGTTCTATTCTAATCGATCTTGTTCTATTCTAATCGATTCTGTTTTATTCCATTCACTTCTGTTCCATCCTATCCAATTATGATCTACCATATTCAATTCTGGTCTATTCTTATCGATTTTGTTCTATTCTAGTCGATTCGGATCTATTCTAATAGATTCTGTTATATTCAAATCAATTCTGTTCTATTCTAATCGATTCTGTTCTATCCAATTCGATTCACTAGTTGGGTCTCTGGTTGTAGCGGTAATTCCTTCGCATCTACTCGTACTTTCACCGACTCAATATATTTTATTGTTCTTATTATTATATAAATTTAACTACTACTATTATTATTATTATTGTTATTAATATTATTTAATTTGTCGTCTCAGGAGAAAAAGACTGCGTCGGCGAAGGAGCAGCGGATCCGTCGTCCGATGAACGCTTTCATGGTTTGGGCCAAAGCCGAGCGGAAACGGCTCGCCGACGAGAATCCCGACCTTCACAACGCCGACCTCTCGAAAATGTTGGGTGAGTCAATTTAACAACATTAAACGTTAATAAATAATAATAATAATACCTAATAAAACTGCATTGTGTGAAGACAAAAAAACATAACAGTCTGTCGTCCATATAATACACACACATGACTGAGATATAAAGTTGGGATAAGTTGAGTAAATTTCAACTTTTAATTTTCACCTACTCGACACGTAAAGATCGACTTCAGTTCGAATGATTTTGGTTTTTTGGGATTTTCGATTTTTGGCCCACCCGTCCGTCAGGTGGAGCGTGGAGAGGTCTTCGAGAAGAGAGAATTGTAATGGGTATCGGTTGAAAAATTATCGATGTAAAAAAACATCGATGTTTTGAAAATCGTACAAAAAGATGATTTTGACGAAAATACCTTACCTACAGGCCTACCTAAGGTACCCCTTTAAAAAATTAACCATAAAAAATGTGCTCATTTACGTTAAAAAAAAAAAAATCAGTCATGCAGAATGGCTATAAGAGCGAATTTTCGAAGAAATAACTAGTTTTAGGGAAAAAGGTCTCCATTTTAGGGGTTTTAGGTATAACAAATTTTGTCTCCTATGGGTAATACCCCCCTTAAAACTCCCCAAAACCCCCCTTTAGAGTGGCCCGAGTCTGCCCATCTACGAGCTTAGCGTTTCGATTGCCAAGACGGATTTTTGGTGCGAATTCGAACTTTTTATCTCGTTCATATCATTTTTGGTGTCTTTTGGCAGTGGATTCACGATGGTCTGAAACGGATTTCAGTACGAAAATGTAACAATTTTGGGACTCCTTTGTTTCAAAAATTCGCTTCAACTCGAAAACTTCGACCGAAAAAGGGGACAAAATGTGGTCAAAACCAAAATCGTACCGTTTCCCGAAAAACAGACGCGAAATCGAATTAAACCCTCCAGGAAGTGACCAGACGGCGAATGTCTTCCTCGTGTTCGGCTTCTCTTTCCCGTGTGAACCAGTTCCGAGAAGGTTACGGATTCTCCCTCTTCGTTTTTTTCACGGGCCGGAGGAGGTCAAAATTGATGGTCATAACCTGACGTTTTAATGCCATGCAACCGCCCCCCCCCCCCCCCTTCACCATGAGGTCCGAAAAGAGAGAGAAAAAGGGTCAATAAGGTGAATAAGGCGAAGGGGAAGAAGGACCCACATAGAGAAGTTATAGACCCCCCCTCCCTCCCAACTCCGGGTGCAGGTTAGCGGCGGAGGGGTGAGAGGTTACACCTGTTGTTATCTGGAAGACTTCATCGGAGGCCTTGGGAGCGGAAGATCCGTTTCCGTTTTGTGTTTTTTTTTTTTTACATTTTTCTTTTTTTTCTTTCTTTTTTCTTTTTTAAAGAGATCCTTTTTTAAGAAGTCGAGTCATGCGCTTATTCTTGACCCTCCCCCTCCCCCTCCTCCTCCTCCTCCTCCTCCTTCGCCTCGTCATTGAGAAGGTTTTTCGTTGAAAGATGCCAACGCTCGCATCGAGTAGAGATAGCGGCCGGAGTTTGTTTTTACGATTCGACGAGTTCCGCTCGTAGAATTTCTAACTAGACGAGTCCGCTCGGGTTCGGACGAGACGACTGACTTTTTTCGGGTTGAAGGTTCGTTCATGTCGCTATGAACCGTCGAATATGAAAATCGTATAAATCAAATTTTTTTTTTGGTTTGAAGTTGAAAATTGAAAATTGAGAGTTTTATTTAATAACGAATTTTCGAAGAAAAAGAAGCTACTGTTCTCGGTCCAAAATTGTTAAAACTCGAATTTCCGACCGATTTTCATACCAAAATCCGTTTAAGGCCATTCAGAATAGGTATGAGTGTACAATTATACAAGTTATACGACCAAAAGGCTGATCTCGTATTATTATTATTATACCTATTATAAAAATGATTGAGTTTTGGGGTTTGAAAAATTCGCTCATCATTGCATGCTATCTCTAGTTTTTTGAAAGTTGTAACATGGCGGTCATATTCATCAACATTTGTGAAAATTGGTGGAGTCGTCGCTTTCTTCGACGTTGCCCCGAGTAGGTACTCAAGGGCAGAGAGATACTATAAGACCTTTATTGGCATATACATTTACAATAGGCCTTTAAGGGCCCTTAAGGTTGTACATACAAAACAAATTACAAAATAAATAAAATCATGGCCTTTAAGGATCACATAAGCATACTAGCTCCGAATCCGCCTGAATAATAGAATGTTTTTCGATTTTGACATTTTATGTCTTTACTCTAGCACATAACTCGAAAAACGTTACACAAAAGCGTTACTTACACGAAATCGTCACGAAAATTTCTGATGATTTTCGCTTACAACCGATTCGTTGCTACGGAACTTTATCGTCGCCAGTTATCATCGTACAAAAATCGTTCACCACTCGTTGGATAGCTCTCGATTTACTTAACCACATTACGTTAACCACTGCGGAGTGCGTGGCCGACAAGCTGCGGTATGAGCGTGATTGTTTAAATAATTGTTTACACACAGGTGATCATTCTCAATAATTTATATTGTCTATACGAATGCAAGCTTCATAATTTATGATGAACCCTACAATTAAGTATAACAACTACGCTGCTGGGGTAGGTGATGTAGCATTGTTCGAAGGTTCTTGAATCACTTCTTTAAAGACATAAAATGTCCCAATGTGTTGCAGACTCGTATGCAAGCATTTAATTCTCGACTGTATCAACAACAGGATGGAGTTGACATTCTTTTGACATTTTCATGTCTTTGCTTTGGCACATAAAGTGAAACGGGAAAAATTTGTTTCCTTGATTCACCCTTTCCCTCAGATCACGTCAGAACACAAGCGACAGGCGGGCCACTACGTCAGACGGCTGGCAGAAGGTCAACTAGTACGTCAGAGCCTATGACGCACGAGCGTATGACGTCAGAGGGCTGGCAGGAGACCAACTAATACGTCACATCCTATGACGCACGAGCGTATGACGTCAGACGGATGGCCGGAGGCTAACTAGTACGTCAGAGCCTATGACGCACGAGCGTATGACGTCAGACGGCTGGCCGGAGGCTAACTAGTACGTCAGAGCCTATGACGCACGAGCGTATGACGTCAGACGGCTGGCCGGAGGCTAACTAGTACGTCAGAGCCTATGACGCACGAGCGTATGACGTCAGACGGCTGGCAACTAGTACGTCACAGCCTATGCCGTAAGCGCCTATGACGTCAGAGGGCTGGTTGGCTAGGTGATAGGGTTTTAATAAGCCTCTGGAATTCCGCGCCTTTTCACACCATGGCAATTGGGCAAAGTCCTAATTCTCCTTAAATACTGAAAATTAACCGTAATTACCGTAATCGATTCCCGTTTGCTGATTTCAAGAATAATTATTATTAGATCCAAAGGCGTGGCAACGGGGCAAAGTGTCGATTATGAATTCGTACACAAGTTCAGGGTAGTGATTTCTGCACGTACGACTTTATCAGGACGGCAGCACAGTGAAGAGATAAGTGACACTGAGAAGGTTTCGTGTGGTATCTTACAGAGGCCTTTACACTAGCAACATTTCTCTCGGCAATTTATATTGCTCCATATTGACGGGCAACTATTCTCGTTTCGGCGATATTGCCGACTGTTGCCTGGTGTTGCCGGCAATAGTTGCCGCGAGTGGAGCAACATTTCCGGGCGTTGAACCCACTTCGGCAACAGTTTTTCGTGTTGCCGATGAAGTCCGGCCCCCTTGGAAAACTTCCGGCAACATTTCGAACTAGAGAAGGTTGAAGACGGTATTTCGGGGTGTTTTCATGCATAATTGAACTTTTATGTCAATTTATTATGTTAACAAGCAAATTACTAGTAAAAAAACATGTAAATACGTACCTACGAAATGAAATGAAAACATTAATTCAATATATTTTTTAATGGCTGTGTAGTTTTGTGAAAAACATTTTCTTTGCTCCCTTCTTCACATAATATGTGCCCACAAAGAAAAGTGGCCTTTCGCACAAGGGGAGCCTCTATAAAAAATTTCTGTATGAAAATAGTCTGTATGAAAAGAACTATACCTACTATATACTCTGTATAACTCTATATTTCGGGTAAGGATGACCAACACTAGTCGTTGTTATCATTCGGGTTACGACGTTTCGATCGTGGAACACGATCCTAATCATGTATCATGATAATTGTCCGATTGTCCGATAGCGACCTCGTCGTAATAAACCCGTAATAAACCCGAACGTCGTAATAAACCCGAATGATAACAACGACTAGTGTTGGTCATCCTTACCCGAAATCTACTGTTTCCTAGTCACAACAACCTCCACTATTTATAACTCTATATCTATATAACTATATACTCTGAAAAGAACTCATTCCATGTCGGTATAATCGAGTCAAAAATGGATCGATGCACAATCGATCACATTTTTTAGAAGAGCAACTGTTTCCAAATCTCCCTCTCAAGTGTAAACGTAAATATTGAGCAATTTTTAAGGAGCAACATTTATTGAGCAACCTCCGGCAAGAAATGTTGCTCCTTAAAAATTGCTCAATATTTACGTTTACACTTGAGAGGGAGATTTGGAAACAGTTGCTCTTCTGAAGTTGTGAGACTTTTCAATGAAATTCTAGAGTCAAAGTTTGGATGAATTGAGAGTTAAGAGCGCATCTCTTCCCGATGACGAGACGACGCTTATCGAAACGCAACGAAACACCGTTCGACCTCTCGAAGTTCGTTGTGTGTGTTTTTTTTTTTCGTCTCTTCTCCCGATAAGGTTTTTTTTTCTGTCGCTAATTCCTTCTCCGTGATTACCCTCCTCCCCCTCCCACCGCCGTCCTCCGAATACCTTCGACATGCAAAAACGCTCTCCGAAACCCGAACTTATCTCTGCCGCGTGTCTCTTTTGTCTCGGAGAGTCGCGTGGATATGAACGTCTTTTTCCTCTTAACGTTTCCTGCTCTGAGGTCCTCCCTCTTCATACGACGGAGACCTCCTGTTTGCTGTCGAAACCAGCTCATTCCGTATTTGTCTGAAATCCGCTTTGGTGCATATTTTGAAAGTTTAGAGGGTCCTTCGTAACCTGACGAAGGGATGTAGCTCAAATCCAGCTTCCTAGGTCAAGGGGAAGGGGTTCAAAACGAATTTTGAAATTTTGAAAATTCCAAAACTTGAAAAATTCATATATTAACATGTGTATAATATGTGTATATAACTCTATCTAAATTTGAAATAAAACATAATATTATTATGTTTTGTTTCAAATTTAGCTAGAGTTTATTTTTTTGGATTTTTTATGACCACCCACAGCTTTGTACGACCAGCCGTTCGTTCACAATGACGACTCAAATTTGGAGCAGATCGAAAATCGTCAACATGAGAGTGAATCGTGAGGCAGCCTGTCGTGTCCATTTTCACAAACTGGCCCACCTGACTCAAATATCGAGTTATTTCACATTGTACCAAAGTTTATGTCTCAACTGTGAAATTTCATATCACAGTGCTTCTTATCTCTTAACTGTGGTGACTACTGATTTCTCCACACTAGTGTGTTTTCAAACCTTTAAATTTATGAATTCTGTCACCTTTGATATTATAAAAACCAAAATAAAATGTAAAACGCGCAGAATGAAATAATAAGCGAATTTTTCAACCCCTAAACCATAATTCTACACTATTCCTTCCCAGTGCATCTTATCTCTTAACTGTTGTGACTACTGATTTGTACACGCTATGATCGCTCTAGTATCCGTTAAACCGTTAAAAATTGAATTCTGCGGTCTGTGATCTATTTGAAGGCCCAAACTTGATAATCCACACTATTCCTTCTCAATGTCTCTCATCTCTTAACTGTGGTGACTACTGATTTCTACATGTTATACTCTTGCGCGTGATACAAGTGTTAGAAATTTTGAATTGTACTACCGTTGACGTTCAACGAAACCCACTAAAATTTAGAACGTGCAGCATGAAATAATGAGCGAATTTTCCAAACCCCAAAACTCAATAATTTTACACTATTCCTTCTCGATGCTTCTTATCTCTTAGCTGTGGTGACTACTGATTTCACCGCTCTGGTGTGCGTTCAAACCGTTTAATTTTTGAATTCTGTCACCGTTGATGTTTTAAAAACCAAAATAAAATTTATAACGTGCAGCATGAAATGATGAGCGAATTTTTCAAACCCAAAACCTCAATAATTTTACACTATTCCTTCCCAATGTTTCTTATCTCTTAACTGTGGTGACTACTGATTTCTGCATGTTATACTCTTGTGCGTGATACAAGTGTCAGAAATTTTGAATTCATCTACCGTTAATGTTCAACGAAACCCACTAAAATTTAGAACGTGCAGCATGAAATGATGAGCGAATTTAACAAACCTCAAAATACAATAACTCTACACTATTCCTTCCCAGTGCTTCTTATCTCTTAACTGTGGTGACTACTGATGCCCGGTAAACCCCCTATCGCCTTCTTCACGTTATTATACCCCTCCTCTGTATTACCCCCCCCCCCATTCCCCCACCCAACACCCCCTATCACAACAAAAAACGACAGTTTTGCATACGACCGGTCCTGAAGTTGTCGAAGGGGTTTTCCAAAGAGGGCGGTCGTGGGGAGGTAAATGGGTTCGGTACAGAGGGGGCGGGGGGGGGGATGGTTGTTTGTGGGGGGGGGGGGGGCGATGGCGATGGGGAGTGGAGGGCGATTTGAAGGGGGTCATTAATTCCGTCTGGAAGGTGCGGTTCGAAAAGAGTTTGTTAGCGAAGAATGGCATCGCGTTGGGGGGGTTCACGTGGTGATGGAGGGGAAAGGGGAGGGGAGGGGGGCGATTGTTTGACGGAATCGGGGCTTCCACCCCCCCCCCTCCCTTCTGAACCTCGTCCATCGGAAAGGAATTCGGAACGAAACCTACGCAAAATTATCGTGTCAAATCGTATTCGTGCGTCCTCAAAAGACTTCGACAGTCTCCTCGCACTCTCAACTGAAGAGTTTCACGAAGAATGAGCATCAGTCCTTAGGGAGGGAGGGAGGGGGGTTGAGGGGTGTTTTTGGAAAATCGAAAAAAAATAAAAGAAAATAGGAAAATTGTGCCTTCAGCTCGAATGAATACTGTGTGGAGAATCATTGGTATGCCTTCACATTGATAAAACGCTGCAACTTTCTCCACAACGGCTTATTACCTGCTTTGCAGATCACCCACCTGTCTAGATCACTGTTCTGTACACAATACGAAATAATTGTAAGAATTGGTTTAAAATATTATTAAACTAGGCGACCAAATGAATGGTCTTCAAATGAATGGTTGGTCGGAAAGAAGATTGTTTCGAATGGTGGTAGGTACTCGTACTTCAGTTTCCACAGCAAGAGTAGCTGTAAGTGTATCAACTGGTTGTGGTAGGTGTCTTGTGTACAGTAAATTTACTGTATTTATACAGTATGTAGCCACGGACACTGCCTTGTGGAACAACACTGCCTAGTATTATTGAAATCCTCTTTGTTACTTCTGAGAAATAGGCTGTTTTTATGCCTTAAAATTATAGAAACTTAACTGAAACCTTGAGAATTCACTTAAATGTGTATGTATGTAAATAAGTACAGTAGGTAATTACAGTTAAAGCTGTTGTGCATTACTTAGTACTGCACTTTAATGGAACTGAAACAATACAAAATACAGCACGTAAAGTACAGTACAGGCACCGTACAGTACAAGATTAGGTAGGTCTCAGACCTTATAAAACACTCATAATCATCAAACAACAAACGGTGGGTACAGCTTTCGTACAAGTACGCAACCACGAGGGACATTTTATGTCTTTGCGCCCCCTCCCATCAGAAACTTATATGAAGCTTGCATTCGTGTTGACAATATAAATTATTGAGAATGACCACCTGTGTGTAAACAATTATTTAAACAATCACGCTCATACCGCAGCTTGTCGGCCACGCACTCCGCAGTGGTTAACGTAATATGGTTAAGTAAATCGAGAGCTATCCAACGAGTGGTGAACGATTTTTGTACGATGATAACTGGCGCAGATAAAGTTCCGTAGCAACGAATCGGTTGTACGCGAAAATCATCAGAAATTTTCGTGACGATTTCGTCTAACGATTTTGTGTAACGTTTTTCGAGTTATGTGCCGTCATAAAATGTCAAAAATGGCTTTTGAAGTATACGGTTGAAATAGCCACAAATTGTTCGTAGGAAGTTTCTCTCAAGTTTTTAGCGAATATAAACAATGAGGTAGGTATATTGGTTTATTATGAACCATTGGAATCGACCAAAGAAAGACAATTTGTACCCCCCCCCCCCCCCTCATATTATTACTGTTGTACCCGTAAAACCTCCATACTGTCTTCCATACTTGCAGCTAACAGGTTCTTCTCTTGTTGGAGCTGATTCACTGTCTCCATCAGTTCCCATATTTTTAGAGCAGAGTCCTCCTTCTGTGGTATCGGAAGAGAGGAATCGGAGGGTTTTTATTTTAATTTTATTTACTTATTTATTATTAAATTTCCAAAAATACAAATTACACTGTTAGAGATTTGGTGTTGATTACTATGCTATTCATAACAGCAATCATTACATATATATTACAAATGCGTACAATCAATGTCCTGGAAATGAATCTTCCATATGAGCCGAAGCTCCTGTTGGAAGATTGATTGATTCACGGACTTTATTTATACAAACAGGGAAGGGTTAGGACTATGAAAGTCCTCTCTTCCACCCACCGTGTACAAATTAGGTATAAGTTAATACATATTAATATATATTAATTGGTTTCATTCTGTAGATAATTTAATTGCGAACAACTTTTATTTCGTGATTATTTTTGCTAAACCCAAAAGAATGGAGGTTATTAAGAACCCCTACATTATTGGCGAGGTTGCTATCTGAAAATACGATGCTAGAATTGTATAAATAAGGACGGATTTCTTGAAATGTTTACTGTTACGGGGGGGGGGGGGGGAGGAATGATGAAGAAACGTGGTTATTCTGACTTCACCATCAAAATAATGGCCAAACATAAAACATTTATTAGAAAATTATAGTGAAATAGAGACATTTTACATAAAAGTAGTTGCTTTTTCGAAAATTCGCTCTTATAGCCATGCTACATGACTGTGGAAGTTAAAAAGACCTGTAGCGGCAATATGCAATAGTAAACGCAATTTATTAAATGAATTAATTAAGCAAATCAATAAAATAATAACCTTGCCTAATAAGAAGAAGAACCGAATTGTTGAAGTTACACAACCTTCCTTCAGACCTAGCGACTTGAAACTTTCAGGACTTTCTATTATCCACACCGAGAAGATCCACACCAAAATTTCAAGTTGATCGGCTGTGGACTCGTTAAATTGGCCAAAATTGACCTAAATTTCACTTTTTTGTTCCTAAAATTTTGTTGGGTTGAGATAATGGGTTAAACTTTTTAAATGGCACTGGGTAATGTTAAAATGAAGATCTGTGCAAATTTTCAAGTCGATTGGTCCTGTTAAGGTCCTGTTAAGGCCCTGTTAAGGTCCTGTTATGGCCCTGTTAAGGTCCTGTTAAGGCCCTGTTAAGGCCCTGTTAAGGCCCTGTTAAGGTCCTGTTATGGCCCTGTTAAGGTCCTGTTAAGGCCCTGTTAAGGTCCTGTTAAGGCCCTGTTAAGGCCCTGTTAAGGCCCTGTTAAGAACCTGTTAAGGCCCTGTTAAGGTCCTGTTAAGCCCTGTTAAGGTCCTTTTAAGGCCCTGTTAAGGTCCTGTTAAGGCCCTGTTAAGGTCCTGTGCAGGCTGTGGACTCGTCAAAGTGGACAATATTAATCCATTTTGGGTCTAAAATGTCGATTTTTTCTGTTCACAAATTCTTTTTAAGTTACATAAAGTGTTAAATGGTTAAATCTGTGAAAAGGCTCTGTCTGAAGCTGAAACGAAGCTCTGTGCGAAATATCAAGTCACGAAAACTGCCGGTTACTCCGAAAATTCGCTCATTCATCCATGCTGCGACGACTGGAACTCGCCTTCGCACGTTTCGACAGCCGTTCGGCGCTGTGAGAACGCCGTTGCGCCATTTTCCCGCCGCTTTATCCGCTCCTTGACTGCTAATTGTTACCTTATTATTATTATTTTTTTTGCGAAATGTGTGAAACTGAGTGGTTATTGGAAAGAGAAGGCCGAGGACAGGGAGAGAGAAATGTGACGAAATACGACTGAGAAAACGGCGTTTCTTTGGTGTCGAGTCGACAAAATTGTCGGTAACGCAATCGAATTTCGAAATCGAAGGGTTTTTGGACTTGAACCGCGTGTGGGGAAATGAATTGGCGAGTTTGTTCGAAAAATCGAGTTAAATTGCGAAAATTGAGCTTCGATCCGACGCTAAAACCGCGCCCGAAACGCGAATTTTCGGCAAATCCCAAAATCGTTTTGACGAATTGTGAATCTCAAAATCCATTATTTTGACAGGCGTTTTCAACAGGCAAAAGATTCAAAAACTTTGTATTGAATGAATATTTAATTTTCGAAATTTTTCAGTGAACACTGTGACGGATCTTCTCTGCCTACTGAATCATCGCCATGATGTGTGGCACCTGGATTGTTTAGGCAGAGAAGATCCGTCACAAACCCGCCATCGCCAGCAACGAGCCCAGTGTTCACTGGAAAATTTTGAGGAAACCGTGAAGATTTTGGCCACAGGCAGGTGTGAAGTGCACTCATGAGACTGCCGTGGTTACCATCACCATCTCCACCTGTTCGTTGCCAAGGTATGAAACTATTCCAAACCATCATGGAATGAAATCGTTTGTCACTAGTACCGACCTACCACGTGAAACTACTCCCAGAAAGCCTCTAGAAGGCATTGAAAGCTCGAAATCGACAAATAGTGGAATTATACCCTTCTTCCCCTGTACCCTTCTGTTGTGAGGGTCCTGTGAGTGGAGTTTGAGTCTTTTTCCTGCAAAATCGCCTTAAAATCGACTATTTTCAAGGGTAATTTTCCTCGATTTTGAAGCTCCGAAAACTCAAATTTGACCCACTTATTACTGAGAAAAGTCTATGATTTTGTGGAAGAAATAAACCAAAATTTGAGCGAATTCGACCCTAAAGGCAGTTCTGGAAGGTCTTGCCGCATCCTTGAGGGACACTTGAGCGCCCATTATTTTTTCAGGCGTCTTCAACAGCGTCTTCGGTGACTTTGGAAGTTGAACTGTCTTCTGGGGATACAGGCGTCGTATTTATCGAATTTTCGCAGAATTCCAAGACGAATACGGTTTTCAGGCGTCTCCAACGGCGCCTTCGAACGCCGTTGAGACCCTGAAATCGCAGAAATTTTTCTTTGGTGAATTCACCCTCGCAAACCCTCAAAATTGACTGGGGAGTTTTGATTCATTCAAACCCCAATGTGACTCGATTTTGAGCGGATTTGACTCCAAAAGCCACGAAGACAGTTCCGGAGGGTCCTGCGGAATCCTTGAGGGACCCTCGAGCGCCCATTTGTTTCGTCAAGCACCTTCAACGGCGCCGTTGGGCGTCTCTCATGAGACCCCGAAAGCTACAAAAGCAGTTGTGAGGGTCCTGTGTGTGGAGTTTGAGTCGTTTTCCTGCGAAATCGCCTCGAAAATCGACTATTTTCAAGGGTAATTTTCCTCGATTTTGAAGCTCCGAAAACTCAAATTTGACCCACTTATTACTGAGAAAAGTCTATGATTTTGTGGAAGAAATAAACCAAAATTTGAGCGAATTCGACCCTAAAGGCAGTTCTGGAAGGTCTTGCCGCATCCTTGAGGGACACTTGAGCGCCCATTATTTTTTCAGGCGTCTTCAACAGCGTCTTCGGTGACATTGGAAGTTGAACTGTCTTCTGGGGATACAGGCGTCGTATTTATCGAATTTTCGCAGAATTCCAAGACGAATACGGTTTTCAGGCGTCTCCAACGGCGCCTTCGAACGCCGTTGAGACCCTGAAATCGCAGAAAATCGCCGTTGGGCGCCGCTGAGACCCCAAAAGCAGTTGAAGGGTACAGGGGAAGAAGGGTGCGATTCCAAAATTGGAAAATGTTCAGGAGAGCAAAAACTAACTTAACCATCTCATGATACGTTGCCAAGGTATGAACAAAAAATTATCAAATATTCCAAACCATCATGGAATGAAATCGTTTGTCACTAGTACCGACCTACCACGTGAAACTACTCCCAGAAAGCCTCTAGAAGGCATTGAAAGCTCGAAATCGACAAATAGTGGAATTATACCTTTCTTCCCCAGTACCCTTCTGTTGTGAGGGTCCTGTGAGTGGAGTTTGAGTCGTTTTCCTGCAAAATCGCCTCGAAAATCGACTATTTTCGTGGGTTTTTTTTCCTTGCGAATTCCAAAGCCCCGAAAACTCAAATTTGACTTATTACTGAGAAAAGTCTATGATTTTGAGGGAGAAATAAATTAAAATCTGCGATCCTTCGGACTTGGGCTTGACAGGATTTTGGCAGGACGTTGCTTGACAGGATTTTTGTCCTAATTGAGGGCGAACCGGACGAAACGACGAGTCGCTTTGGGTAAACAATGGATTGTCGTCTTCTCCATGAAAAGACAAAAGCTCTTTCTCCGATTTGAAGTTTATAAAATGAAAAAACAAAAGAAGAAGAAGAAGAAACAAAAACAGAAGGTTTGGGAAGTCGCCTGCGGTTCATCGGCACCTGACACGCCGAGTCCATTGTGAATTCTTGTCGAATACGATGTGGTCGAAGGACCCCCCCCGTAGGGGGCATTAGGGGGGGGGGGGTTAGATGGGGGGGTGATAGAGGGGTGTCTTGAGAGCCGGAAGCCACGTGCGAGCATTCCCCCCCCCCCCCCGCACCTGGTCTACATGAGTCACTGTCAAGGAAGGTTTCCCTCATCTCTTCTGTATGTTTGATGGTGTTCGTCGTACACGAAGAAGATATCTAAATGTTCGAGATTCGGGTCGGGAGACGTCGAGTTTGAGGGTTTTTTATCGGACGACGGTAGCGAGTTTTGTCGTAAAGTACGAAATATCAACACTATTCCTTCCAAGTGTTTCGTATCTCTTAACTGTGGTGACTACTGATTTGTACACGCTATGATCGCTCTAGTATCCATTAAACCCTTAAAAATTGAATTTTATGGGCTGTGATGTATTTGAAGGTCCAAACTTGATAATCCACACTATTCCTTCTCAATGTCTCTCATCTCTTAACTGTGGTGACTACTGATTTCTACATGTTATACTCTTGTGCTTGATCAAGTGTTAGAAATTTTGAATTCTACTACCGTTGACGTTCAACGAAACCCACTAAAATTTAGAACGTGCAGCATGAAATGATGAGCGAATTTTTCCTTCTCGATGCTTCTTATCTCTTAACTGTGGTGACTACTGATTTTTCCGCTCTGGTGTGCGTTCAAACCGTTTAATTTTTGAATTCTGTCACCGTTGATGTTAAAAAAAACCAAAATAAAATGTATAACGTGCAGCATGAAATGATGAGCGAATTTTTCAAACCCGCAAACTCAATAATTTTACACTATTCCTTCCCAATGTTTCTTATCTCTTAACTGTGGTGACTACTGATTACTCTTGTGGGTGATACAAGTGTTAGAAATTTAGAGGCCAATCAACGCAGAATTTGATGGTCTTCAATTTTTTTTCTTTACTCCTGAGTTATACGCGAAAACTCGATGAAAGCCCAAAGATGTCGTTGAGTGTGTTCAACCTTCTGGAGGTTTTAGAAAGATTTTCAGCTTTTTCCTGGTCCTTTAGAGGTGAACCCCCCTTCCACCCCCCCCCCCCTTCCCACCCACAGCCGTAGGTCTAATTTGACTGGACTCTCCCTGGACCGAAAACCGTCGTCGGGTGCCTCGTTATCTCTTATCTTATCTCAAGGTTTGATAAGAGCGAAACCTTCTCGTTGCGTTGAACCGAACTCGGGAGTCGCGCGTAACGCGAGACCGCCGAACGCTTCTCGGAACGCGACTCCCGCTCACTGGACACCCGACGGTTTAACGTCGTCGCTTTATTTTTATTATTTTTTTTTTTAAATAATATTTTTATAAGTAATTTCGTCTCCGGTTGAACGTGTTGTGTTCGCGGGGCGTATTACGACCTCGTCCAGAGAATCGTTTCTTATTTAATTGTCGACGATTCTCGACCTCCGGCGGGAGCTAAAACATGAAAACTCGACTAACCGACTCGTAACATCACGATGACTTGTAAAAGTCGTGAGAAATAACTTCAAAACCACCAAAATCAGTCAATTAACGAGAGCGAGGGGTGGGGGGTTGAGAGCTTAAAGGCCTTAAAATGTTCCAGTTTGAGAACGGAGTGAGATACCGCCATTTTGATTCCACCATCGTGTTCAGCGTAGGAAAACCTATAAATTGAGGTGTTACACGGGAAAAACCCAGTAATGCAGCATGACTATAAGAGCAAATCTTTCGAAGAAAACCTTTAAAATAAAGCGTTACTTGTAAGACTGTTTTTATTTTTGGTATTTTCGGTTAATTCCCCCCTAGCGAATAAATTCGGGGTTATACGACTTTTTTGGACCTCAGATTCGGATTCAGCGTCGAACAGTACGTAGGAATACACTATTAAGGTCTCCCATTTGATAGGGTTGTGTTATCATTGGTTCAGACAGGTGGACTGTATTGATGCAATCAGTAGTCACCATAGTTAAGACATAAGAAGCACTGGGAAGGAATAGTGTAGAATTATGGTTTAGGGGTTTGAAAAATTCGCTCATTATTTCATTCTGCGCTTTTTACGTTTTATTTTGGTTTTTATAACATCAACGGTGACAGAATTCATAAATTTAAAGGTTTGAAAACACACCACAGCGGAGAAATCAGTACTCACCAAGAAGCATCGAGAAGGAATAGTGTAGCATTATTGAGTTTTGGGGTTTGGAAAATTCGCTCAATTATTTCATGCTGCACTTCTAAATTTTAGTGGGTTTCGTTGAACGTCAACGGTAGTAGAATTCAAAATATCTGACACTTGTATCACGCACAAGAGTATAACATGTAGAAATCAGTAGTCACCACAGTTAAGAGATACGAAACACTGAGTAGGAATAGTGTTGAAAATCACGTGGAGACCTACCGCTGTGATATTTGATTAACAAATATTTATAGAATTCAAATGTTAAACTTTTGTATCACACGCAAGAGTATAACATGCAGAAATCAGTAGTCACCACAGTTAAGAGATAAGAAGCACTGTGAAGGAATAGTGTTGAAAATCACGTGGAGACCTACCGCTGTGATATTTGATTAACAAATATTTATAGAATTCAAATGTTAAACTTTTGTATCACATGCATGTATAAAAGAGTATAACATGTAGAAATCAGTAGTCACCACAGTTAAGAGATAAGAAGCACTGGGAACGAATAGTGTTGAAAATCACGTGGAGACCTACCGCTGTGATATTTGGTTAAAAAATATTTATTGAATTCAAATTTTAAACTTTTGTATCACACGCATGAGTATAACATGTAGAAATCAGCAGTCACCACAGTAAAGAGATAGGAAGCACTGAGAAGGAATAGTGTTGAAAATCACGTGGAGACCTACCGCTGTGATATTTGATTAACAAATATTTATAGAATTACAATTTCAAACTTTTGTATCACACACTAGAATCTAGTGTTACATATAGAAGTCAGTAGTCACCACAGTTAAGAGATACGAAACATTGGGGAGGAATAGTGTTGAAAATCAAGGAAAATGATTCAATCCCGACTTCAGCCGCATTCTCGGGACCGCCGGAACACTTCGATAATTTAGAAATCACGGAGGTAGGTACTTCCCGCTACAACATTCGGAAGGAATAGCGTCGTGCGTATTACGAGTATCTTCTCTGTGGCTCGTACATGACCGAGACATTTGCATTCCGGCAGACGCCTGCACCGAACCCGAAACCAGTCCTCGTCGACAATGTTGCGATTTTCAAAGTACCCCCCCCCCTCCCTTGTGAGGTTTTTGTTTTTTTGGTTTTTTTTTTTTTTTTTTTTTTTTGGTTTTTGTACGTTGTACAGGAGGTTTTTACGACCTCTCGGAGGAGTCCTTCGGGGTAAAAGCTTCGGGACTTTCCGAGTCCCTTGAGTGGCGGTTTTGAAGAACGGGCGAAGGCGTAAAGAGGCGAGCCCTTAACAAAGTATAGGGCAGAGCTTGGAGGATCCTCGAGACCTTCGGGTTCGCATAAGTTTAAACTTTACTGTTTCTACCGGCGGTCCGTCATCCTCCGAGCTCCGTCTACGATCTACGGGACGGTGCGGTAATGCCCCTCGGGTTTTCGGAGCCGGTTGAAGAAACGAGACGGAGGAATCGCGGGTGAAACGCGAGCGGAAAAACGACGTTATTTATAACGCCGAAGAAACCTTTTTCCGTCGACGGAGAACCACCGAAAAAAAAACCGGATTCTCCTCACTGTTCAGATTCCGGCAGTCATTTTCAGACGAAAAAGTCGTCAAAATTATAGAAACCATCCCTAACCATCACAAATGCTTGCATACGAGTCTGCAACACATTGGGACATTTTATGTCTTTAAAGAAGGGATTCATTTACTTATATGAAGCTTGCATTCGTGTTGACAATATAAATTATTGAGAATGATCACCTGTGTGTAAACAATTATTTAAACAATCACGCTAATACCGCAGCTTGTCGGCCACGCACTCCGCAGTGGTTAACGTAATATGGTTAAGTAAATCGAGGGCTATCCAACGAGTGGTGAACGATTTTTGTACGATGATAACTGGCGCAGATAAAGTTCCGTAGCAACGAATCGGTTGTAAGCGAAAATCATCAGAAAAATTTCGTTAGCAATTTTCGTTAGCAAATTTCGTGACGATTTTCGTGAGCAAATTTCGTGACGATTTTTTTTTTTATGTGCCATATGAAAGACATGAAAATGTCAAAATCCAGAGTCATGCAGCATGGCTATAAGAGCGAATTTTTCGAAAAAATTTCAATATTGAATCTCATAATACGATATTATTCAACCCAGTACCGGCCTGAGAGGTATTTCCTCCATGAAATTCAGGCATCTACAATGCTGATTACTGGAGTTTGCAGATGCTGAGTTCCAAGTTAAACTTCCGACGTTTGAAAACGAGCTTATCCTACTTGCAGAATACTGCATGGATTCATCAGTTTACAAGACAAACTCGACTCCATGAAGATGACGTCAAAGGCCTACGGCTCTGATTTCTCGATTTCTAAACTCTTACCAAAGATAAAGCGACGCAATCAAAAGCTGATAGAGGCATTAAAACATGTATTACATTGTTTCCTGGGAACAGGGAAAAGAGGGCCTTAAGGCCCTACTGTTATCCCAGGTTTATTAAATAAACGCTTCAATCAATCAATCAATCAATGTTTTGCCCTATTTTTTGACACTAAGTGTCAAAAAATAGGGCAAAACATTGATTTTGCAAGTCTTGCAAATACATAAAAGTCTGGCTTGACGGCTATTTCTCATCTGAGGAAGTTGTTGTTCCATGGTTCAAAGCGTATTAATCATCGGAATTCTGGCCTGGAATCTGCCCTTCCCACCGTAGTCCACATCTTCATGTCTCCATTATATACCCCTTATAAACACAGAAAACAACAATAAAATAAAAATCTCTGGGCAGTTTCAATGGCGCTTGCTCAACTGGAAGTTTTCAAGATAGTTCTGACCATTTTTGTAGATTTTAGTACTTAAATACTCCTAATACTTGCATTCTATAAAGACACCTAACGACCATAATGTTGTGTGCAAACAAACTTCGTATCAAGTCATGCGCATATGTCAGCTTTTCGAAGGGCGACAACCGAGTGAGAGAAATGACATTGTATTCTAGTTCTATAAATCGATAGGTTTCCAACGAATCGTGAACGGTTTTTGTCCGATGACAAATAACGAAGTAGGTACTACATATTCCCCTAGCAACGACTCGGTTGTACGCGGAAATCATCAGAAACTCATTTGGGACAATTTTCGTAACGGTTTTTGAGTTATGCGCCATAATATGAAGACATGAAAATGTCAAAATAACTGGTTTTATGTCAAATGTCTCAATTTTTCGACTCTGAACACGATGGTGAAGTCAGAATTGCGATATCTCATGCCGTTGTCAGATTAGAGCAAATGAAACGTTACGAACATCTCGTTTCGTATGTATCAACCACGTTTCTTCATCTTCAAAACGCTCCAGTTTGAGAACGGAATAAGATATCGCAATTCTGACTTCACCATCTTATTCAGCGTGTAAAAACCTTTAAAACGAGGTGTCACTTGTCAGACTTTCATTTTTTGGGCGAACCCTCCCCCCCCCCACCCCAAAACCCCCCTCATCATTTGAGAATTTCCACTATAAACACGACGGTGAAGTCAGAATTGCGATAACTCATTCCGTTATCAGATTAGAGCAGAGTTAACATGAAGATCATATCAAGTAACAACCACGTTTCTTCATCTTCAAAGTGCTCCAGTTTGAGAACGGAATGAGATATCGCAATTCTGACTTCACCATCTTATTCAGCGTGTAAAAACCTTTAAAACGAGGTGTCACTTGACAGACTGTTTCATTTTTGGAATTTACGGGTAATTAAACTCTTATGGTCTCAGGAAACCAGTCGTCACCACAGTTAAGAGATAAGACGCACTGAGAAGGAATAGTGTGGAACCATTGGGTTTTCGCGTTTGAAAAATTCGCTCATTACTCCATGCTGGACGTTTTGAAATGTTGTAGGTTTGTTGAACATCGACGGTGATAGAATTCAAAATTTTAAACATTTCGAGCTTACATTGAAGCGGAAATATACGCATATATGGAGGAATCTGTTCATCTGCTCTGATCTGGTAAAGGAATGAGATAATGAAATACCGCTATTCTGACTTCACCGTCGTGTTCAGAGTTGGAAAATCTATAAACTGAAGGGGGATTTTGGGGAATTTTGGGTGGGGGGGGGGGGTTCACCCAAAAATGAAAATCTGACAAGTGACACTTCATTTTAAAGGTTTTTTCACGCTGAGTACGATGGTGAAGTCAGAATTGCGGTATCTGATTTCGTTCTCAAACTGGAGCAAAAAACGTGGTTGAGACATGAGATGTTCTTCATGGACATTTTACATAAAACAAGTTATTTATTCAAAAATTCGCTCTTACAGCCATGCTGCACGACTGTGGATTATTGAGTAGTCATTTACAGTCAATTCGTATGAAATCCGCCTTTCGAGCGGTAAAACAACCAAAAACAATGGAAACTACTCGTTCCGTCTCTTCGTACCTTCTTTGTTGGGTGCAACCCATCGGGAAGTTATACGGAAAAGAAACGATCATGTCACGAGCCACCGACAAACGATTTGTCAAACAGCGGGGAGAAAAACGAGGAAGATGAAGAAGAAGAAGAATAAGTCGACATTGCGAGGAGAAACGAGGAGGAGGTGGAGGAGTGAGGAATCATTAGATTTGAAAACAAAAAAAAAACCTTCTCGATGGCCAGTTCTCCGTCGTCTCTAATGATAACTCCGACGTGTAGGTGGGTTTCGTTTTTCTTCCTTTGATAAGAGTCGAAGTGACCGGACCATTGAGAAGAGATACGAGGCGAGTCTAGCGTTTCAATCGGGATCTTCGTATTTCCTAAGAATTTTTCAGAATTCAACTTCCAGAGTAACCGTCATAATGAAGAACCCTTCAATCATTTGAGATGATCCATACAGAACCACGCAGACGTCACATAAAAATCTCGTACATTAGCGAATTTTCAAAAAAATGACGCTATTCTCGGTCCAAAATGTTTAAAACTCGAATTTTCGAAAACTTTTTCATACCAAAATCCGTTTCAGACCATCCTGAATCCACTGCTAAAAGACACCAAAAATATTATATACTACATTATAACAATCCATAGGTACCTATAGAATTAATATCGTTGTATTTCATGGTACCCAACGAATTAAGATCGTTATGTTCTGTACGACCTATAGAATTGAGATCATTGTAATTCCTGCTACCTGTGGGATTATTATCATTGTATTTAATGGTACCAAACGAACTAAGATCGTTATGTTCTGTACGACCTATAGAATTGAGATCATTGTACCTAATTCCTGGTACCTGTAGGATTAACATCATTGTATTTAGTGGTACCTGTGGAATTATAATCATTATATTATGTACGACCTGTAGAATTAAGATCATTGTAATTCCTGCTACCTGTAGAATTATGATCATTGTATTTAATGGTACCAGACGAATTAAGATCGTTAAATTCTAACTACATATAGAATTGATAATATCATTGTATTTCATGCTACCTGTAGAATTATGATCATTGTATTTAATGGTACCAGACGAATTAAGATCGTTAAATTCTAACTACATATAGAATTGATAATATCATTGTATTTCATGCTACCTGTCGAATTAAGATCATTGTATTTTATACTACCTGTAGAATTAAGATCATAGTATTTCATGGTACCCGACGAATTAAGATCTTTATGTTCTATACGACCTGGAGAATTAAGTTCATAGTATTTCGTGCTACCTGTAGAATTAAGATAATGATATTGTATGCGACCTATATAATTAAGATCATTGTATATCTTTTAACGTATACCAGCTGTACTTGCTACCAGCTACCAACTATACTGCGGAGGTTGTGGCTGTATTAGAGGCAGTCAAGTACGTGTATGGTCTGAACTGTACTGGGGCTACTTGGGTTGTCTGTTCAGATTCCAAAAGCTGTCGAGTGTAGCTCGTCCCATAACCTGTCCTACGTACCGATTCCACTGTGGAAGTGTTTTGGCCCACAACCTGTTGAGTGTAGCTCATTCCACTGTGATAGCGTTGGTCCCATAACCTGTTGTATGTACCTGTTCTGCTGTTGAAGTCTTGTGGGCCAATAACCTGTTAAACTTATCAAGTCCACTGTTGAAGTTTTTTGGCCCATAACCTGTTGTATGTACCTGTTCTGCTGTTGAAGTATTGTGGGCCCATAACCTTTGAAACGTAGCGACTCCACTGTGGGTGTTTAAGGCCTAAATCTATCGACGTTCGTTCCACTGTGTGAGGGTTGTTGTGGGCCCATAACCTATTGAGGGTGGCGATTCCACTGTGGGTATTCAAGGCCCATAACCTGTCGAGTTTAGTTCATTCCACTGTGAGAGGGTTGAAAGGCCCATAACCTGTCGTACGTACCAGTTCCACGGTAAACCCACAGATCACCCTCCCATTGACGCCCGCGCGGAACGTGTTAAAACATGACGCCACCAACTCGCAGGCGCCAAGTACGTGTGTGGTCTGAACTGTTCTGGGGCTACTTGGGTTGTCTGTTCGGATTCCAAAAGCTGCATTCAGTCGATTGGCAACTCTTCACTGAAAAGAGCAGACAATGTTTTGACTGCACAAATTTTGGCTTACGCTGGTCAGTGTCAAAGGAGAGGTAATATGCTCCAGTTTCTGTGGGTAAAAGGACACATTGGGATAGAAGGGAACGAGAAAGCTGATAAGCTAGTAAGTCCCGGGTCCCTGCGAGGCCCTGGTTCGTTGGGCGTTCCGTACATAAGACATTGTGCAGAACCATCGCTCGTCTGCGAACAAATCATGGACTATGTGGAGCCTACCTACACCGAATAAATCCTGAAATCCTACCTCAATGTAGATTTTGTCAATCGGAAATCGGAACACTTGAGCATGTGATTATGGAGTGCCCTTTATTTTATTGTGAGCGAGACGTTTTATTTGACGCTATTATTACTAGTAAAGCCATTTGCCTTCCGTTTAATTATATTTCCTTACTTAGATCTGATAATATTACTATATACAAGGCCATATTTAGTTATTTATCAGAATGCAATGTTTACGTTTAATTTTGCTATATTGTATTTGTAAATAATCATCCTATCCATAATGTACTTCATTAATGCCAAATAAATTGAAAAAAAAAAAAAAAAAAGATCATAGCATTTCATACTACTTGTAGAACTAAGATCACAGTATTTCATACTACCTGTATGATTTCGTATTGTAAAATACAATAATCTAATTATTATTATAAAAGACATTCCGTGCTACCTGTAGAATCACGAGTAATATCACTGTATTTCACGCTACTTGTACTTTATGCGACCTGTACAATTGTCATCATTGTATTTCATGCTACTTGTAGAATTAACATCATTGTATTTAAGATCTTTGTATTTTGTACTACAAGATCACGATCAAAGATCTACCTTCGTCTCCTACTTCACACAAATCGCCAATACACTCGTCTCTCTCCTCGATTTCTACCTCTTTCTCTCGTTCCCCGACGATTTTGACCTCAACCAAACTCGACTTTTCACTAGGAAGATGTCGACTCCTTCGGACGAGAGTTTTCCTTCGGATTTTTTGGTTTATTTCGTTTTTGTTCTCGAGGTTCCCGTTTCCTCTCGTACGGCCGGAGCTCGCCCTTGACAGGAAAATCGATCATAACAACTCGATAACCTTCCGAAGACCGTTTCGTCTGGTCTCGAGGGGAAAACGTTTTTCTCGTCTTCCTGTCGGCCACTTTCTTCCTCGTTTTTTTTTTTCTTTTTTTGTTTTTGGTGGCTGTTCGTGGCGTTTTACGATCGATTCTTCGTTACCTCTCGGCGGTTACTTGAAATTGATAGTCTCGAGGCGGTACGTAGCGACGTCACGAATATTCTCAAACTGGAGCACTTTGAAGATGAAGAAACGTGGTTGTTACTTGAGATGTTCTTCGTGGACATCGTGCTCTTTTGTGGATTTTACATAAAACCAGTTGTTTCTTCGAAAATTCGCTCTTATAGCCATGCTGCATTCGTTGTAATTTAACATGTACCCAAATCATTTTTGTTCATTTATTCTTTTGTAAGGAACCACTAAATTATTTTTGTTGTAATTTAACGTGTAGGTACCCTAATTGTGGTGTAAATTATTATTGCAACTCCTCCTCACAGCACAAGTCCCAGACTTATGGTGGGGTGTAGCATTTCGAGGGTCTCACGGCAACTTCCCACATCATCATTTCAGAGCCAAACAACCACCTGCCAATGACTACGTTGACTGAGTAATTCAGTGAAGTAAATCGTGAGGTGTAGTGTTACCTAACTGAGGTACCTAACTTGTTAGACACTTAGTTAGGTCGATCCGCAGAGGGAAGACGCTTCGAATGGTACGCGTAACTCATTTTGGTCAAAAATGACGATGTGGGGTGTTGCCGTGATACCCTCGATTTGTAGTAGACATCACTCCTGTTAATTTTTAATGCAAATTTCTTCAAATAAACGCATATTATTTAAAAAAAAAAAAAAAAAATTGACACACCCTTCAGACCCCAGACGTTTCCTGTACACTTCAGCTACTGACCTACACCACTCCGGTATAAACGTCAGTGTTTTTTGTTTGTTGGTTTTTTTCTTGTTTTTTACCTCTTTTATTTAACCACCCACTACGGACTAACACTTGAAAAATGACCCCTTCGTCGTTGAACCCCCCCGCGTCATAATGACATATCCCACCGGGAAGAATCACGGCGCGGCGGCGCAGAACGGCGCAGGGGGGAGGGTTGCAGCCACTCCTTCGAGCTCATAACCTTTCATTACTGTTACTCTTCAACAAAAAAACACCACTATTATTTAGAAAAAGAAAAAAAAATACGAACCCAACGATCTTAAGTTCATTCATAGCCTCCTCCATCCCTCCTGGGTGTGTCAACCCTTGTGGGACGATCCCTCGATACCTTCACCGTGCCGTATTCTTCTTCGTCTTCTTGTTGTTTTTTTTTCATCGTCTTCGTCTTTCACCTTTAATTTCGTTTCACGAATATCGTCCTCCGTTGAACCCACAAAAGGGCGGAGGGCAAAAGAGACAATTTCCGTTGATTACAAACTACGGATTTTTTCTTTTTCTTTTTTCTTTTTTTGTTTCTTTTTTCTTTTCTCGTAGTTTCTACCACCTCCCACACCTTCGGATGACGCCCTACGGAGAAAAAGTGACTCGTCAAAACTGATTACCGTCTATTATTGACTGCACGCGTGACAGTTTTCTCCCACTTTACGGGGCGTTTCGGTTTTTGTTTTATGTTTTCTCCTCGGAAAAATAAACACGACGACTCATTGTTTCGGTTTATTTCGATTCTGAGACCGCCCTCGTAATTACACCGAAATTATCCGTCTTCGAGGGAGGGGGGTGGAGGGGGGGGGGAGTATTACGATTTTGAACGGTGTCGAAGTGAGAAAAATCATTGAGACGTCATTGTTTTTTAAAAACCGTCGTGGGCGTTAAAATCGGTTGGTTCCATGTGAAACCCTGGAAAAAAAAAAAAAATCCACAGTCACGCAGCATGGCTGTAAGGGCGAATTTTCGAAGAAGAACGTCTCCGTTTTAGTGGTTTTTTAAACAAATTTTGTCTCCTTTTTTGGCCGAGTGGACAGCTTAGTTTGTAGTTTTGTCAACGTTGAACACGGTGGTGAAGTCAGATTTGCGATATGTGAACGGTACGCCGTTTCAGATTAAAGCAGATGAACTGTGAAGAACATCTCAAGTGACAACCACGTTTCTTCATCTGCAAAGTGCTCCAGTTTCAGAACGGAATAAGATATCGCGATTCTGACTTCACCATCGTGTTCAGCGTTAAAAATACCTTTAAAATGAGGTGTCTCTTGTGAGAATGTTTCATTTTGGGAATTTATGGGTCATCCCCCTCCACCTATCACCCCTGAAACTCTCCAAACCCCCTTCAGTTTATAGATTTTTCAACGCTGAACGCGATGGTGAAGTCAGATGTGATATCTCATTCCGTTATCTGATTAGAGCAGACTTAACATGAAGAACATCTCAAGTAACAACCACGTTTCTTCATCTTCAAAGTGCTCCAGTTTCAGAACGGAATAAGATATCGCGATTCTGACTTCACCATCGTGTTCAGCGTTAAAAATACCTTTAAAATGTGGTGTCACTTGTCAGACTGTTTCATTTTGGGAATTTATGAGGAATTCCCCCCCCCCCCCCCTAAAACTCCCCAAACCCCCCCCCCCCACCTTAGAATGGTCCGAGTCTGCCCATCTACGAATTCTGCCTTTCGATTGTCATGACGGATTTTTTGTGCAAATTTGAACGTTTTATCTCAATTCTATCGAGAGTTATCGTTCAGAGTGACACAAACTTAAACACATGGAATGACACACATATACATATAATTTTGGGTGTCTTTTGGCAGTGGATTCAGGTTAGTCTGAAACGGATTTCGGTACAAAAATTAATGTTCAATAATTATGCAATAAAAAAAATATTAAGAAAGCTTTGTTTATTTGGAATTGTACATCAATTGCCCGTTGGAGTCATGTCCTGTTTGCTCAGCGGTGGTATGACCTTCATTGTATCTGCTCAAAAGAGCTATTAGGGATGGGTATCGATACTTCAAATATCGATATTGAAAGAGTCCGATATATTTGCATATTTGACAATAAATTACAATTTCCTTCTTATATATATTTTTTTAAATATCTACATTATTCCTACAACTAAAAATTTATCATAAATATGCCATACAAACTTTTTTCCTCCGTACCGACCTATTTATATAAATTTTAATGATTTTTGGGTCAATGTGTCATGAACTACGGTTTTAAAAACATTTTTGCTATTTATCGATACATCGATATATCGATATTTTTGCAGCCGATATATCGGCATATCGATATGAAATCAAAAATTATATCGATATCCTAAATATCGATAAATTTCGCGTCGGTACCCATCCTTAAGAGCTGTGTCCTTTCAATTTGTCTATTTCATCCTGTTTCATTCCACCGAAACGGTATGTCAATAAAATAATTGTTATGGTGCCTTCTTGGGTTTTGGCTTGAGGAAAATGGAGGGTTAAAGAGTGGCCAACAATTTTCATTCCAATTTACACTTGTTTGCACTTGACTCAAAACGGCCATTTTGGACATGGCACCTCTGCGCTTTAAGGTATCGACGTACACGTAGATGTAGCTACAGAAAGCGAAGGTCGAGCCCACGCTTTGAAAAAGTGAAAAAGGAATTTTGATTGTGGGCACGAGCGACATTTTTTTTTTTTTTTTTTTTTTTTTAAAGAACAATTGAAAAGCGGGAGTCGGTATTTGAAATAGGCGAAAAACAAAAGTGCGATCGCGCGAGAGAAATGGAAAACCCACGTAGGAGGAATAGGCGACGACCGAGAATTCGCGTATCCCTTCTCGATGATGGCCTTGCCGAGGAAACCGTTGACGGAACCTCCCCCCCCCCCCCCCCTTCGTCTGTCTCTTCCTCCTCACCAGTGCCACCTTCATCATCACGTATAAGTTATACGAGAGAAGAAGAAATACCTTTCGGATGATCGCCGGGTGGGAGGCCGGAGTGGGCGGTTAGAAGGGTTTTTAATTGCGTAATGTACGAGGTCTAACGGGGACGGAAATGACGCGGTGGCGGAGGGTGTCGCATTACTTCTGGGTGATTCAGAGTGTCGTATACAATACGAAAAGGACTAACGGAGGAGGATCAGAGGAGATCGCTATTGACCCGTGATTTACCTACAAAGCTCGAAGAGATTTACCGTCTATTATAGTAGGGTAAGGTCGCGTACCTTGGGACATTTTTTTCAATGATGATTTATGAGGCAAAAACCATCTGAAATCGGGGAAGTTGACTCTCCGTCCTTTGATACACCTCATCTTCATCCTCATCCTCATTTTCATCCTGATATTCTCACAGTCACTTCTTTCACTCGCAGGACCCTCAAAGGATCAAAAATCTCTTTCTCTCTTTTTCGATCAACATTTTTCGATTTTTTTCGCTGTTGTTTTTGGATCTTTGTAGGGGAAGTTGACTCTCCGTCCTTTGACACCCCCACCACCCCTCGCTCCTTCCACGTCCGCCACTTCCCCTCCAACGCACGGCGTCACGTCCTCGAGGGGAAGCGACGAGTGGAGGCACAGAATCCCTCATTCATGAGCTTCACTTCACGACCGCTCGTTTGACGCCCACGTCAAAACTTTTTCTTTTTTCTTTTTTTCTTTTTTCTTTTTGATTCGTTTCAAACTCGTGTCTTACTGACTGGGTGTGTTGAGGAGGGGTTTTTTTTTTTTTGTTTTTTGGTTTTTTGTTTCGACGGTGCTTCTTCCTCTTCGTTTTGTTTATTATTTCTTTCATTATTTTGTCAGTCTCTCCCGTTTCGGTCCTTCGGTGGAGTTCGGGAGCTGGTACGGGGAGCAGATTCGAGGGAACGGACGCGATATTAGTAATATCGATACGGTTTTTTCGATATTTCCCGTCCTTGTATCGATATTAAGAATTCGGCAATATCGGGATATCGAATGATGTTTTACAGAGTCGAATCAAAATATCGAACCCAGACAACATCGAAAGGTTACTTACTTATGTCCAACATAGCAACAGCCGTGACACCTAAAGAGAAAATTCTGAAAACACCTTTGAAACGAAGTGTCACATGTCATACTGTTTCATTTTGGGAATTTATGGGTGATTCCCCTCCCCCCCACCCCCTCACCTTATAGATTTTTCAACGCTGAACACGATGGTGAAGTCAGAATTGCGATATCTCATTCCGTTATCAGATTAGAGCAGATTAACCATCTCAAGTATCAACCACGATTCTTCATCTTCAAAGTGCACTAGTTTCAAAACGGAATGAGATATCGCAATTCTGACATCACCACCGTGTTCAGCATAGAAAAACCTTCAAAATGACGGGTCGCTTGTCAGACTGTCTCATTTTGGGGATTTACAGGTTATTTTTCCTCTCTAAAACCCCAAACTACATTATAATTTTAGGTGTCTTTTGGCAGCGGATTCAAGATGGTCGGAACGGATTTTGGTATAAAAAGTTTTCGGAAATTCGAGTTTTAAAAATTTTGGACCGAGAACAATATTTAAGAACAATCTTAACAATTCGCTAAAAACACCTAGAAACGCCCTTTAATGAAAAACACAACGAAACATTGTGGCAAATGAAATTGTGCGTCGATTGAGACCAAACGCAGCGAATTTTTGAAGTTGTCGTCGAGGTTTTAGGGTGAAAAATTGCCCATAAATTCCAAAAATGAATCAGTCTGACAAGAGACACCTCATTTTGAAGGTTTTTACACGCTGAACACGATGGTGAAGTCAGAATTGCGATATCTCACTCCGTTCTTAAACTAGAGCACTTTGAAGATGAAGAAACGTGGTTGTTACTTCAGATGTTCTTCATGTTTAGTCTGCTCTAATCTGATACCGGTATGAGATATCGCCATTCTGACTTCACTATCGTGTTCAGCGTTGGAAAAAATATAAACTGATGTTACTTGGCCAAAAAAATTAGACAAAATTTGTTACAAAACCAGTAAAATGGAGACATTTCACATAAAACCAGTTATTTCTTCGAAAATTCGCTCTTATAGCCATACTGCATGACTGTGGAATTTTCCACCTTCAATTCAATCGTGAAACGACTCGTCAACGGAAAAAAAAACCCAAAACGAGGTTAAAATTCGTTTGAATCGTCACCGAATCGTCCGTTTTCAGAGATCGGTCGGATTGTTCCAAAACGAGAAATCACCCAACAACGGACAGAAAGAAAAGACACAATAATTTAGCAAACTATTTCATTTCGCGTAGAAATGAAAAGGGAAAACGGCCGACGGGTCCGATGTCCGTATTTGGTCCGAACTCGAAACGTTCAAAGCCGTTCGTGAAAGACAAAAAAAAAATAAAAATATTAAATTAAAATTACGCGGCGTTTTGTTGAGTTAAACGGCGACGAGACGCCTTCGGAGGCGTCGAAGCGGTTTAGAATTTCGACGCCCGCCGGTCGGAGAGTTTCGTATTTGTTATAAACTAGGCCGGTGACCCGTACGTTGCACGGGTCCACAATGGTTTTTTAGGGCCACTCTGAGGGGTGTTTAGGGGAGTTAAGGGGAGTTGGGGTGGGGGGTAAATTACCCATAAATTCCCAAAAAGGAAACAGTCTGACAAGTGACACCTCATTTTAAAGGTTTCTTTACGCTGAACACGATGGTGTTCAACAAGTTGGTGCTTACAACTTGAGTGGTACCTAATGATAATGTTTAGGTAAAATTTAACATTTTATATAAAAAGTTTAAAATAAAAAATTTATATAACATAATATATTACCTATATCGTCGAGGAATCAGCAACACCACCAAGCTCGTTTTTCACAACTTTTCAGGAGAGAGAAAAACCGATTTTTTCGTCCATCAAGGCCTAATTGACTGAAGTTGTATGTCGATATCCATGATGAATGATTTCTATTCATCTTAGATATCGAGATACAACTTCAGTCAATTAGGCCTTGATGGACGAAAAAATCGGGTTTTTCTCTCTCCTGAAAAGTTGTGAAAAACGAGCTTGGTGGTGTTGCTGATTCCTCGACGATATGCATCCACTTACATATTGATATCGATATACCGATATATCGGGATAAAAAAAATAACGATATATCACACGAAAAATACCGATATTTCGATACATCGATATGCACTATACATCCCCAGTTGACACAGTTTGTTTGAGGGGCTTCAAAAAATCGTGCAGTAGGCCATGCTGCATGAATAGAACTTTTGTTGCTCGGAAACCGAATGATTCGATGAACTTTGTTTGGGTAATACGAAAATTCGCTCTGTAGGCCATGCTGCATCACTAGTACACATAACTTCTGCTTATATAGCTTCAGGTTGTTGAATAGAATTTTCACTCAGATCAGTTTGTTCGGGGTACTTCGAAAATTCGCTCAGTAGGTCATGCTGCAGAACTGAGCATTTTCACCACCTAAAATCAGTCGACGAATCAACAATTAATAACTGAATTTTCGGGGCTTCAGGTTGTTTGAGGTATTTAAAAAATTGGCTCAGTAGGTCATGCTGCATGAATAGAACTTTTGTTGCTTAGAAACCGAACGATTTATAACTGTATGATTCGATGAACTTTGGGTAATTAAAAATTTGTTCTGTAGGCCATGCTGAAAAAAGAAAAAAAAAACAATATCAAAAGCCGATATTCATCATAATCTTTCGATATCGCGATAATATCGCATTTCCGATATCGATATAATATCGGAAATATCGAAACAAAAATATCGATATTCACTGATATCGATAATATTCGGAACATTTCTAGTGATGTTGACACAGTTTGTTTTGGGGTACCTAATTCAAAAATTCGCTCAGTAGGACATTCCCTCGCGGTTATGTCTTCTCTCCGATCGTGTTCGTACAGGTAGGTCTACTGACTTGCTTCACTCCGTCAGAATATGTTTCCCATTCCCCCGCCCTCGTTCCCACATGTGAGAACCGACACGCTCGAAACCTTCTGTGTGCTAATGTCGAATGTCGAATGTCGAATGTCCGCTGTACGAGAGAGAGAAGTGAAACACACACACACACACACGAGGGAGCTCGTCCTGATTTTTTGGTTTATTATCTTCGATAATGAACCATTGGAATCGCCCAAAGAAAAAAAAATTTTAACCCCCCCTCAAAATTTGTTGGTTTACGTTTCAAGATACGTAGATTCAGAAAATCGAATAAAAAAAAATCCGTCCGTCCGCCGTACGCCGTACGCCGTACGCCGTACGCCGTACGCCGTCCGCCGTCCGCCGTCCGCCGTCCGCCGTCCGAGGCACTTTGCCCAGTTAGCGTTGAGTTAAAATTACGAAATTTGGTTTCTGGGTTTGGACCAGCCCCACAATGATCCACGAAACTTTTCATAACCCTAGGTCAAGGGGAAGGGGTTCAAAACGAATTTTTAAATTTTGAAAATTCCATATCTCGAAAAATTCCCATCAAACGGTATGTTTTTTATTTCATATTTAGATAGAGTTTGTTCCGTAGAATTTTTTAAGACCATCCGCAGCTTTGTACGACCAGCCGTTCGTTCACAATGACGGCTCAAAGATTGTGCCTCACAACCCGATCGTGAATCAAACTGTTGAAATACGGGTCCATTTTCATACTAACAAGCTCTTTGGAACATCATATGGCTTAAGTGATGTCGAGTTTGTTGTTCTGAGGTGCGCTTCGTGCTACGGAAATGAAGGTAATTTCGAATGTTCGTTGGTAGGTACTTCTTTTATAGAAAAATTATTACCGACGTAGCATTAAAAACCCCAGAATTATATCGTATTAATTAATCATAATTAATAATAATTATTATTAATAATAAATACGAATTATCAATACCTAACAATAAATTATAATAATTTTCAGTAGGTACTTGATAAAATTGTTAATAATTAGTGATAATTGACAATGATAATTAATCTAACATTTAGGATCTAGACATTTAGACCTAGTGATCTAGACAGAAGGGTGATCTGTACAAAGAAGATAATGAACCGTTGTGTCAAGAATTTGCAGAGTTTTTTTAACGCGTAATGAAGGAAAATCGCGATTAATGAACGGGCGTCGGATGATGAAGCGGTTTTAGTTCAGTCGATTTAGACGTCAATTTAGTTCAGTCAAATTTAGACGTCGATTTAGCGTTCTAGACGAACTAGACTAAAAGTAGTTCCAATTTAGTCATGAATGTGTAGGGTGGAGAGGGGAGGGTTGGGGGGGGGGGGGCTAAACATGAGAAAATCCACAGTCATGCAGCATGTCTATAAGAGCGAATTTTCGAATAAATAACTGGTTTTATGTGAAAGTCAGAACAGGGCTAATTTCGATCCACACTATGAAGATGTACCTAATTTGCCTTGTAGCCGTCTCAGGACTTTAATCGTTGATTGTGTCAACATCACGTGTGTCGATTTCTACTGAATTTGTTCCAAATATCCGCTGATGTTCGGTGATGAAAATGTCTAGTTCTGCAGCATGGCCAACTGAGCGAATTTTTGAATTACCCCAAACAAGAGTTCCCCGAATTATTCAGCTATAAAGAGATATTCGGTCGCTAAGCAACGGTAGTTCTATTCATGCAGCATGGCCTACTGAGCGAATTTTTGAAGTCCCCCAACAACCTCAAGCCCAATAATGTCTAATTGCAGCCGATTTTACATCATGAAAGTTATGTTAGTGATGCAGCATGGCCTACTGAGCGAGTTTTTGAACTACCCCAAACTAACGTATCTCCAATTTTGCATGAATGGCCTATTCATGGCCTACTGAGCGAATCTTCAAAGTCCCCCCAACAACCTGAAGCCTTATTACGATGAAAAGCCATTTCTGAGGGTCCAAAAACCAAATTTGAACGAGTTTTAGTTCGCCGAATTAGTCAATTATGAATCGTTCAGCTCAAAATTAACAAAGGTTTCACTCATGCAGCATGGCCTACTGAGCCAATTTTTGAAATTCCTCAAACAACCTGAAGCTCCAAAAATTCAGTTATTAATCGTTGATTTGTCGACTGATGTTCGGTGATGAAAATGTCTAGTTCTGCAGCATGGCCTACTGAGCGAATTTTTGAATTGCCCCAAAACAAACTGATCTCAAATTTCGTGTAAAAATTCTATTCAACAACCTGAAGCTATATAAGCTGAAGTTATGTGTACTAGAGATGCAGCATGGCCTACAGTGCGAATTTTTGAAGTCCCCCAAACAGAGTTCATCGAATCATTCAGTTATAAACCGTTCTGTTTCTAAGCAACAAAAGTTGTCTTCATGCAGCATGGCCTACTGAGCGAATTTTTGAAGTCACCCGAACAACCTGAAGCCCCAAAAATCCCAATTACAAATTTTCGTTTGTGTTAACGTTACTGCCTTCGATTAGTGTCGAATTCTACTTGTTCCAAATATCAGCTGATTTGAGGTGGTGAAAATGTCTAGTTCTGCAGCATGGCCTACTGAGCGAATTTTTGAATTAGGTACCCCAAACAAACTGATCTCAAATTTTGTGTAAAAATACTATTCAACAACCTGAAGCTATATAAGCTGAAGTTATATGTACTAGTTCTGCAGCAGGGCAAACTGAGCGAATTTTTGATTCACCCCAAACAGAGTTCCCCCGAATTATTCAGTTATAAAGAGATATTCGGTCTATAAGCAACAAATATACCAATCATGCAGCATGTTCTCCTGAGCGAATTTTCGCCAAATCGCCTTCTGTTTAACCCTTAGTTGGATACTCGTGAGGTACCCAAATTTGACCCAGAAAAACGAAATAAAAATCTTAAGAATTCGGCAAAGAACGTCGTTTGTTTTTAAACGGGCCCTCGAAAGTTGGGAATAACCGATTTGAGACGACACCCGAAGAAATTCCGCTGGGGAGAAGACCGAAAGATCAACAACGACAAAAAGAGAAACAAAAGTGAAATAAACGTGAAGGATTTGGAATTTAGATTCGAGGGCGAAAGGAGAAGAAGAAGACGACGAAGGGGGAAAAAAAAAGAGTGAAATACGGCAGAGATTTCTAGGAGGGAGAAAACGGGGGAAAATTTCGGCGGAGACGAGTCCCCTTTAGCGGAGGTAAATTCATTATAAGCGGCGAAGAGATATAACAATTATAAAGGCGGAGGTTTCGTTCTTGTTGCACGACGAGACGAGGAGGAGCTGCCACGGGGAAGTGATGGGTGGGAGGCGGGATTCGTTTTTTCGGGTTGAAAAACGAAAGAAAAACGTCTCCGGAGCGCATAGCGAAGAGATTCCGATCAGTCCTCGATGTCTTCGCCGATGTCTCCCGCCGAAGAGGACGAAGAGGACTGCGGGATTTATCGCCCCGTTTCGTTGCGGTCTTTTCCGTTGGGGGGGGGGGGGGGGAGTTTATTATTTTTCGGTTCCAATAATGAAACGTCGGAATCAACCCAGAACACGTGGAAGAGGAAGGAGAAAGAATCCACAGTCATACAGCATGGCTTTAGAAGCGAATTTTCGAATAAATAACTGGCCTTTCTGTTCACGTTCTTCCATCCCTCGTTGATATTTTGACATTTTATGTCTTTACTCTGGCACATAACTCGAAAAACGTTACACAAAAGCGTCACACGAAATCTTCACGAAAATTTCTGATGATTTTCGCTTACAACCGATTCGTTGCTACGGAAGTTTATCTGCGCCAGTACTTGTACGAAAGCTGTACCCACCGTTTGTGTTTTATGCTTATTTAGTAATAATAAACAAGTATTGAAGTTGTACCGAAATAGAACCAATAAAAGTAACAAGTATAAAAGTAGAGGACAAAAAGGCAAAGACGTGATTGAAGACAAATCGTCGTTGTTTTTGTTACTACCTCCATAGATTCCTTATCCTTATGCATACTACTCCCATGCTTATGCTATTTCAAAATCCTGATGTATTTAAAAACCGATTAATCAGTAACAATAATCGATTAATACAAAATAATCGGTAGCTATACATCGATTAATCGGGGTCAAATAATCGACTATCCTATTAATCGAAATTCGATTTGCATCCTTACTCGCAACTTCACCTCACCAAGACCCATAGCTGTCGCTGGGACATTTATGTTTCCCACTGCTACGTACCTACATCAGCATAATTTTTTTTAATCGCCCAAACTTTACTAACTAAAAATTGTACATACTCCCTCCACTTAAGTATACTCCACCAGAATCTTGGCTCAAAGACCCAAAATGTCGTCTTCATCCATGGAGAGATCGTCTTCTTTATCAATCAAAGAGGGAGAACCGAAAAACTTACCCCGTCCTAATATGGCACTAGTGTAAGAACTTCAGTAAGAACCCGTCTGGTTGATGGTAAGAATGAGAATATTGTATTTTTGGCTTTTCAAGTAAATAACACCAACTAACATCTGGTAGCAACGGCCACTAATAATACTATGGTCCAACAATTAGCAACCCACCACTAGTGCCTTATTAAGAAAACGCGGTTTTCACATAATTCAGCAACTGATCTGGTGAATTGGACGTTTTTGACAAAAACAACTCACGAATCGTGTTTTTGGATGAAAGACAAAATCGATCATGCAGTGAATAATATTCATGATATTATCGTCTGTATCATTGCCCTGAGATCTAATTGCAATAAAATCTCGTCTGTTCCTACGCAAATTTTCACCATTTTCACCTTTTATCCACGAAGATCTTATTCCAATTTCATTCACCGACGTGTTTTGATTCAATCAACGCGAATTAGTTTCTTAATATCACTTAACTTTTGACATTTTATGTCTTTACTTTGCTACATAAACTCGAAAATGAAACGCGGGACTTGCAACGGAGAAGCGTCACGAAAATATGTCTGATGATTTTCGCTTACAACCGATTCGTTGCTACGGAACTTTATCGTCGCCAGTTATCATCGTACAAAAATCGTTCACCACTCGTTGGATAGCTCTCGATTTACTTAACCATATTACGTTAACCACTGCGGAGTGCGTGGCCGACAAGCTGCGGTATGAGCGTGATTGTTTAAATAATTGTTTACACACAGGTGATCATTCTCAATAATTTATATTGTCAACACGAATGCAAGCTTCATAATTTATTATGAACCCTACAATTAAGTATAACAACTACGCTACTGGGGTAGGTGATGTAGCATTGTTCGAAGGTTCTTGAATCACTTCTTTAAAGACATAAAATGTCCCAATGTGTTGCAGACTCGCATGCAAGCATTTAATTCTCGACTGTATCAACAACAGGATGGAGGATGATGATACGTTCCGATTTACTTTTGATTTAGCCATCAGCGTGAATACTTGTATATGTGTGCTCCGAATCTTACATTTTTCACTTGTTTTAAACATACAAGTTCCAGCGTGCCTACTGTTTTACCTTATCTTTCCAACGGTGAAATCGAAATTTCGAAATTCGACCCGGAAGGGGTTGAATTCGTAGGGGGTGAAACCGAAAAAGTGCTCAATTTGGAGGAAAAACACCTCACCTACTTGTTTTTTAAGGTAAAACACCTCAGCCTACCACTTAAAACGCCTCACCTTTGTGTTGTTCGTTGCCTGTTTTGGAGGGAAAACGCCTCAGCTCGTTGAAAATGTCGTTGGGTCATGAGGGTGTTTTTTTGTACTTGAGCATGTTTTGTTGAGAATGTAGCCTTAGTCATGGTGCCAATTGCAGCTCTTGCCAGCAGCACAGGTTTGCCCATCGCTGGTCATAAATTGGTTAGCTGTATGTAATGTTATTCTTTGTTTCTTAGTTATTAATCTCCTTCATTTTTCCAATGAGCACGACGAAGACGATCGTTCGTATTCGAATGAGGTGGAAAACGCCCTCCGAACCCCCCCCCCCCCCAACCACCTTCTTCCAGGTTTTCCAAGAGGTCAATTTTCGGCTCGGAACTGTCAGTCATCTCGTTTCCTTTTTCTTTTTTTTTTCTTTTTCCGATCAGCCCGCTCCCGAGTCCCGATCCCTTCTCCGTGCAACGCCAGAAAGAAGAAGACGAAGAAGAAGAAGAAGAAGAAGGAAAAAAGAAAAAAAAACCTTCAGGGTGCCGCTGCCCTGTTTAGTCATGCGGTTTCTTGTTCGGTTTCCTAACGGCGTTACACTCCCCCCCCCCCCCTCAAGAGGACTCCGGACGGGCGCTCGTGGGCGCCGTTTGAATGAAAACTCTTATTAAAAATCACGACGGGAAAAATCATCGAAAATTAAAAACCATTGGTCGTACGTTACAAGAAGAAGACGTGTATATTGAAGACGTGAACAGAATTTTGAGCCGAAACCAGTGAATTTGGTTAATTACATTCGAACGTAAACCGTCCAATGGAAAAATCACTTCGAAATAAACGTCGTAGAGAAATAAATTCTGAGTCAAATGAGACCAAGACCATTCCAAAACTACGAAACAACGATTTTTGACGAGTTTTGGAAGTTTATGACTTCCAGAAGTCGTACGTTTTTAACGTCTTTTCAATGTTTTAGGCAGAAGGTACCCATCAAATGAAAAATCACTTCGAAACAAACATAGTAGAGAACTAAATGTTGCGTAAAATGAGACCAAAACCATTTCAACGCTACAAAACAACGATTTTTGACGAATTTTGGAAGTTTTTGACTTGAGAAGTGGTGAAACGTTTTCAACGTCTTTTCAATGTTTTAGGCATAAATCTCAGAACGTAACCGTCAAATGAAAAATCTCTTCGAAATAAACGTCGTAGATAATTAAATTGTGCGTAAAATGAGACCAAAACCATTTCAACGCTACAAAACAACGATTTTTGACGAATTTTGGAAGTTTTTGACTTGAGAAGTGGTGAAACGTTTTCAACGTCTTTTCAATGTTTTAGGCATAAATCTCAGAACGTAACCGTCAAATGAAAAATCTCTTCGAATTAAACGTCGTAGAGAATTAAATTCTGCGTCAAATGAGACCAAAACCATCTCAAAACTACAAAACAACGATTTTTGACGAATTTTGGAAGTTTTGACTTGGGAAGTCGTGAAACGTTTTTAACGTATTTTCAATGTTTTAGGCAGAAGGTACCCATCAAATGAAAAATTACTTCGAAACAAACATAGTAGAGAATTAAATTTTGCGTCAAATGAGACCAAAACCATTCCAAAACTATCAAACATCGATTTTTGACGAAGTTTGGAAGTTTTTAACTTGAGAAGTCGTGAAACGTTTTTATCGACTTTTCAATGTTTTAGGCATAAATCTCAGAACGTAACCGTCAAATGAAAAATCTCTTCGAAATAAACGTCGTAGAGAATTAAATTCTGCGTCAAATGAAACCAAAACCATCTCAAAACTACAAAACAACGATTTTTGACGAATTTTGGAAGTTTTTGACTTGAGAAGTGGTGAAACGTTTTTAACGTATTTTCGATGTTTTAGGCATAAATCTCAGAACGTAACCGTCAAATGAAAAATCTCTTCGAAATAAACGTCGTAGAGAATTAAATTCTGCGTCAAATGAAACCAAAACCATCTCATAACTACAAAACAACGATTTTTGACGAATTTTGGAAGTTTTTGACTTGGGAAGTCGTGAAACGTTTTTAACGTCTTTTCAATGTTTTAGGCAGAAGGTACCCATCAAATGAAAAATTACTTCGAAACAAACATAGTAGAGAATTAAATCTTGCGTCAAATGAGACCAAAACCATTCCAAAACTATCAAATATCGATTTTTGACTAATTTTGGAAGTGTTTGACTTGAGAAGTGGTGAAACGTTTTTAACGTCTTTTCAATGTTTTAGGCATAAATCTCAGAACGTAACCGTCCAATGGAAAATCACTTCGAAATGAACATCGTAGAGAATTAAATTCTGCGTCAAATGAGACCAAAACCACTTCAAAACTACAAAACAACGTTTTTTGACGAATTTCGGAAGTTTTTGACTTGAGAAGTGGTGAAACGTTTTTAACGTATTTTCGATGTTTTTGGCATAAATCTCAGAACGTAACCGTCAAATGAAAAATCTCTTCGAAATAAACGTCGTAGATAATTAAATTGTGCGTCAAATGAGACCAAAACCATTTCAAAACTACAAAACAACGGTTTTTGACGAATTTCGGAAGTTTATGACTTGAGAAGTCGTAAAAATGTTTTTCCAAGGTTTTAGGCATAAATCTCGGAAAGTAACCGTCCAATCTAACGGGGGGTTTAGGGGAGTTTTAAAGAGGGAAAATTACACATAAATTCAACAGCCTAACAATTGACACTTCAATGTGTCATTTTAATGATCATTTTAAAGCCATTTTCACGCTGAACACGATGGTGAAATCAGAATTGCGATATCTCATTCCGTTCTCAAACTGGAGCACGTTGAAGATGAAGAAACGTGGTTGATACTGGAGATGTTCTTCATGTTTAGTCTGCTCTACTCGGCGACTAATGGAAACTAAATTTGTTATAAAAGCATTGAAATGGAGACATTTGACCCAAAACCAGTTATTTCTTCGGAAATTTGCTCTTATAGCCATGCTGCATGACTGTGGATTTTTTAGTCAACTAGTCTTGTTGAACCAAATGTACCAATTAGATTGACTTGAGAATCTCACAACACATCGATGGCCCTCCTAATTCGGAGAAGCTTTCAAGTTCCAGTACGGTATTACGAAAATTCTCCTCCAAAATCAAACCGCTCTCCGGTGAACGCGGTTTTCTCTCAATTTTCCCCCCCTAAACACGCTACGATTTTCTCTGTCATCGTATTCGTTCGGTACCTTCTCGTCCATCACGAGGTCATAACTGACTGATGACGACCGTCACCGAACCGACTTGAACCCTCAACCTTCCGACCCGCGCCGGCGCCCGTGGGCGTCGTGTGGACACACGCAAGAAGAAGAAGAAGAAAAAAAAAAATCTCCGTAGGAGTCGTCAAAAGGTGGGAACGCGAGGGCAAGAGGTTAAACGGAAAATGTCACTTCTCGTAATTACGAGAAATAATAACTTGAGGCGATCGAAATGCTCGTAATAACAGCGAAGTCAAACACAGACAGTTCAGGCTTACAGTGTTAAAAGTGGCTTATGTTAACGTACTTGTTATCACTCTACTGGCGGTTGTTGCAAGTTAACTGAACATAGGTATAAATGATAAACCAAAATCCACAGTCATGCAGCGTGGCTATAAGAGCGAATTTTCGGAGAAATAACTGGTTTTTATGTAAAAATGTCTCCATTAAAGAACATGGTGTCCATGAAGAACATCTCAAGTAACAACCACTCCCCCCCCCCCCCCTCATAGTTTTCTCCGATTTAAAGGTAACATTCTGAGATTTCGGCCAAAAACATTGAAAAAGATTAATAAGATGTAATAAAGTAGTTATCAGACTTTTTATTTGCAAACAGCTCATTATCAGTCTCAAATTGCAATAAGTACTTAAGTAAAGAGGTATGAAAACTATAGTCGAAAACTCATTGTCAGAAAAGTGACATTACAGTTGGGCTTAGGTACCTATTTACATAGTTTTTGACATTTTCATGTCTTTGGTTTGGCACATAAACTGAAACGGGAAAAATTTGTTCCCTTGATTCACCCTTTCCCTCAGATCACGTCATAACACAAGCGAGTGGCAGCCCACTACGTCAGAGCCTATGACGCACGAGCGTATGACGTCAGAGGGCTGGCAGGAGGATAACTAGTACGTCAGAGCCTATGACGCACGAGCGTATGACGTCAGACGGCTGGCAGGAGGCAGACTAGTACGTCAGAGCCTATGACGCACGAGCGTATGACGTCAGAGGGATGGCAGGAGACCAATTAGTACGTAAAAGCTTATGACGCACGAGTGTATGACGTCAGATGGCTGGCAGGAGGACAATTAGTACGTAAAAGCTTATGACGCACGAGCGTATGACGTCAGAGGGCTGGCAGGAGGCCAATTAGTACGTAAAGGCTTATGACGCACGAGCGTATGACGTCAGATGGCTGGCTGGCTAGGTGATTGGGAGGTAGCGAAGGGAGGTACAAGTACGCAACCACGAGGGACATTTTATGTCTTTGCGCCCCCTCCCATCAGAAACTTATATGAAGCTTGCATTCGTATAGACAATATAAATTATTGAGAATGATCACCTGTGTGTAAACAATTATTTAAACAATCACGCTCATACCGCAGCTTGTCGGCCACGCACTCCGCAGTGGTTAACGTAATATGGTTAAGTAAATCGAGAGCTATCCAACGAGTGGTGAACGATTTTTGTACGATGATAACTGGCGACGATAAAGTTCCGTATCAACGAATCGGTTTTAAGCGAAAATCATCAGAAACCCGCGTTACATTTCTCCGTTGCATGTCCCGCGTTTCATTTTCGAGTTTATCTAGCAAAGTAAAGACATAAAATGTCAAAACGTGAAGAAACGTTCAAAAGATTCACGATTTCACTAGTCAAATTTTCCAAAATTCGTTAAAAATCGTGGTTTTGTAGCTTTGAAATGGTTTTGGTCTCATATAACTCAACATTTAATTTCCTATGACGTTTATTTCGGCGGTTACGTTCTGAGATTTACGCCCAAAACATTGAATAAAACGTTACAAAGTTTCAAGACTTCACAACCATGTCCAAACTTCAAATATTTGCCACAAATCGTGGTGGCACACCTCTGCAATGGTTTTGGTCTCATTTGAAGCAACATGCAATTTCCTACGTCGTTCATTTCGACGTGTTTTTCGATTTGACGGTTACGTAATGATATATTTTCCAAAAACATGGAATATCAAAGTAGCAAATAACATCAAAGAAGTCAAAATTTCAAAAATTCGCCAAAAATCGTGGTTTCGTGGCGTTGAAATAGTTTTGGTCTCATTTTACGCAAAATTTATTTTGCCGTGACGTTTACTTCGAAGTGGTTTTTGATCTGACGGTTACGTTCTGAGATTTTTGCCAAAAACATCGAAGAAACGTTAAAAAGCTTCAAGACTTCACGGAGTCAAAATTTCAAAAATTCGCCAAAAATCGTGGTTTCGTTGCTGCGAAATCGTTTTGGTCTCATTTCACGCAGAATTAATTTCCTACGACGTTCATTTCGACGTGTTTCCTGATTTAACGGTTACGTTATTAGATACTTTCCAAAAACATTGAATATCAAAGTACCCAACATCAAAGAAGTCAAAATTTCAAAAATTCGCCAAAAATCGTGGTTTGGTTGCTGCGAAATGGTTTCGGTTTCTTTGTACGCAAAATTTAATTTCCTACGACGTTCATTTCGACGTGTTTCCTGATTTAACGGTTACGTTCTGAGATTTTTGCCTTGAACATTGAAGAAACGTTAAAAAGCTTCAAGACTTCACGAAGCCAAATTTTCAATGATTCCCCAAAAATTGTAGTTACGTAGCTTTGAAATGGTTTTGGTCTTTTTTTGACGCAACATATAGGTAATATACATGCCCGTTTCAATCGATATATTTTTCGATTTGACGGTTACGTTATGAGATATTTACCAAAAACATGGAATATCAAAGTAGTAAATAACATCGAAGAAGTCAAAATTTCAAAAATTCGCCAAAAATCGTGGTTTGGTTGCTGCGAAATCGTTTTGGTCTCATTTCACGTAGAATTAAATTTTCTACGACGTTCATTTCGACGTTTTTCCTGATTTAACGGTTACGTTATGAGATATTTACCAAAAACATTGAATATCAAAGTAGCAAATACCATCATAGAAGTCGAAATTTCAAAAATTCGCCAAAAATCGTGGTTTCGTTGCTGCGAAATCGTTTTGGTCTCATTTCGCGTAGAATTAAATTTCCTACGACGTTCATTTCGACTTGTTTTTCGATTTAATCGTTACGTTATGAGATATTCACCAAAAACATGGAATATCAAAGTAGCCAATAACATCGAAGAAGTCAAAATTTCAAAAATTCGCCAAAAATCGTGATTTCGTTGCAGCGAAATGGTTTTGGTCTCGTTTTACGCAAAATTTATTTTGCCGTGACGTTTACTTCGAGGTGGTTTTTGATCAGACGGTTATTGACCGTGTGTTTCGCTTATAAACATCGAAGAGGCGTTAAATATTGGAGATAATTCACCTCAGGGACCCTCAATATGCGGAATCGTACGGGTTTTGTGTGGTTTTCACGCGGTTAAACTGCAGTTTTGCGACTTTAAACGGTCAATGAAACGACAAATGAATGAATTGTATATTTTCAAAAAATTTTTTAAATAATTTTCTCGACAGGGATTTGCGAAATACGACTTACACAATCGTCTTTTCCCTTGAATGGAGCGCTCTCGCTTGTTGTTTTCGTTGATTCGACGTGTTGCACTGTCGGAGGATCCTCTCGTTTCGTCTGTTGTTGTTTCAACGGAGACAATGAAGTGTTGAGTAACGAGAGAGTTTGTTTTTGGGTTTTTTTTTCGAAATTTTCAGTGACCGCTTCCAAAGGCGTTTTCGTCGGGTTCCGTTACAACGTCGATGATGTCGAAATAAACCAAAAATCCACTTGCAGCATGGCTATAAAAGCGAATTTTCGAAGCTATAGTTCTCGTTCCAAAATTTGTAAATCTGGTATTTCCAAAAAAAAATTGTGTACCAAAATTTGGTGACCTATTTATGTAGGTATATATTTTATATGTATATGTCACTCCAGACCGATAACTCTCGATAGAATTGAGATAAAAAGTTCAAATTTGCACACAAAACATCTGCCTTAGCATTCGACAGGTTGAGTTCGTAGATAAGCAGAATGGGGCCACTTTAAGGGGGGATTTTGGGGAGTTTTAAGGGGGGGAAGACCCATAAATTCCAAAAATGTAACAGTCTGAAGGGTTTTATAGGGTTGTTTTCACGCTGAATACGATGATGAAGTCAGAAGTGCGATATCTCATTCCGTTCTCAAACTGGAGCAAACTGAAGATGAAGAAACGTAGTTGTTACTTGACATTCTGGACTGTACTAGGGGGCGTTTTTGGTCAGTTTTCCCCTGTTATCTCCTAAACCAGTGGATATTTTGAAAATTTGCTCTCAATAAAAGTTGTAGAGCGTTAAATTCTGCGTCAAATGACATTAGGTACGAATTTTTCGGAAGTGTACCCTTCACTGCCCCTAGTGAGCTTGTTATACACACCAAAATCACACAATTCTGGACTGTACTAGGGGGCGTTTTTTGTCAGTTTTCTCCTGTTATCTCCTAAACCAGTGGATATTTTGAAAATTTGCTCTCAATAAAAGTTGTAGAGAGTTAAATTCTGCGTCAAATGTGATAAAGTGCGAATTTTTCGGATTTTTACCCTTCTCTGCCCCTAGTGAGCTTGTTATACACACCAAAATCACACAATTCTGGACTGTACTAGGGGGCGTTTTTTGTCAGTTTTCTCCTGTTATCTCCTGACCCAGTGAAAATTTTGAAACTTTGCTCTCAATATAAGTTGTAGAGCGTTAAATTCTGCGTCGAATGACATTAAGTACGAATTTTTTGGACCCAGATTTTCTTCAAAAATTACCCATAAATTCTCAAAATGAAACAATCTGACATGTGACACCTCATTCTAAAGGTTGTTTTCACGCTGAACACGATGGTGAAGTCATAATTTCGATATCTCATTCCGTTCTCAAACTGGAGCACTTTGAAGATGAAGAAACGTGGTTGATACTGGAAGTGTTCTTCGTGGACATCATGTTCTTTAATGGAAACAATTTACATAAAACCAGTTATTTCTTCGAAAATTCGCTCTTATAGCCATGCTGAATGACTGTGGATTTTGTAGTTAGGTTGTTGGTATTATTTTGTACTTATTATAGTAGATTATTGGATGTATTGTCGAGTATAGTACTTCAACTCCTCCCCATACCGCTAGTTATACTCGTATTAAAGTGGGGAGTAGCATTTAATATTGTCATTTGTAATCACTACAATGTAATCGTTTTGATTTCAATAAATGAATAATTTTTTAAAAAAATGAAAAAATAACTCGATAGATCGCTAGATGACTCGATAGATAACTCGATCGATCTACAAAGTGATGGTTTGCTGAGTGTCCTTGGTTTCCGATGTTTTTGTTCGACCGCTGTGGACATAACCAGGTCTGTGAATGCAGAGCGGAGGATCCTCTGGGTGGGCATATTGCCTAAACCCCCGAGAACAGGGAGCCCTCAGCAAACCATATACTACAACAGGCCACATCAAAGGCTTTTTCGCCCTTTAAAGAGCCCTGTACTAGTAATTAATTGTAACAAATAATTTACTGTTCGTCTTCTGAAATATCAACAACAACAACAACGCCCTCACAATAACGTGTTACAACGACAATAACAAAGGGAAATGGTAACAGCTCGATTTCCTCGGTCCGAACCGTTAAATCGCCGTCGAGACCGCGCGTCATGTCGAAGTGATATTGAAAAGGCTTCGAGCTCGTCGCACAGAGAAGACATCCGATCCGGGGG